>JAVGWX010000023.1:43218490-43418490 GCA_036924085.1 Ariolimax columbianus | reverse complement strand
TAATAATGACAGCATGACTGATATGATTATAGCTCACGATCGAGCACACGATGGCAAATAGTTGTCAGCATTTCCAATTTGAAAGGTCAAACGAATTTGGCGACGTCGGCGCGTGTTTTCGGTAGCCTCATTATCGATCTTCCTGCATGCTCTATTTTTATCCAGTTTGTATGGTAAGCTAGTTTCTCAAATATGAGTTTGTTTGTGTGGGTAGAGGGATGCTGTTGTGAAATAAAGATTTCTTATGGAGAGATCTATTCATAGTAATTATTGCTGTAGGTAGGAGAGGGACTCGGCTAAAACTAATTTCCTCAAACTCTTTGGCTCACGGGTACGTATGGATGTTGTCTTTTCTTTCCGGCACCGAACTGTGTCCATGCCGGAATAAAAGAGAAAGTGTGTGTGTGTGTGTGTGTGCGTATGTGTGTGTGTGTGTATGTGTGTGTATGCATGTGTGTGTGTATGTGTGTGTATGTGTGTGTGTGTATGTATGTATATGTGTGCGTATGTGTGTGTATGTATGTGTGTATGTGTGTGTATGTATGCATGTGTGGGTATGTATGTGTGTATGTGTGTATGTATGTGTGTGTGTATGTGTATATGTGTGTATGTGTGTATGTATGTGTGTATGCATGTGTATGTGTGTGTGTACGTGTGTGTGTATGTGTGTTTATATGTGTGTATGTATGTATGTGTATGTATGTGTGTGTATGTGTGTATATGTATGTGTGTGTATATGTGTGTATGTATGTATGTATGTGTGTGTATGTGTATGTATGTGTGTGTATGTGTGTATGTGTATGTATGTGTGTGTATGTGTGTATGTGTGTGTGTATGTGTGTGTATGTGTATATGTATGTGTGTGTATGTGTGTATGTGTGTGTATGTCTAATGTAAACAATACCCCACTGTTCGTCTTCGTCGTGTTCCTGGCTGTATTGCAGTAGTCTAGCAAACCAAGTGGGGATCGGCAAACTTAGCCCATAGTGCTGACCTACTAAGAAGTATTTCATTACACTACAGATAGGATGACAAATGTACAGTTTCTTCAGTACGCTTCGGGATATAACAAGAATCAATGTAACGAAAATCAGATTTGAGTTTGTTCGTGTTTGAAGCTTAGCTGTTTAGTTAGAGCATAATTGACAAATAGGAACACTGCTCGCCTCACAAATTGTTGTCGGGATAGGAGTGTGTTAGGCGTTTAGATTTGCCTAGTAACGTATCCTATTAAAGATATCCTGGTCAGTCGGACCAAACAAATAAATGTGGTAGAGTCTAGGTTTAGCTGAGTACTTTACTTATCTAAAGAGTTACAACACGTGGTAGAGTCTAGGTTTAGCTGAGTAGTTTACTTATCTAAAGAGTTACAATATGTGGTAGAGTCTAGGTTTAGCTGAGTACTTTACATATCTAAAGAGTTACAATATATATCTACACCACGACACGACTTCATACAGTAAATAACACAGTAAACACTATCATATCATAACACATAATATTATCATTTATTAATCGTAAAACAAAAACAATATTAACAAAAAGAACAAAGTACATCTAATCTAAATAATCATTATAAATATATAAATATAAATATATTGAACTACATCGGAGGTTTTAAGCACTAGCTTTGATGATTCCCCCAAGGACATAATTCGCAGGTTCTTGCCGCTGCATTCTCATTATCTGTACACTCAACACACAATCACAAACTCGTCCTCACTATCGGATTACGTACTCAGTGGTTCTGTACATCCACATACAATCGGTTCACGTATGCTCCGGCGATCTGTGGATTCATATGTAATTAGATCATGTCACTTATAGTCGGATCACGTCCTCACTTGTGGTCACGTACTCATTCGATCTGTGCATTCACATACAGTTGGTTCACAAAGTGTCCTGCACATACGACACCCATTCAGATCTCTTACTGTTCACAAAGTGTCCTGTACATACGACACCTAATCAGATCTCTGTCTGTTCACAAAGTGTCCTGCACATACGACACCCATTCAGATCTCTTTTTGTTCACAAAGTGTCCTACACATACGACACCCATTCAGATCTCTTACTGTTCACAAAGTGTCCTACACATACGACATACATTCAGATCTTTTTTCTGTTCACAAAGTGTCCTACACATACGACACAAATTCAGATCTCTTACTGTTCACAAAGTGTCCTACACATTCGACACAAATTCAGATTTCTTACTGTTCCCAAAGTGTCCTACATAAACACCTATAGAGCGACTAGCCATGCATCGACCATTGTTGCTGATCCATCTGTGTAGCCACGTATCTACCATTGTTCCTGATCCATATGTGTAGCCAGGTATCCACAATTGTTCCTCATCCATCTGTGTAGCCATGTATCCACCATTGTTGCATATCCATCTGTGTAGCCATGTATCCACCATTGTTGCTGATTCATTTGTGTAGCCATGTATCCACAATTGTTCCTGATCCATCTGTGTAGTCTTGTATCTACAATTGCTGCTGATTCATTTGTGTATCCCTGTATCCACAATTGCTGCTGATTCATTTGTAAAGCCATGTATCCACAATAGTTGCTGATCCATCTGTGTAGCCACGATTGCTGCTGATATCAAGGGTAGTGATTACCTCAATCATGGATCAATCAATATCTGCTGACCTATTGGGGGAGGGGAGGGAGAAGTATAGGGTTAACCACTTCTCATAGAAAGATAACCAGAAACTGTACAGGGTTAACCAGTTGTCATAGAAAGATAACCAGCCAAACTGTACAGGGTTAACCAGTTGTCATAGAAAGATTACCAGCCAAACTGTACAGGGTAATCAGTTGTCATCGAAAGATTACCAGCCAAACTGTACAGGGTTAACAAGTTGTCATAGAAAGATAACCAGCCAAACTGTACAGGGTTAACCAGTTGTCATAGAACGATTACCAGCCAAACTGTACAGGGTTAACCAGTTGTCATAGAAAGATAACCAGCCAAACTGTACAGGGTTAACCAGTTGTCATAGAAAGATAACCAGCCAAACTGTACAGGGTTAACAAGTTGTCATGGAAAGATAACCAGCCAAACTGTGGAGGGTTAACCAGTTGTCATAGAAAGATAACCAGCCAAACTGTGGAGGGTTAACCAGTTGTCATAAAAAGATAACCAGTCAAACTGTAACACGACAACCGAACCACAGAGGCACACATGTATTTCGAAATGAAATACAACACACACACCCACATACTCACATACTCACATACACACACCCACATACCCACATACACACATACACACACACCCACATACCCACATACTCACATACACACACCCACATACACACACACCCATATACCCACATGCACACACACCCACATACACAAACACATCCACATACACATACACACCCACATACACACCAACATACACACATACACACACATACGCACATACACATACACACGCATACACCTACATACACACACCCACACACAAACCCACATACACACCCACATACACACACACATACACCAACACACACACACCCACACACACACATACATCCAGACACATACACACATATACATTCATACCCACCCACAAATACACCCACACATCCACACGCACCCACACACACACCCACACACACACATACATACACATACACCCACACACACACATACACACATATATACCCACAACCACACCCACACCCACACACCCCAACACCCACCCACACCCACCCACACCCACCCACACACACCCATACCCACACATACACTCCCATACATACCCACATACACACATACACCGACACCCATACCCACACACACACACATACAACCACACCCACACACACCCACACACACACACCCACCAACACACATACAACCACACACACACCCACACACACCCACCCACACCCACCCACACACACCCATACCCACACACACACCCACCAATACCAACACACACACACACCCACATACTCACACACATACACCGACACCCACACACACTCCCACACCCACACACACACCCATACCCACACACCCACATACACACACACATAAACCCACCCACACACACACCCCCACACACACCCACACCCACACACAGCCAGTCAACCAAGTGCCACGTGTCCATCCATTATCTGACTTCCCGTTAATCGTGTATCCCTGAACAAGATTTTCTGGGAAAATAAAGATAAAAATATATTCACTCTCACCTCATAAAGTAACTTAAACATATTCACTCTCACTTCATAAATTAACTAAAACATATCCACTCTCACCCCATAAATTAACTTAAACATATTCACTCTCACTTCATAAATTAACTAAAACATATTCACTATCACCTCATAAATTAACTAAAACATATTCACTCTCACCTCATAAATTAACTAAAACATATTCACTCTCACCTCATAAATTAAATAAATCATATTCACTCTCACCTCCTAAATTAACTAAAACATATTTACAATCACCTCAGACATTAACTAAAACATATTCACTATCACCTCAGACATTAACTAAAACATATTCACTCTCAACTCAGACATTAACTAAAACATATTCACTCTCACCTCAGACATTAACTAAAACCACAATGAGGAAGAAGACACACCGTGGACATGGTATGTGGATAGTGGGACATGGTACATGGATAGTGGGACATGGTATATGGATAGTAGGACATGGTATATGGATAGTAGGACATGGTATGTGGATAGTAGGACATGGTATGTGGATAGTGGGACATGGTATGTGGATAGTGGGACATGGTATATGGATAGTAGGAAATGGTATATGGATAGTAGGACATGGTATGTGGATAGTGGGACATGGTATATGGATAGTAGGACATGGTATGTGGATAGGGGGACATGGAATATGGATAGTAGGACATGGTATATGGATAGTAGGACATGGAATGTGGATAGTGGGACATGGTATGTGGATAGTGGGACATGGTATGTGGATAGTGGGACATGGTATGTGGATAGTGGAACATAATATATGGATAGTGGGACATGGTATGTGGATAGTGGGACATGGCATATGAATAGTGGAATATGGTTTATGGATAGTTTGTAACAGTATCTTTGCTAGGAACACATTTATGGAAACTCGTATCAAGTACATCAACCACTAATTTTCTGAACGTAAGACAGCGACAACAATATTATGTAACTCCAATTTATCAATTTTGTGCAGGCGGGTTCCCATACAACTTTTGAGAAATGTCTAGAGATAACCAGGCGATATCTTGATTGCTCGAGCCTGAGTTCCATCAAATAACTAGATGACAATTGACGTTGAGACAGTCGGTGACACAGAAGCCAGTGTCTGGATGGCCAGAGCCATGTTATTTCTTCCAGGGTCCATGACCTTGATAAGCAGACACGTCAGAAACATACATTGTGACACATCATCTGGGCTCGCCAGCTGTCCAGCGAGGAAAGTGGGTGTGTCTAATGTTTCCGTTTCATTCATGTAGAGCCAGGGAATGTGTTCTAGCCGGGTGTCGTCCAGTGTTCTTGGTGCCCGAGGAATGGATTATCCTGGCGATAGGAATGTGGATATGACATGTAGTGGATATAGTATGTCGTTATTGTGAATGTGGATGTGTCATACAGTGGATGTAGTATGTCGTTATTGTGAATGTGGATGTGTCATACAGTGGATGTAGTATGTCGTTATTGTGAATGTGGATGTGTCATACAGTGGATGTAGTATGTTGTTATTGTGAATGTGGATATGACATGTAGTATGTCGTTATTGTGAATGTGGATGTGTCATACAGTGGATGTAGTATGTTGTTATTGTGAATGTGGATATGACATGTAGTATGTCGTTATTGTGAATGTGGATGTGTCATACAGTGGATGTAGTATGTTGTTATTGTGAATGTGGATATGACATGTAGTATGTCGTTATTGTGAATGTGGATGTGACATGTAGTGGATGTAGTATGTTGTTATTGTGAATGTGAATATGACATGTAGTATGTCGTTACTATGAATGTGGATATGGCATGTAGTGGATATAGTATGTCATTATTGTGAATGTGGATATGGCATGTGGTAGATGTAGTATATTGTTATTGTGAATATGACATGTAGTATATTGTTATTGTGAATGTGGATGTGTCATACAGTGGATGTAGTATGTCGTTTTTGTGAATAATGTGCAACTCAGGTAAATCAAGGCAATCATTATTGTGACCAATTTGTCGGTAAAATTGATACACGACTTTTGAGGTGGATACACGACTTTTGAGGTGGATATACGACTTGTGAGGTGGATACACGACTTTTGCTGTGGATACACGACTTTTGATGTGGATACACGAATTGTCAGTCGCGTGAATAAACGACTTGTCAGTCAAGTGGATATACGACTTGTCAGGTGGATACAAGATTTGTCAGTCAGGTGGATACACAATTTGCGCCCCGAATGTCAACATTATTTCAGTGATATTTTTTCATGTGAGTACAAACTCTTAACAGTAAATTTAAACTAGAAAATATGTCTGTAAATATTGATTATCTACGAGGCGTGTTTTTCTACTTTTTCGCTGTCAGACGTCAACCTGTATTTTTTTCGAAAAAAGCAGCGGTCATCCTAAGGCTGTCGACACTGCCATAGAGTTTGTCGAGGCGTGTTCAAATGAAACCGGACCGATCTGCAACAAGTGGTTACTAACGAGGCACTTGATGACGTCACTTATTATGTAAACAGCACATACCAACCGTCGAGTTTGCAAAATGTCATTATCCTCCGACTCATAGTTTCCTCAGCAGACCAATGAAAACATGGCGGGTGTGATACGGAATCCGTCCAGAATTGATCAGCGAGCGGTGATTCGGTTTCTAACAGCTGAGGGATGTCGACCAGTTGACATTCATGGCTGAATGCAGGCAGTGTTTGGTGACAAAAGGGGGACAAACGTAAGTTCCGGCGACGAATTGCTGCATCAATTTTAGCGATGGCATCTTCTGACGTAACAATATGCTACTGACCTGGTCTCGGAAGAACTTTCGTTAACTCACGTCCTTCTTTAAACATCGTTGTCCAGTTCTTCACTGTTGTCTTCGACATACTTTTGTCATCACACACCGCCTGCATTCTGCGATGAATATCAACTGGTCGACATCCTTCAGCTGTTAGAAACCGAATCACCGCTCGCTGGAAGAACTCCGTATCACACCGGACATGTTTTCATTGGCCTGCTGAGGAAACCATATGAGTCGGGGGATAATGAAATTTGGCAAACTTGACGGCTGTTAGGGCTGTTTACATCAGAAGTTTCGTCATCATGCGCATTGCACGTAGGTTCACTTGGTGCAGCCAGGTTCGGTTTAATTTCAACACGCCTCGTATAAATTTAGACCATATGTAAATAGAAACTCTATCAGTAACTAAAAAAATATATCTGTAACTAAAAACTCTATCTGTAACTAGAAACCTGTATCTGTGACAATAAACTGTATCTCTAAATATAAATTATATGTGTAACTACAAAATGTACCTGCATTTATAAACTCTGCAACTATAAACTGATCCTGTAACCATACGTTGTATATGTAGCTATAAACAGTTTCTGTAATTATAAACATCATCTGCAACTATAAACAGCATATGTAACTATAAACAGTATTTATACCTATAAACAACTGTAGCAGACCCTCTGCTGCCGTGATCTAACTTAGAACATTCTCACACTCATCCACATCATCATGACCATACTCAGTAAATGACATATCACACAGCAGGTGGCATATTTATTATATCATACTCATATCATAGAATGAGTAGAGAAATTACAAACACAATATAATACATATCTTAACTAAACATTCTACTAAAACGGGAATTGTAAGCATTAGCTATTGATGGAATTCCCAACTAACTAAAAACCGTTCTATTGCCTTGCAATTACATCACACACACATCGCCTTAACTGCGTCTTCAACACACCTTATCAAATACTCTTCCTCACTGAAATCCCCTCAGGCGGGCGATCTCGACATACTCGTTCACAATGTGTCCTTGCTTACAAACACACGTTCAGATTATCTATAAATGCAAAACTCACACACCTATTTGAGCGATCCTGTTCTATCACTAAACATTCGTCCAGCAGTCTACCAATCGCTCCTCTATCTAAGTCCGTGAGTTAAACATACGATCCACGTTCAGTCTCTCTCTCTCCCATACAGCCTCTCTCTATCTAGCCTCTCTCTCTCTAGCTCTCCTCCAGCCTCCCGAGCTAAACTTTGTTATATATATATCCTCAAGCAAGGCCAGAGCTTGACCAATCGATCTCAGGTATGGTCATCTTCAATCCCAATTGGAACGAAACACTTTGCACACCTGTCACTCATTCTCTCGCAGCAAGCCCCGCTGCCAATTTCGTCTGCCAATCAATCTCCCCCTACCAAAATCGGAAGGCCAGTGGTCAGTTTCTACCTGTCCCCATTCCTTAACCCAACTCTGTTCTCCTTTGCTGAGACGGTGAGTGACCTTGACATGCATTCAGGTAGCTTTAAGCTTTAACATGTTCAGGCATCCTAAACTCCCCTTGCTCCGGCGGGAACTGTTACACAACGTATGTAACTATAAACAGTTTCTGTAATTAGAAACAGCATATGTATAAATAGCATATGAACCTATAAACAGCAAATGTAACTTTAAACAGCACATGTAATTAACACAAGCATATATTTAACTATAAACCGCATATGTAACTATAAACAGCATATGTAACTATAAACAGCAGATTTAACTATAAACAGCAGATTTAACTATAAACAGCAAATGTAACTATAAACAGTTTCTGTAATTAGAAACAGCATATGTATAAACAGCATATGAATCTATAAACAGCATATATAACTTTAAACAGCATTTGTAACTATAAACAGCACATGTAACTATAAATAGTATCTATAACTATAAACAGCATATATAACTATAAACAGCATATGTAACAATAAACATCATATGTAACTATAAACAGCATATGTAACTATAAACATCATTTGTAACTATAAACAGCATATGTAACTATAAACAGCCTAAGTAACTATAAACCGCATATGTAAATATAAACAACAAAGGCAGCTACAAACCGCGTATGCAACTATAAACAGCATATGTAACTATAAACAGCATATGTGATGTAAACATCATATGTAACTTTAAACAGCATATGTAACTAACTATATACTGCATATGTATCTATAAACAGTATCTATAACTATAAACAGGATATTTAACTATTAACAGCAGATTTAAATATAAACAACTTCTGTAACTACACTGTCTATCTCCAACTAAAAAATTGTTCATTTATTGGCAACGCGTCTGATGGGTCAGACCCAGGTCGGTCCATGGGTAAGAAGCCGTCTGATGGGTCAGACCGAGGTCGATCCATGGGTATGTATGAAGGCGTCTGATGGGTCAGACCGAGGTAGATCCATGGGTAAGAAGGCGTCTGATGGGTCAGACCGAGGTCGAACCATGGGTATGTATGAAGGCGTCTGATGGGTCAGACCGAGGTCGATCCATGGGTATGAAGTCGTTTGATGGGTCAGACTAAGGTCGGTCCAGATCTTTGTCTCGGAATGTTCGCTTCAAGTGAAGCTTTTATTTCATGGACTTTTCTAGTCTGTCTCTGTTGTTCCCGGCTACTGTTTTGGATGCTTCGTACGGCTGCTCCCGACAACAGTTTTGGATGCCTCGTACGGCTGTTCCCGGCTACTGTTTTAGATGCTTCGTACGGCTGTTCACGGCTACTGTTTTGGATGCCTCGTACGGCTGTTCCCGGCTACTGTTTTGGATGCCTCGTACGGCTGTTCACGGCTACTGTTTTTGATGCCTCGTACGGCTGTTCCAAGCTACTGTTTTGGATGCCTCGTACGGCTGTTCCCAGCTACTGTTTTGGATGCCTCTTACGGCTGTTCCCAGCTACTGTTTTGGATGCCTCGTATGGCTGTTCCCGGCTACTGTTTTGGATGCCTCGTACGGCTGTTCCCGGCTACTGTTTTGGATTCCTCGTTCGGCTGTTCCCCGCTACTGTTTTGGATGACTCGTACGTCTGTTCCCGGCTACTGTTTTGGATGCCTCCTGCGACGATGCGCCCTTACTATGCAGGTTAAGAGGTTCCATCCTCCGACGCTGCTTGCCTTCCCAATGTGCCTGGAATGATACCATAGACTTAACTTAACGTCACTGGTCTAGAAGACTGCAGAATCTGTATACAACGAGATTCTTTTACATGCCCTTGATGTAAAAACTATGCGCAGACACTATATATTCTTGAATGCTTTAATTGAAGCTATCACAGATTCTTTTACATGCCCTTGATGTAAAAACTATGCGCAGACACTATACATTCTTGAATGCTTTAATTGACCCTATCTCCACTACTTCCTGTGGCAATGCATTACAAGCATTCACCACTCTCGGCATACTAAATATTTCAAAATATCTAATAGGACCTTTCCTTAATACATTTGTAGCTGTGCCCTGTTGTTCTGGTAGGCGCCTGTATTAATAGTGAGGTCTTAGCCATGTAGCGCCACCTTTGGTCGCCAACGGAAGGAATACTCTCCTGCAGCTCACTATAAAAGATCCTTTTTGGCAATCCATGGTCTGGCACGCGGACTACATTACATGTCTGGCACGTGGACTACATTACATGTCTGGCACGCGGACTACATTACATGTCTGGCACGTGGACTACATTACATGTCTGGCACGTGAACTACATTACATGTCTGGCACGTGGACTGCATTACATGTCTGGTACGCGGACTACATTACATGTCTGGCACGCGGACTGCATTACATGTCTGGTACGCGGACTACATTACATGTCTGACACCACGCAGACTACATTACATGTCTGGCACGCGGACTACATGACATGTCTGGCACGCGGACTACATGCCATGTATGGCACACAGATTACATTATATATATGGCACGCGGACTATATGACATTTGTGGCAGGTGGATTAACATGCAAGTCCAGCGGATATGTGATTGTATCAGAATAGTATCGATGCTAGGTGTACCAGCTATGTCAATAATGGCGTTATCTGGAATCATGTCCTGCCATTTGCTTTTGGTTCATACCCGCCTTTCTGTAGACTAGTCTCTGAGCCAGCAACGGGTCGTCTGCCAGCAGAAGATCTTTGATTATGTGTGATTTGATCTTGTGTTTTGATTGAAGCGTACTACGGTTAAACAATTTCGCCCCAATATGGTCTCTCGTGTTGAGTTCTGTGTCCACATCTCTTAGAGCATCAAGCGGCATCAGACAACTGAACTATGCAGTAGTGTCTCATCTAAAGTAGAAGTGGATATATTGAGGTCGGCTTTAGATACAATTCGAGAATGGTCTTTAAGTTGGCAAATGGAATTTAATGTAGATAAATGTACAGTCATCCACATTGGGAGATCGAATATGGAACATAATTACATAATGGACGAGAACAATATTAGAAAGATTATCATACAGGAAAGGTGAGTGAGCAAATTCAGGTAGCAGTGAAAAAGGCAAATGCAATATTAGGTATGATACAAATAAATATTAAACATAGGAGCAAGGAAGTGATAGTCAAGCCTTATAAAGCATTAGTTAGACCTAGATTGGAGTGCTGTGTACTGGCCAAGACTCGAAGGCGTATGCTGGTTCAGCGACCCTGTTCTCACACATTCGTAAAAACAGCCTATAAATAACTCCTCTCTCACTCTCTCTCTCTCCACGGCCAGTCTGCTTGAGCTACTTTGTCTAGTATTATATAGTCTCTAGCAGTATCAGAGCTGTCCAATGGTCAGTCTGTGGGATGTCTTGACCCAGCCATTCAGCTGCCATTGGAACGCATCACTATAACTCCTGTCACTCATCCCACACTACCCAAATCAAACGCCAGTGGTCAGCACTTAGCCTGTTACCTGTCTAGACACCTTCTTTCCCCCAACCCCGTTTTTCTTTGTTGACTTAGTATCAAGACGGTGAGTGACCTTGGCGTAGTGTCGAGACGGAGAGTGACCTTGGCACACATTCAGGTATCTTTGTTGTCAGAGTCGCCGACCACATTACCCCTGCCCTAAACGCTCCTGCTCGGGCTGGAACTGTTACACTTCCTATATCCGCTCCGGGGAAACTTCTCGTTTTGTCGGTGTTGATACTAGATCTGAAGCTCTTCTGGACCAGTATATAGTCAATTTGGCTGTGCACTTCATAGCTTGGAGAGAGATTAAACATAAATGACGCTAGAGGAGCATACAAGGTTATCAAAGAACTGGTAACACCAAGACAAGGCAGGAACTTTATGATCAAGGATAAAAGCGACAAGTGCCTTATTCAGGACAATGAGTACTGGCACGATGGACAGAGTACTGTTCCGAGTTATATAACTATGAAGGACGAAACGAACCTCTGAAAACAATCCCTCCAACATCAACAACTATAGAGGATAACCGACTGATAAAGAAGGAAGAGGTAGCTGAGGCGGTAAAGACATTGAGAAGAGGGAAGGTGGCCGGCGTGGACAATATACCAGCAGAGCTCTTACAGGCAGGTGGAGATGTAGTGGTGGAAGGCCTGACACACATCTGCAACAAACAGGGAAACAGGAAACTGGCCGGACTTATGGACAAAATCAATGGTTATACCGTTACATAAGTCTGGAAAACTAAAGCTGTGCCAAAATTACAGCACAATAAGTCTCATCAGCCACCCTAGCAAGGTCATGCTTAGATTAATCCTCGACCGATTGAAATCCCAGGCAGAGAACATTATTGCCGAGGAGCAAGCAGGGTTCAGACAGGGAAGAAGCATTACAGAACATATATTTAATTTAAGGCTGCTAAGTGAGAAATATCTAGAACAGCAGCAAAAAACTGTATCCTGTGTTTATTGATTTTAAGAAGGCGTTTGATAGGGTATGGCATAAAGCGCTATGGGCAACCATGAGGAAGTATAATATCAACGGAAATATTATAAAGGTCCCTGAACACCTGTTTGACAAGGTGTCCAGCACTGTTCTTGTGAATGGGTTGCGAGGGGACTGGTTTCGCACATCAGTTGGTGTGGGACAGAGGTGTACACTCTCTACAACTCTTTTCAATATATTCCTTGAGGGAATTATGAGTGAGGCACTTGGAGGTCACGTTGGTACTGTCAAGATAGGGGGCCGAACGATTACCAACCTTCGTTTTGCAGATGATATCGATGGGTTGGTGGGTTCAGAAGCAGAACTCCAGGAATGGGTCAGAAGGGTCGATGAAACAGCTCTGAACTATTGTATGGAGATAAACGCTGGAAAGACAAAATTAATGACCAACAACGCCGAGGGCTTCAATAGTAGGAAAAAATCTAATGGCCAGGAACTGGAAGTAGTTGACCGTTATAAATATCTAGGGTCGATTGTCAGTGATGAAGGATCAGAATGTGAGGTGTTGGCCAGAATTGCACAGACAATAGCGGCGCTTACACGGCTTAAAAAAATTTGGCAAGCTAAACTGTTAGCACTAGACACAAAAATCAGATTAATGCGTACACTGTTCCTGTCAATATTCTTCTATGCTTGTGAGACATGGACAGTTACAGCTGACCTTCAGCGAAGGATACAAGCCTTGGAGATGAGATGTTTCTGAAGACTTTTAAGCGTCACGTACAAAGATCGAGTTACAAATGAGGAAATACGAGATAAAATTATAACAGCAATAGGGCCTTTTGAAGACCTCTTGGGAACTGTAAAAAGAAGAAACTCGCTTGGTACGATCACATATCGAGATCAAATGGTCTTGCAAATACGATCCTCCACGGAAATGTGCAATACAGACGACGAAGAGGCGGTCACAAAAAGAGGTTGGAGGACAACATAAAAGAATGGACCAATCTCCGACCAGAAGAGGCACAGGCAGCAGCCGCTGACAGAGAAGGGTGGAGTGGGGTTGTCAGGATGTCTTCACGTGTTCCCCAACGACCTCACTGGTTACGGGATGACCTGGCCTGATCTGAATTCAGAGTTGGGGCTAGCTTGGCAATAATTAGACGGTCGTTGCTATAAAGCTGCTTCAAATGGGAAACGGTAGCAGCCGAACTGTGGTCAGTACAACACGCAGAGCAGCCGAACTGTGGTCAGTACAACACGTAGAGCAGTCGAAGTGTGGTCAGTACAACAAGCAGGTTCTACACGAAGGTAGCAGCTGAAGTGTGGTCAGTACAATAAACAGATTCTACACGGAGTTAGCAGCTGAAGTGTGGTCAGTACAACAAGCAGGTTCTACACGAAGGTAGCAGCTGAAGTGTGGTCAGTACACAAGCAGAGCAGCCGAACTGTGGTCAGTACAACAAGCAGGTTCTACACGAAGGTAGCAGCTGAAGTGTGGTCAGTACAATAAACAGATTCTACACGGAGTTAGCAGCTGAAGTGTGGTCAGTACAACAAGCAGGTTCTACACGAAGGTAGCAGCTGAAGTGTGGTCAGTCCAACAAGCAGAGCAGCTGGAGTGTGGTCAGTCCAACAAGCACAGCAGCTGGAGTGTGGTCAGTACAACAAGCAGGTTCTACACGATCCAGTGATCCACTTGTAGAAATGCAAATGAATGTTTGATCTGAATCAGTCCAGCACAGCATTGATGATCTGCAGTAAAGTTGTGCTCAGATGGTCTGACGTCATTCTGTGCATTGCTGGAAGCTCTACCACTTCCTGATAATTTCCAATAACCGAAGAAATGAAGAAAGCTTGCACTGTTGTTGTTTTGGTAGAGTTGGAAGCAGTACCCAGTAACTGACCTACCGTAAGTCACAGCTGATTTAACACAAATCTCATCCATTTGTATGGCTACACTCTTTTCTAGCTAATTGCGTTTGCTGCTTTAATCTTTGAGTACATGGAGTGCTTCCATCATCAGCTTTAATCTTCGAGTACCTGGAGTGCTTCCATCATCAGCTTTAATCTTCAAGTACATGGAGTGCTTCCATCATCAGCTTTAATCTTCAAGTACCTGGAGTGCTTCCATCATCAGCTTTAATCTTCGAGTACCTGGAGTGCTTCCATCATCAGCTTTAATCTTCAAGTACATGGAGTGCTTCCATCATTAGCTTTAATCTTCGAGTACCTGGAGTGCTTCCATCATCAGCTTTAATCTTCGAGTACCTGGAGTACTTCCATCATCAGCTTTAATCTTCAAGTACCTGGAGTGCTTCCATCATCAGCTTTAATCTTCAAGTACATGGAATGCTTCCATCATCAGCTTTAATCTTCAAGTACCTGGAGTGCTTCCATCATCAGCTTTAATCTTCAAGTACCTGGAGTGCTTCCATCATCAGTAGACACTGGTTGAGATGTAAATTTCTCAAGGTCCTTGGATGAGGCAGACATAAAAGATGAGATGTTCTAATAGATCTGTAATCTGATGATGGTTTTATGAATATCATGAACACAAAGCACAATGTACAGCTACTGTAACTCTCTCTGTGTTTATGGTACAGCTACTGTAGCTCTTTCTGTGTTTATGGTACAGCTACTGTAGCTCTCTCGGTGTTTATGGTACAGCTACTGTAGCTCTTTCTGTGTTTACTGTACAGCTACTGTAGCTCTTTCTGTGTTTATCGTACAATTATTGTAGCTCTTTCTGTGTTTATCGTACAGCTACTGTAGCTCTCTGTGTGTTTATGGTACAGCTACTGTAGCTCTTTCTGTGTTTATGGTACAGCTAATGTAGCTCTTTCTGTGTTTATGGTACAGCTACTGTAGCTCTTTCTGTGTTTATCGTACAGCTACTGTAGCTCTTTCTGTGTTTACAGTACAGCTACTGTAGCTCTTTCTGTGTTTATCAGTGTTTATCGTACTGCTACTGTAGCTCTTCCTGTGTTTATCAGGGATAAAAAGCTGCAACTGCTCTGTCATAAACGTTAATTGCTGTATGGATATTGGCGTATCGATCTCTTCAGATGAAAATAGAAACTCTTTTACACTTTGTGACATACTGCATGTTTCCTCTACTAAATCTCTGACAGTGACACTGCATTGAGGAGTATCAAGTTTATATTCACCGTAATGGATCATTAGATTTCCAAGCTGTGACCACCTTTCCAGTTTACTTTTATTTATAACCCAGTATGGATGTTTAGCAGCAATCTTGTTATTCCTGAGATAGACTTCTACAGACATGTCAGGTAACACTGTAATGCTGACAGTTAGGTAAGGTGCAGTGTTTTATTCGATAGCCATGCAGTACAGTACAATACAGATATAAGCTCCATCTAGCAAAGTAAACTTCCATTGCTTTTCTAACAGTCTTTTCAATTTCACACTAACCTGATACTGAAGAGTGTGCTAGTTCTGCATAAAGATCTGACGAAAGCCAGTCAGTGATTTTTTTCTTCATGCTTTCTCACAATTTCCGAAGCGCGTTCTTATGGATTGTTGTGAGGTTGATGTATGTCGACTGATAAATAGGAAGGCAGCTCCTCTGGAGTTTTGTGAGGTTGATGTATGTCGACTGATAAATAGGAAGGCAGCTCCTCTGGAGTTTTGTGAGGTTGATGTATGTCGACTGATAAATAGGAAGGCAGCTCGGTAAACAATGATGAAAATGCATTTAGTTTTAGAGCAGGACACTTTTGTGGAAGCACAAGTGTAACTCCAGATCTGTCGGTGTAAGTATCGCTTATAATAATATCACATGGTCGAACATGCTTGATATATACCACGCTGGCATTAGCTGGTATAAACTCTTTCCTAGTGATGTATCTAATCCACTCCCTCATTTCTGTATTACGTGGAAACCTAAATACACTCAGATAATCACAAGAGCTGCTGTCATTTGATTTACATCCACGAACATAACATTTCGAAAGCATTTTCGATGCCAGTCGCCAAATTCAAAATTATCGGTTGTGTTTAAACAGTACCATAGGAAGTGACGTCACTAACACGTCAAATGGCTTATTACTAAAAGAGGCCACTACTGAAATCTATTCACTTAGCTGGCTTTCTTGTCTGCCCCTGTCAATTTGACAAGTTTCTCCCACTGAAATCTATTCTCTTAGCTGGCTTTCTTGTCTGCCCCTGTCAATCTGACAAGTTTCTCCCACTGAAATCTATTCACTTAGCTGGCTTTCGTGTCCCCACTTGTCAATCCACCAATGATATTGTGTCCCCAATTGCACATGTCACTCAATGCCACTACCCCTTTTGTTTAATAACAAATGGGCCCACCCAGTAGCCCTCATCCCAAATCTCGCACAATCCTGAATAATAACACTGGGCTAAGATGGAGGATGTCCCACTGTGGCTGATCTCCATTTGACCTGTGCTAAAATATTATGCCGTTGTCCCAGCTAACTTTAGCTGATCTTGTCCAAGCTGCAAACCATAACTCCTCCTCATCATCATCATCTGGTTGATCAGTCAGAGACTGGAGCATGTCTCTCCATTTGACCCTAGTCTCTGCAGTTCTCTTCATTGCAGCATAAGTTCGTACGTTAATGTCCCCGCATGCCTGAGATGTGAAAGTAAGCCTTTTTCGTCCCGGTCCTCTCTTCCCCTCAATCTTGCCCTCTAGGACCTTCTGTAGAAGACTTTCATGTCTCATATTGTGACCCAGCCAACTCTTGCCCTCTAGTACCTTCCGTAGAAGACTTTCATGTCTCATATTGTGACCCAGCAAATCTTGCCCTCTAGTACCTTCTGTAGAAGACTTTCATGTCTCATATTGTGACCCAGACAATCTTGCCCTCTAGGACCTTCTGTAGAAGACTTTCATGTCTCATATTATGACCCAGCCAACTTTTTGTACCATATGCAAAATTTGTTTGTGTGCGCCCACATAATTGAGTACATTGCCATTGGATCTTCTTCTCTGTCCAATTCTCTCCATTCTACTGTAGCACCACATTTCAAACGCTTCCAATCTTTGTTCATCCATCTTTGCTAGAGTCTCCATGTTTCAGTCCCATACAGTGCAATTGGCCATATATAAGTGGCGATTATTCTTGTCCTCAGCTCTATCCTGATATTCTTTGAGGTTAATAATTTCTGTTTTTCTCTTAAGGAATAACTTTCCTACCATTAACTTTCCTACCATTAACTTTCCTACCACTAACATTGGCACACCTATTATAACTCTGCATATTATTGGTCCTCATCATTTCAGAATATGCGTTATAGAAACTCGGGGATAGCAAACAGCCCTGTGGTACCTCTATGTAATAACTCCTATGTTTTATAAATGTCATTTAACATGGAGTGTCACTGACACATGACACTGTTTCAGTTTGTGGACCGTGGGCCTGGTGTTTACATGTATGTTCAGTGGGCCGTGGGCCTGCTGTTCTTCAAAACTTCAGGTTCCGCTTTTGCACAGGCTGCGCCCAATGCATATAAATGATAAATGACATATGACATATGGTTACTCCCTCCATCTTCGACTTCATCTGGGCGTCCACCAAGAGTAAATCATGAATGGGTTCTCTGCTTCCACCGTCAGCAACATCAATACAATGTGGCTTCTCTCTACAGCACCTCACTTCCGTCACTCTACCACACTTGACATCCGTCACTCTACCACACTAGACATCCGTCACTCTACCACTCTTGACATCCGTCACTCTACCACACTAGACATCCGTCACTCTACCACTCTTGACATCAGTCACTCTACCACACTTGACATCCGTCAATCTACCACACTTGACATCAGTCAATCTACTCCACTTGACATCAGTTACTCTACCACACTAGACATCCGTTACTCTACCACTCTTGACATCCGTCACTATACCACACTTGACATCCGTCACTCTACCACTCTTGACATCCATCACTCTACCACACTTGACATCCGTCACTCTACCACACTTGACATCCGTCACTCTACCACTCTTGACATCCGTCACTCTACCACTCTTGACATCCGTCACTCTACCACACTTGACATCTGTCACTCTACCACACTAGACATCCGTCACTCTACCACACTTGACATCCGTCACTCTACCACACTAGACATCCGTCACTCTACCACACTTGACATCCGTCACTCTACCACACTTGACATCCGTCACTCTACCACACTAGACATCCGTCACTCAACCACACTTGACATCCGTCACTCTACCACACTTCACATCCGTCACTCTACCACACTTCACATCCGTCATTTCAACATCATCTACCTTGTTGTACACCTGATAATGTCCCTGTGTCTGTGTTCTACAGATTGTTACCTGTCGGCTCAAGACAAGGACAGTGACTGGCCAACACGGCTCAAGATGTGGCAGTGGCCTGGCCAACATGGCTCAAGATGGGGCAGTGGCCTGGCCAACACGGCTCAAGATAGGGCAGTGCCCTGGCCAACACGGCTCAAGATGGGGCAGTGGCCTGGCCAACACGGCTCAAGATGGGGCAGTGGTCTGGCCAACACGGCTCAAGACAAGGACAGTGGCCTGGCCAACACGGCTCAAGATGGGGCAGTGCCCTGGCCAACACGGCTCAAGATGGGGCAGTGCCCTGGCCAACACGGCTCAAGACAAGGACAGTGGCCTGGCCAACACGGCTCAAGATAGGGCAGTGCCGTGGCCAACACGGCTCAAGAAAAGGACAATGGCCTGGCCAACACGGCTCAAGATGTGGCAGTGCCCTGGCCAACACGGCTCAAGATGGGGCAGTGGCCTGGCCAACACGGCTCAAGATGGGGCAGTGGTCTGGCTAACACGGCTCAAGATAGGGCAGTGGCCTGGCCAACACGGCTCAAGATAGGGCAGTGCCCTGGCTAACACGGCTCAAGATAGGGCAGTGCCCTGGCCAACACGGCTCAAGATAGGGCAGTGGTCTGGCTAACACGGCTCAAGATAGGGCAGTGCCCTGGCCAACACGGCTCAAGATAGGGCAGTGGTCTGGTTAACACGGCTTGATTAGAAAGGTCAGCAACAAGCCCATCATGTAGCCTGGTGAGGTATTGCTGCTCTTGACGACCAATGTACAGGACCAGTCTGCCTGCGTGGCACGAGCCTTATAAGATGGCACACTTGGAGACAAGTGATTGCTGCCGGCCTGTGTATTCCAGTCTTCTCATATTCAGCATATCCACACGAATTGTGTGTGTGTGTGTGTGAATGAGTCGGTGCGTGTGTGCGTTTGTACATGTGTAGATGTGTGAGTGCGTGTTTCTGTGAGTGTGCTTGTGCATGCATTTGAATGACTGAGTGCATGTTTGTGTGTGTGTGTGTGTGAATGAGTCTGCATGTGTTTGTTTACATAGGTGTTTGTGTGTATATGGATGTTTATATATGGTTAGTACGTGTGTGTGTGAGGGAGAATGTGTGGGTGTGTGTGTGAGGGATAATGTGTGGGTGTGTGTGCGAAGGAGAGTGTGTGGGTGTGTGTGTGAGGGAGTGTGTGTGGGTGTATGTGGGAGGGAAGAGAGTGTGGGTGTGTGTGGGAGGGAGCGTGTGTTGGTGTGTGTGGGAGGGGGAGTATGTGGGTGTGAGGGTAGTGTCTGTGTGTGGGAGTGTGTGTGTGTGGGAGTGTGAATGGGAGTGTGTGTCGGTGTGTGTGGGAGTGTGTGTGTGTGAGGGAGAGTATGTGTGTGTGTGTGAGGAGAGTGTCTCGGTGTGTGTGGAAATGTGTGTGTGTGTGAGGGAGAGTGTGTGTGTGTTAGGGAGAGTATGTGTGTGAGGGAGTGTGTCAGTGTGCGTCGGAGTGTGTGTGTGAGGGAGTATGTCCGTGTGCGTGGGAGTGTGTGGGTGTGTGAGGGAAAGGTTGTGGGTGAGGGAGTGTGCGTGTGTGTGAGGGAGAGTGTGTGTGTGAGTGATTGTGTGTGTGAGAGGGAAAGAGTGTGTGAATGATTGTGTGTGTGTGAGGGAGAGTGTGTGTGAGTGATTGTGTGTGTGTGTGTGAGAGGGAGAGTGTGTATGAGTGATTGTGTGTGTGTGAGGGAGAGTGTGTGTGAGTGATTGTGTGTGTGTGTGTGAGAGGGAGAGTGTGTATGAGTGATTGTGTGTGTGTGAGGGAGAGTGTGTGGGTGTGTGAGGGAGTGTGTTGATGTGTGTAGGAGTGTGTGTGTTTGTAGGAGTGTATATGAGTGTGTAGAAGTGTGTGGGTGTGTGTAGGAGTGTGTGTAGGAGTGTGTAGAAGTGTGTGGGTGTGTGTAGGAGTGTGTAGACGTGTGTGTGTGTGTGTGTGTGTAGGAGTGTGTAGACGTGTGTGTGTGTGTGTGTGTGTAGGAGTGTGTATGAGTGTGTAGAAGTGTGTGGGTGTGTGTAGGAGTGTGTGTGTAGTAGTGTGTAGAAGTGTGTGGGTGTTTGTAGGAGTGTGTAGGAGTATGTATGTGTGTGTAGAAGTCTGTAGAAGTGTGTGTGTGTGTGTAGGAGTGTGTGTGTAGGAGTGTGTAGAAGTGTGTGGGTGTTTGTAGGAGTGTGTAGAAATGTGTGGGTGTTTGTAGGAGTGTGTAGGAGTATGTATGTGTGTGTAGGTGTCTGTAGAAGTGTGTGGGTGTGTGTAGGAGTGTGTGTGTAGGAGTGTGTAGAAGTGTGTGGGTGTTTGTAGGAGTGTGTAGGAGTAAGTATGTGTGTGTAGGAGTGTGTAGGAGTGTAGAAGTGTGTGGGTGTGTGTAGGAGTGTGTAGGGGTGTGTGTGTGTGTGTAGGAGTGTGTAAGAGTGTGTAGAATTGTGTGGGTGTGTGTGGGAGTGTGTGGGAGTGTGTAGGAGTGTGTGTGTAGGAGTGTGTAGAAGTATGTGGATGTGTGTAGAAGTGTGTGTGTGTGTGTGGGAGTGTGTGTCTATGTGACACGGAGTATGTTTGTTTTGATTTTGGCTTTGTGTTTCCGAATATCTTAATGTGCTGATAATAGTGGATGATAACCCCAAATAGTTATGTAAATAGTTCATTCAGTGTTAGCAAACCCTTCACTGGTACTAGTTGTATAAATTGTGTAAATAGTTCATTCAGTGTTAGCAAACCAATCACTAGTACTAGTTGTATAAATTGTGTAAATAGTTCACTCAGGACTAGAAACCCGTTAAACTAGTACTAGGTTTGTAAACAGTTCATTCAGAACGAGCACACCATAGACTATTAGTTGTGTAAATTGTTTATTTATAACTAGCAAAACAGACACTTGTACTTTGTCTAAATTGTTTATTCATAACTAGCAAAACAGACACTTGTACGTTGTCTAAATTGTTTATTCATAACTAGCAAAACAGACACTTGTACGTTGTCTAAATTGTTTATTCATAACTAGAAAAACAGACACTTGTACGTTGTCTAAATTGTTTATTCATAACTAGCAAAACAGACACTTGTACGTTGTGTAAATTGTTTATTCATAAATGCAAAACAGACACGTGAACGTTATGTAAATAGTTTATTCATAACTAGCAAAACAGACACTTGTACGTTGTGTAAATAGTTCATTCATAATTTGCAAAACATAGACATATATACGTTGTGTAAATAGTTCATTCATAACTAGCAAAACATACAAATATTGGTTGTGTAAATAGTAGTTTATTCATCACTAAGAGAACATTGATTAGTATTTTCTGTGTACACAGATGCCCCAAAACATTGGGCTCTTGTCAGTCTCTAAAGGGAAGAAGGTCACATTAACCATCAGCTGGAATGTCAGACATGAACTGTTACCACACATCGATCAACTGATTGTCACCACACATCGATCAACTGATTGTCACCACACATCGATCAACTGATTGTCACCACACATCGATCAACTGATTGTCACCACACATCGATCAACTGATTGTCACCACACATCGATCAACTGATTGTCACCACACATCGATCAACTGATTGTCACCACACATCGATCAACTGATAGTCACCACACATTGATCAACTGAATGTCACCACACATCGATCAACTGATTGTCACCACACATCGATCAACTGATTGTCACCACACATCGATCAACTGATTGTCACCTGTGATTTAAACAAACAAAATAACAATGCTGACATTCTAAGCATCCAAAGTATTTTTTGATCTTAACGAAAGATCTCAGGCAGTGGAATATACTGTTGTTGTTCAATCTGTATATACAGTATTATCCCCATTGGTCAGGTGATGTGAAGCTGTCTTTGATGGGATGTCGGCGCGCATGTATAGCTAATTCTGCTCTAAGGGTCATGATGCCTACTACAGCTCGCTGGTTCTTCCTTGTGTCACGTGGTTTGGTGCACTTTACTGAAACATGAACCGGATGCTGATTCTTGCTCCCAAATGATGAGCAGATTTAAACAACGAAACATACATCACTCAGGGGCGTTTTCTTCTTCGGGAGAAGATGGAGGACGCAGAGAACACATAGCAGATCAACCAAACAGCATGAGAGAACATGAAAGAATGCACAACAACCCTGCCGAGGAGGAGAGAAAACGAAGAGAAGAAGAGGTGGATGAAGGTAAGAGTCACAAGCAGCAGCGTCAGCCACTCTCTGCGTCTCCAAGGTCGCCTCGTAAAGTCAACACGAGAGTCAGCATTCGAGGATGTCTACACAAGGGCAAGCCCTCCAAGAACGGCTACTCGGGAATGTATACTCATTCCTTGGAGGTGGAGTGCTCTCCCTCTACGAACCCCGCCTTTGGGGAGTGCCGCCCCCTCAACTCAAACACTGATCGCAATTACAATGCGATGCTACAGACCAAAGTCACCTCTTCCCGTTCACACAGTAAAACCTCTATGCAGTCAAGGATCTACAATTTCCTAGAGCGACCCACTGGCTGGAAGTGCTTCATCTACCACTTTACTGTGTGAGTACCGGTTGTCTACAGGATGGGGTGGGGGGGGGGGGCAGGGGAGGGGTGGCCCTATTGCCTGCAGCACTGCGGGACTCCTGCTGCATGAAGCCCTTGTGACCTTTCATGGCCCGCAGCACTGTGGGTTTCCTGTTGCCTGAATCAATGCGGGACTCCTGCTGCCTGAAGCCCTTGTGACCTTTTATGGCCCGTAGCACTGTGGGTTTCCTATTGCCTGAAGCACTGTGGGCCTCCTGCTGCCTGAAGCACTGAGGGCTTCCTGCTGCCTGAAGCACTGTGGGCCTCCTACTGCCTGAAACACCTGCGGTCTCTTACGGCCCACAGCATTGGGGTGGGGGATATTATTATGTTCTGCTGCCTGTGCAGCAGATTCTAGAGACACGAACAAATTTATAATTAGCAACAGTCCGACTATATTTCTCGTCAAGCAGTTGTTCTTTCCACACAATAAAATAGAAAACCCTAACACTTCTTTCAATAAAAAAACACATTCATGTATTGCATAGTCTAATCATTGACAAAAACACCAACTAAACTAACTATGACTAATCTCTCTAGATATTTTTTTTAATGTTCTTGCTTGATGTTCCCAGTTCTAAATCTTCTGTCGTTAAACCTTGCTAACAATTTCAACTACAGTCAAACTATCTAAACTCTTGAATCTTGTGATCATTCGTCGTTGGCGTGACTGGCTGGTCAATCTGTCAGTCTGCAGCTTCCGTCCGTCTGGTCTTCGCTGTGGAAATAAAGGGTTTCCACACGAGCTTTGTGAGCGTGCTCTCTTTGGAGTTTACACTTCACCTTATTCTCTGTCGTAGGCTCTGATCGACCCATCTGAATACTTTGACACAGACAGCTCACGCAGCAATCTACGAGACCCCAATTAGTTTACTGTCATTTCTCAGCGGATCATCAAGAGCAGATATCCGTAAGATCTTGTTGCTCTTCTCATTGTGTTGTTTCTCATTGTTCTGCTCCTCTTTGTGGTGTTACTCTTTGTGTTGTTTCTATTTTTGGTTTATTATTTGTGTTGTTTCTCTTTGTTGTGTCTCTTTGATGGACACGTTTCAATATTTTACATCAGATCACTTTTTTACTTATCATCAAGCGACCAAGAGAGGGTCGTCATGGAGGGCACAGGCAGAGACGACAGTCGGACACGTCACCCCAGCTTAGACGATAGCCAAAAGGGAAGAATGGGTCCACACTGGTGATAGAATGATAGAGTACCAGAGAGTCAGCATAACCTTAGGCAAGGAATGCAGAGAACGGAACAACGAGAGAGTAGAGTACGAGGTGAATCAGCTGATAACTGAGAATACACAGGAGAGTGACGCTGTCATATACACCGACGGATCAGTCGTGCGCAGTGAAACATCAGGCTGGGGTTTCTCGGCTAGAGTGAGAGGAGAGGTCGTGGCTGAGTGGGACATCAGGCTGGGACTTCTCGGCTAGAGGAGAGGTCGTTGCTGAGTGGGACATCAGGCTGGGACTTCTCGGCTAGAGGAGAGGTCGTTGCTGAGTGGGACATCAGGCTGGGGTTTCTCGGCTAGAGTGAGAGGAGAGGTCGTGGCTGAGTGCAGTAGGGCATACATGTCTACAACCTCCAGTATGAGAATGGAGACGGAAGCAGTGACCTCAGCACTGAAATGGACATCTGAGACTTCTATAACAAGGGCAGTCATCGTGACAGTCGCGCAAGCCGTACTTCAGAAGGTACAGAAAGGATGGCTTAGGTACGAGTGGATAGCAGCTGTTGAGGCCTCAAACCTCCAGCGATTAACATGGATCTACTGTCCTGGTCATGCTAGGGTTCAGGGCAATGAAAGAGCTGACATTATGGCTTCGCAATCTCCCATCATGGGCACATTAGTGATGGATAGAAGTGACATTTTGAAATCAATAAATGACCGCCTGCTGGATGAGGACACCGCAATAGAAGAAGTAGCAATCCACAGACTGCAAAGTTTCGACATTAAACGAGGTTCGAGTGGAGTAGGGCGCATGAGAGGATGAAGCAGGAGAGTACAACCAGCGAGCTACAGGGACCATCGAAATCCATGCCCTACGCCATTTGCTGAGAGAGACTGGTACCTATGGGTATGACCGGGGTGCAGTGACGTCGGTTCTTAGAAACAAAAACCTGTGGTCACAATGTCATATCGTAGAGTGAGAGGTCATAACGTAGAGTCCATTAGGTCATATTATGGAGGTCCGAGAAATCATATGATGCGGTCCGAGAGGTCAAATCATGGGGTCCGCTAGGTCATATTATGGGGTCCACTAGGTCATATCATGGGGTCCGCTTGGTCATATTATGGGGTCCACTCACTAGGTCATATCATGGGGTCCGCTTGGTCATATTATGGAGTCCACTAAGTCATCTCATGGGGTCCGCTAGGTCATATCATGGAGTCCACTAAGTAATCTCATGGGGTCCGCTAAGTCATCTCATGGGGTCTATTAAGCTTTAAAGAAATGTTTTGAGCTTTTTCATTAAGAATCAAGAGATAAATATAAAGAAATAAAAAAAAAAAAGAAACATCGACAAATACAGCAGAAGTTAATTTAGAAAACGTTCACACAATTAGATACATGCCGATTAAACAGACGCCCGGTGGGCATTTGAGCGGGAAAAACAGGTGAGCGGGGAAAACAGGTGAGCGGACATCACGCAAAATCCTCGTCAGTGAAAGTTGACTTCGGATAGCACCGTCTCTGGGTCGAATATCGAAGAATGTGGACCAGGCAGAGTCACAATACATTACTGGAAGATATATACACGTTTCCCGTAGTCGTCGAAAATAGAGCCATGAGCCTGATTGATCGTGTGCTAGATAATTCGATGAATGGAGGTAGGTAAGACGATTGATAAGTCAAACGTTGAACTTTGCTGAAATACATTTGGTACGAGCCTCAGTATAACTTGCTGGCCGAGCCTCAGTATAGCTCGCTAGTCGATCCTAAGTATGGGTAGCTGGTTGAGCCTCAGTATGGGTAGCTGGCCGAGCCTCAGTATAGGTCGCTGGCCGAGCCTCAGTATGGGTAGTTGGCCGAGCCTCAGTATAGGTCGCTAGTCGATCCTCAGTATGGGTAGCTGGCCGAGCCTCAGTATGAATCGCTGACTAAATTGGAGAAGTAAACGCACTGATGATGATGAGAGGGGAGGCTGTAGTTCAGAAATCTTAAAAATCCTCACCGATAGAAATATCAGTCAATTGGGTTGACGTGTGCAGACCAAGACGAAAATCAATCACCTCGTGTGTTATGTAACGACATATTGTCCAAGGAAGTCATGAAACCGAATTACGAAGACATCTCCATAGAAAAACATCAAGAATATGGCTCAAAGAAAAAACATTGATTTTTCTTCAAAATGTAAAGAGCAGGAGATTTGGGAAAGTAATAAAATGGTAAAAAAAAAGAAAAAAAGACTGCAACTTGTTGAATCAATGAAAATACACTCTAAACCAAACAGCAAGAGAGAGCTGGAAAAACAAAACCGAAAGCCTCAACCAAGACAAAGAAGGGAACAAGCTATGGAAGCTAGTCAGAGCCATGAATGACGAAACCCCTTCAAACAAACAAATTACCATCAAGCAGGGCGAAAACTTGCTCACTGGAAAAAAAGCCGCAAACGCTTTTGTAGAACACTATGCCAAAGCAAGCCACATCGAGATCCCTGCAGATAGGCATACAAATATTAGTGAAGAACAAAAGGGGCACGACAACATCAATACGGCACCAGAAGAGCATATGATGGCCAAATTAAAAATGAGTGAAATGGAAGAGGCCATGAGAACATTAAAGAACAGGAAATCTCCCGGAAAAGACGGGATAACAAACGAACTGCTGATGGGGCTGGGCCAAACAGCTAAGAGGAAACTGCTATCGGTCCTGAACCAAAGCTGGAAAAGGGGAATTGTACCCCAGGCATGGAAAGACGCAGTACTTGTACCAGTACCAAAGAAAGGAAAGGACAAAACAGATCCAAATGGATACAGGCCTATCAGCCTACAAAGCTGTGTCGGCAAACTGATGGAACGTATGATAAACACCAGACTGATGTGGCATCTGGAAGAAAAACGAATACTAATTCCACAGCAAGCCGGCTTTAGACAGCACAGATCCACTGAGGACCAGGTCATCCTCATAGCCCAGGAAATAGAAGATGCCTACCAGGCACAGAAACACACAGTAGCGGTAGGGGTGGACCTGGAAAAGGCATTTGACAAAGTCTGGAAAGACGGACTTAGAGTCAAGCTAAGGAGAAGTGAAGTTTGTGGGAGAATGTACAAGTGGATCAACCACTACCTCAAACAAAGAACGGCCAGAGTCCAAGTACAAGGGCAGATGAGCAAAAAGGTGACACTCGAGCAGGGAGTACTCCAAGGGGGAGTATTGTCACCCACACTCTTCCTGGTGTATATAAACGACATTACAGAGAATATACCAAGAAGAGTCCATAGCTCAATGTTTGCAGACGATCTGGCTATGTGGACCTCTGAAAAGAATCTCACCATAGCCAGAAATCGGATGCAGCAGGCCCTAACATCGCTGGAAGAGTGGGCGAACTCATGGCTGGTCAAAATAAACGAGGAGAAAACCACATGTACAATATTCTCGCTTTTAATCAAACCCCAAAACACAAAATTAAATGGCAAATTCCTGCAGCCAAACGACAACCCAAACTATCTGGGAGTATCATTTGATCGGCGCATGACATGGAAAAGTCAGATCGAGAGAAACCGAATGAGAGCCAGAGAAAGAATGGCAATCATGAGGAAACTTGCTGGCACAAGCTGGGGAGCAGACGAAAGTATACTAAAGAAACTGTACACTGGAAGAGTGAGACCAGTTCTCGGGTATGGCATTGCGGCATGGACAACAGCAGCAAAGGCGAACTTCGTTAAAGTTAACAAACTTCAAAACCAAGCCACGAGAGTTATAACAGGAGGCATGAAGTCAACGCCAATTGTAGAACTTGAAAAGATTACAAAGCTGCAACTCATGACCGATAGAAGAGACTGCAGAGCCCAGCTGCAGTCAGAGAAACTCCGAAGACTGACTGACCACCCAATGCACCAGAGACTAAACAATTTGGGAAATGGGAAACTAAAGCGGAGAAACTTTGCAGAAATAGCCAAAGCAAAGATGCACGAAGATCCCATAAACGCACTAACAACACCAAAGCCCATCAATACTGTACGAAAACCTACCTGGAGGCAGGATATATTTCCAGAGGTGGTAGAAAATATACCAGGTATTGGAAACAAAAACTGCCAGACTGAAAAAGAAAGGAGAGATACTACCCTAAGCTTTATATCGAAAAACTACCCAAGCATGGACTGGTTCCATGCATACACCGACGGTTCTGTAACAAACACTACACAGAAAGGAGGGGCAGGAGCATTCCTGAACCTACCAAATGGCAGAAAAATAACACTGTCATTCGCTACTGGTAAGTACACAAGCAATTTCAGAGCGGAGGCAGAGGCACTGAGGGCGGTAGTGGAAGAAATGGTGACACATAAAGAAAATGAAAGCCATATAGTCCTGCTTACAGATGCTCTGGCCGTAGTCACAGCGCTAAAAAGCCAGAAAAACACTGAGCTTAATGACTTAAGAGCAGCACTCTGTCAACTATGCCAGCAGTCCGCACCAAAAAGGGTAGTGGTACAGTGGGTCCCATCACACTGCAACATCCAAGGCAACGAGAAGACAGACAGACTGGCAAAAGAAGGTGCAAGACTACCACAAACAGATACTAGTATGACGTACGAAGAGTCAAAACGGCTTATTAAAGCCAGATACATGACCAAATGGGAAACTGAACATACCGGCTACACCAAAAACGATGCCTATTACCAGTTGAACAGAAGAGAGCAGGTCGTTGTCTTCAGACTTCGCACTGGCCACAATAGACTGACGTACCACCTGTTCAACAAATTGAAGATAGGTGGTACCGACGAATGACTGTGTGGTACTGAGAAAATGACCTCTGAGCATCTGCTGCAGAACTGCCCGACATACGAGGATCAGAGAGAGCAGATGTGGCCATCACCAGTGGAACCACAAGACAAGCTCTATGGCAGTGTCGACAGCCTCAGGATGACCGCCGCTTTTTTCGAAAAAATAATGGTTACTGTCTGACTGCGTACGATGAAGAAGAAGAAGAAGAAGTATCAATGAAAATGTAGTGAGGGGCTTATTTGAACAGATAATATGCAAGAACCAGAAAACCGAACACAATCGCCGAAGAACTTGTTACCAACTGAAAAATGTTGGTATCTGCTTTGATCAACGAGAAATTTGATACAGACCTCTTTATTTCCTGTTAACTTACACAGGTAAGAAGCAAATAGATGGTTTATCAGCCAGTGTCACGGAAGAGTTCCTAGAAAGAGTTAGCATGTCCCTCTATTTTCCTTTCCAACTGGACCAAAGTACAGACATAACAAACAAAGCTAACGTATTGTGCAACCTTAGATATAAGTACCATAACAACATTCGTGAATGTCCCAGATAAAGACATGGATTGGTTGAAATGAGTTGGAATTAGCACAGATGAGCAACGTGCAATGTCTGAAAGCTTACTGGAAATGTATCACAGATGAGGAACGTGCAATGTATGAAAACTTACTGGACTTGTATCACAGATGAGGAACGTGCAATGTCTGAAAGGTTACTGGAATTGTATCACAGATGAGGAACGTGCAATGTCTGAAAGCTTACTGGAATTGTATCACAGATGAGGAACGTGCAATGTCTGAAAGCTTACTGGAATTGTATCACAGATGAGGAACGTGCAATGTCTGAAAGCTTACTGGAAATGTATCACAGATGAGGAACGTGCAATGTCTGAAAGCTTACTGGAAATGTATCACAGATGAGGAACGTGCAATGTCTGAAAGCTTACTAAACTTGTATTACAGATGAGGAACGTGCAATGTCTGAAAGCTTACTGGAATTGTATCACAGATGAGGAACGTGCAATGTCTGAAAGCTTACTGGAAATGTATCACAGATGAGGAACGTGCAATGTCTGAAAGCGTACTGGACTTGTCTCACATATGAGGAACGTGCAATGTCTGAAAGCTTACTGGACTTGTATCACAGATGAGAAACGTGCAATGTATGAAAACGTACTGGACTTGTATCACAGATGAGGAACGTGTAATGTCTGAAAGCTTACTGGACTTGTATCACAGATGAGGAATGTGCAATGTCTGAAAAAGTACTGGACTTGTAGCACGAATTAATAAAATCATGCCGTCTGTGACTTGGCACCGTTCCTGGGTACAAAGGATATATTTACTGATAAAAATATGCCCAACAAAATCTTAAACAGACGTTGGATGATTAATTTGAAATTGCCAACTTATAAAAAAGCAAATAACTAATTCCAGACTTTTTGAGCAGCTTTGCGATAATATGAACAGGGAGCACATCATCTTTGATGAAATTGTGAAATTGGTTGGATATCACGAGGTCAAGTTTTGTGTTTGGGGAATTGAGAGACGAAGTCACAATATTCCTCACACAGCAACAACTTGCCAGCAGCGAATGTCTGACACATTTGTCCTGGTTGGTACAATGAGCATTCATGTCAGATATCTGCACTCATTTAAAATATGCTGAACTTAAATCGTCAAGGAGAAAAACTTACAATTTTCCAAGTCCCGATCCCAAACAAGGATTTAAAAGTTGGAATTGTCGCGTCTTAGTCTATTGAATCATAAATATGAGACGTATCCAAACCTTACAAATATTCTTGGTTCCACCAAATGTCGGAGGACGAGACATCACTTATCGCACGACATTTGAAAGATTAGCAACATAGTTTCCGATAATTTTTTCCTGTACCTGATGGGAGCAAAACCTGGATTAGAGATTCATTTTCAGTTAATGTGTATGAAGTACGAGATGGGCTTACAGCAGCAGAAGAAGAGCCGCTCATAGAAATATCCATGGATGGTGCTCTGAGATTACAGCTCAAGGAACGGTACCTTGCCAATTTCAGGACTCACAAACATATTTTGGGAAACTATATAAGAGGACTTTGAAAGAATTGATGTGTTTTTCGTAACTAAATACTCGTGTGGAAAAGCATTCTCTGCTTTCGTTTATCTTAAAGATAAGTTCATAATCCGTTTGAAAACGTAGTCAGAATCCTGGATATAACAATGTCAGCCTTCTCACTCAAACAGCTCAACAGAGTCAGCCTTCTCACTCAAACAGGCCAACAGAGTCAGCCGTCTCAAACAGGCCAACAGAGTCAGCCGTCTCAAACAGGCCAACAGAGTCAGCCGTCTCACTCAAACAGGCCAACAGAGTCAGCCTTCTCACTCAAACAGACCAACAGAGTCAGCCGTCTCAAACAGGCCAACAGAGTCAGCCGTCTCACTCAAACAGGCCAACAGAGTCAGCTTTCTCACTCAAACAGGCCAACAGAGTCAGCCATCTCACTCAAACAGGCCAACAGAGTCAGCCTTCTCACTCAAACAGGCCAACAGAGTCAGCCTTCTCACTCAAACAGGCCAACAGAGTCAGCCTTCTCACTCAAACAGGCCAACAGAGTCAGCCTTCTCACTCAAACAGGCCAACAGAGTCAGCTTTCTCACTCAAACAGGCCAACAGAGTCAGCCTTCTCTCTCAAACAGGCCAACAGAGTCAGTCTTCTCATTCAAACAGGCCAACAGAGTCAGCCATCTCACTCAAACAGGCCAACAGAGTCAGCCTTCTCACTCAAACAGGCCAACAGAGTCAGCCTTCTCACTCAAACAGGCCAACAGAGTCAGCCTTCTCACTCAAACAGGCCAACAGAGTCAGCCTTCTCACTCAAACAGGCCAACAGAGTCAGCTTTCTCACTCAAACAGGCCAACAGAGTCAGCCTTCTCTCTCAAACAGGCCAACAGAGTCAGTCTTCTCATTCAAACAGGCCAACAGAGTCAGCCTTCTCACTCAAACAGGCCAACAGAGTCAGCCTTCTCACTCAAATAGGCCAACAGAGTCAGCCTTCTCACTCAAACAGGCCAACAGAGTCAGCCGTCTCACTCAAACAGACGAACAGTCAGCCTTCTCTCTCAAACAGGCCAACAGAGTCAGCCTTCTCATTCAAACAGGCCAACAGAGTCAGCCTTCTTGTCGAGTAGTGGTAAACACAAGAGTGAGTAAGGATTGTCGAGTAGCGGTAAAAACAAGAGCGAGTAAGGATTGTCGAGTAGTGGTAAACACAAGAGCGAGTAAGGATTGTCGAGTAGCGGTAAACACAAGAGCGAGTAAGGATTGTCGAGTAGTGGTAAACACAAGAGCGAGTAAGGATTGTCGAGTAGCGGTAAACACAAGAGCGAGTAAGGATTGTCGAGTAGAGGTAAAACTGATTTAGACGAATACAAGTTCATTAAATAGCATTGAATTCAAAGTGAACACTTATGAACATCTACTCGCCCTCCCACTGTGAACACTTGTGAACATCTCCTCGTCCTCCCACTGTGAACACTTGTGAACATCTCCTCGTCCTCCCACTGTGAACATTTGTGAACATCTCCTCGTACTCCCAATGTGAACATCTCCTCGTCCTTCCACTGTGAACATCTCCTCGTCCTCCCACTGTGAACACTTGTGAACATCTCCTCGTCCTCCCACTGTGAACATCTCCTCGTCCTCCCACTGTGAACACGTGTGAACATCTCCTCGTCCTCCCACTGTGAACACTTGTGAACATCTTCTCGTCCTCCCAATGTGAACACCTGTGAACATCTCCTCGTCCTTCCACTGTGAACATCTCCTCGTCCTCCCACTGTGAACACTTGTGAACATCTCCTCGTCCTCCCACTGTGAACACTTGTGAAAAGCTCCTCGTCCTCCCACTGTGAACACTTGTGAACATCTCCTCGTCCTCCAAATGTGAACACTTGTGAACATCTCCTCGTTCTCCCACTGTAAACACTTGTGAACATTTCCTCGTCCTCCCAATGTGAACACTTGTGAACATCTCCTCGTTCTCCAACGGTGAACACTTGTGAACATCTCCTCGCCCTCCCACTGTGAACACTTGTGAACTTATCCTCGCCCTCCCACTGTGAACACTATAAACTTTTATTTAAATGTTATTTGTGCTTGACAATGGATGATACTTTTCTAAATTGTGTAAATGTGGTTGTATCATGAGAATCTATGAGTTGTGTAAGCTGTAGATGTGGGTGTATCATGAGAATCTATGAGTTGTGTAAGCTGTAGATGTGGGTGTATCATGAGAATCTATGAGTTGTGTAAGCTGTAGATGTCGTGGAGTCATTCCAATTGGACGGTTAGAGAAAATGTTTTATGTTCAGTTGATGACGTATCTAGTTTATTTACAACACATTGCCATTAACATTTTAAATCGCTCGCATTTTTACAAATAGGTCCACAGAACCAAGGAGGTTCAGAACCGCTGGTCTACGGGAACTAAAGTTGATTTATACATTTCTGTTTACGGGAACTAAAGTTGATATATACATTTCTGTCTACGATAGCTAAAGCTGATTTATACATTTCTGTCTACGAGAACTAAAGCTGATTTATACATTTCTGTCTACGGGAACTAAAGTTGATATACACATGTCTGTCTACGAGAACTAAAGCTGATTTATACATTTCTGTCTACGAGAACTAAAGCTGATTTATACATTTCTGTCTACGGGAACTAAAGTTGATTTATACATTTCTGTCTACGAGAACTAAAGCTGATTTATACATTTCTGTCTACGAGAACTAAAGCTGATTTATACGTTTCTGTCTATGGGAACTAAAGTTGATTTATACATGTCTACATGAACTAATGCTAATTTAAACATTTCTGTCTACGGGAACTAAAGCTGATTTATACATAACTGTCTACATGCACTAATTTCTATATATTCATAACTCTCTACGTGAACTAAAACTGATTTATACATAACTGTTTTGTTGTTGTTTCGGATCCAGCAGCATCCCGGCTCTCGCCCTTGAACCCAATGCCATGTAATGGCACGTGTTTATCAGCTGTTGTCTAGTGCCATACAAAGTGTTCCGTATATCTGGCCACGGATGAACAAGCATTTTCCTAAAATCATTGAGGGCTGAGCACTCAAAGAGATGATGATCAACGGTTTCATATGGGCGTGTACACATTGGCACTCAGGAGTACGTTGTGGTTGGATTCTGTTCAGGTGTTTGTTTAGTGGGATGTGTTGGATTCTGTTCAGGTGTTTGTTAAGTGGGATGTGTTGGGTTCTCAGTCGGAAAATGGTGATCTGATCCTACCTTGTGAGTTAATTTTCACTGTCATTTGGACTGGGGCTTGCCATATGTCTGTCAAACTCCCTTCCCATGTTTCCCATGGTCCATCTGTTCAGCCAAATTTCTTTGTTCGCTGATCTTATGAGCTGTTTGGCTGTTTGTCAAGTTGTTTCTGTGTGTGGCTGTTCTTGTCTTGATTCCTCCTTTGCTGGTATGTCTGCCTTGTCATTGCCAGGTGCGCTTAAGTGTCCAGAGATCCACTGCAGAACTATTTTGACAGCACTGGAAGTGATAATGTGATCAATGTCTAGAGATATTTGGATAAGGTCAGGTCGACAATGACCAGGGACTGACAATGCTTGAAGAGCTGCTTTGAATCTGTGGAAATAACAGTCTTTTGGGCCTTTGAAGGAAAGGCATCAACAACTATCCTCAGATGGTACAAAGCGTCTTCAAGGGCAGTGATCTCAGATGGTACAAAGTGTCTTCAAGTGTAGTGATCTCAGATGGTACAAAGCAGCTTCAAGTGTAGTGATCTCAGATGGTACAAAGCAGCTTCAAGTACAGTGATCTCAGATGGTACAAAGCAGCTTCAAGGGCAGTGATCTCAGATGGTACAAAGCAGCTTCAAGGGCAGTGATCTCAGATGGTACAAAGCGGCTTCAAGTGCAGTGATCTCAGATGGTACAAAGTGGCTTCAGTACAGTGATCTCAGATGGTACAAAGCAGCTTCAAGGGCAGTGATCTCAGATGGTACAAAGCGGCTTCAAGTGCAGTGATCTCAGATGGTACAAAGTGTCTTCAAGGGCAGTGATCTCAGATGGTACAAAGTGTCTTCAAGGGCAGTGATCTCAGATGGTACAAAGCGGCTTCAAGTGCAGTGATCTCAGATGGTACAAAGTGGCTTCAGTACAGTGATCTCAGCTTCATAGTTGGAACAAACCTCCCTGCAAGCATTAGACAGTTCATCAGATGATTAGTCCGGATATTTTATATAAATGCCATAACCTGCTTTGATGGTGGCTTTAAACGCAGATCCATCAGTATATCCATGTATCCATTCATTGGGATAGGCATCAATAGTTCTTTGAGCTGTTTGCATGAGAGTACTTGGATCTGAACTTATAGTTGAATCATCCATTAATTTTGCCTGTATTTCTGGTGTTTTAAGGAATGCTTATGGAGGTATGTCTTTTACTACTCTCTGTAACTCTTGTCTTGTTTCTGGTAGATGGTATTTGTCTTTGATTTCACTAACATGGTGAAGTACAGACTTTTGTTGAATTTTGCTTTTTGACTGCCAGTTTTCCCACAAGGAGTCTGTTGGGATGATCCCGTTTCATTCTGCTACTTCGCTCGTAAACTTCCATAACTGCTTTATCTCTCAGTATCTAAGGGGTTCCAACTGTGTGTGGATTTCGTAAGCTGCAGTTTGTGTTGTCCTCATTGCTGCACTAAAGAAGTGTAGAGCACTATTTTGCACCCTGTTCAGGGATTCCAAGTTAGATTCTGAACCAGTTATAAGGATCACATAACAAAGGTTTACGCCTCTCAAAGTATCCTTGTCTGATCCCCATGATGTACCAGCAAGCCTCTCAAAGTATCTTTGTCTGATCACCATGATGTGCTAGCAAGCCTCTCAAAGTATCCTTGTCTGATCCCCATGATGTATCAGCAAGCCTCTCAAAGTATCCTTGTCTGACCCCCATGATGTATCAGCAAGCCTCTCAATGTATCCTTGTCTGACCCCCATGATGTACCAGCAAGCCTCTCAAAGTATCCCTGTCTAATCCCCATGATGTACCAGCAAGCCTCTCAATGTATCCTTGTCTGACCCCCATGATGTACCAGCAAGCCTCTCAAAGTATCCCTGTCTAATCCCCATGATGTACCAGCAAGCCTCTCAATGTATCCTTGTCTGACCCCCATGCTGTACCAGCAAGCCTCTCAGAGTATCCTTGTCTGATCCCCATGATGTACCAGCAATCCTCTCAATATATCCTTTTTTGACCCCCATGATGTACAAGCAAGCCTCTCAACGTATCCTTGTCTGACCCCAATGATGTACCAGCAAGCCTCTCAAAGTATCCTTGTCTGATCCCCATGATGTATCAGCAAGCCTCTCAAAGTATCCTTGTCTGATCCCCATGATGTACTAGCAAACCTCTCAATGTATCCTTGTCTGACCCACATGCTGTACCAGCAAGCCTCTCAAAGTATCTTTGTCTGATCATCATGCTGTACCAGCAAGCCTCTCAAAGTATCTTTGTCTGACCCCCATGCTGTACTTGCAAGTCTCGCAAAGTATTCTTGTCTGATCCCCATGATGTACCAGCAAGCCTCTCAAAGTATCTTTGTCTGACATCCATGCTGTACCAGCAAGCCTCTCAAAGTATCCTTGTCTGATCCACATGATGTACCAGCAAGCCTCTTTAAGAGCTGTAGACGTCTCACAGCTTTATTCTTCACATTCTGGATGTGATGAAAGTGGCTGAGTTGTCGGTCAAGCGTGACTCCAATATATGTGGGGTGTGTGTGGCTGAGTTATCGGTCAAGCGTGACTCCAAGATAATTGGGGTGTTTGTGGCTGAGTTATCGGTCTAGCATGATTCCAAGATATGTGGGATGTTTGTGGTTGAGTTGTCGATCAAGCGTGACTCCGAGATATATAGGCTCTTTTTCTCTAATCAATCGGTGCTCCTCTAATCTCAAAATTATATTTTGTTTAGCAACTTTGTTGCTCTTGGTGAAGATGGTATACACTGTCTTTTCACAGTTGATTTTTAGTTTCCATATTTGGCAGTAGTCATGCAGTATCATCAGGTCTCCATATTTGGTAGTAGTCATGCAGTCTCCTCAGGTCTCCATTTAGCCTACGTGCCCCACTATCAATGTCTTCATGGCTCAGCCATATTTCCAGGTCATCAGGATACAAAGCTTTTCAGCTTAGATCTGATCAACCAAGTCATTGATATAGATCAGGAATAGAGTACAGCTTAAGGATGAGCCTTGTGGTAATCCTTCTTCTAAAACTTCTTTGGAAGAGATCGCATCCTTCACCTTCGTCTGGATCGTTTTGCTCAGTCAGGAAGTACTTTATCCAATTGTAGAGCCTACCATGAATTCCCATGTTAAACATCTTTATCAGAAAACCTTTCCTCCAAACATGACCGTAAGCCTGTTGTAGGTTAAAAAAAATGGCCAGTGTATTCTTGTTGTTCTGGAAGCCAGCATTTATTCTTTGTGTTAGCCTAAAGAGCTGGTCTTCTGTGCAGCTACCAATTCTGAACCGTGCTAGTTCCTGGAATAATGTGTTGGATTTTTCCAGGAACCAATAGAGACGTGTGTCTATCATTCTCTCTGTTAATTTTCTCAGGCACGATGTTGCAGAGACGGGCCAATAGCTGTTTGGTTGATTCGGAGGATTTTTGTTTTTCAATATTGGCAATATAAGTGCATTCCACCATGTTTTAGGGAGCTTGTCATTTCTCCATGTTTTAGGGAGCTTGTCATTCCACCATGTTTTAGGGAGCTTGTCATTTATCCATGTTTTAGGGAGCTTGTCATTCCACCATGTTTTAGGGAGCTTGTCATTTCTCCGTGGGGAGCTTGTCATTTCTCCACATTTTAGGGAGCTTGTCATTTCTCCATGTTTTAGGGAGCTTGTCATTTCTCCATGTTTTAGGGAGCTTGTCATTTCTCCATGTTTTAGGGAGCTTGTCATTTCTCTGTGGGAGCTTGTCATTTCTCCATGTTTTATGGAGCTTGTCATTTCTCCATGTTTTAGGGAGCTTGTCATTTATCCATGTTTTAGGGAGCTTGTCATTTCTCCATGTTTTAGGGAGCTTGTCATTTCTCTGTGGGAGCTTGTCATTTCTCCATGTTTTATGGAGCTTGTCATTTCTCCATGTTTTAGGGCGCTTGTCATTTCTCCATATTTTAGGGAGCTTGTCATTTCTCCATTTTGAGAGCTTGTCATTTCTCCATGTTTTGGGTAGCTTGTCATTTCTCCACATTTTAGGGAGCTTGTCATTTCTCCGTGGGGAGCTTGTCATTTCTCCATATTTTAGGGAGCTTGTCCTTTCTCCATTTTGAGAGCTTGTCATTTCTCCACGTTTTAGGGAGCTTGTCATTTCTCCATGTTTTGGGGAGCTTGTCATTTCTCCACATTTTAGGGAGCTTGTCATTTCTCCGTGGGGAGCTTGTCATTTCTCTACATTTTAGGGAGCTTGTCATTTCTCCGTGGGGAGCTTGTCATTTCTCCACATTTTAGAGAGCTTGTCATTTCTCCGTGGGGAGCTTGTCATTTCTCCATATTTTAGGGAGCTTGTCATTTCTCCATTTTGAGAGCTTGTCATTTCTCCACGTTTTGGGGAGCTTGTCATTTCTCCACGTTTTAGGGAGCTTGTCATTTCTCCATGGGTAGCTTGTCATTTCTCCACGTTTTAGGGAGCTTGTCATTTCTCCCTGTTTTAGAGAGCTTGTCATTTCTCCATGTTTTGGGGAGCTTGTCATTTCTCTATGGGGAGGTTGTTATTTCTCCACGTTTTAGGGCGCTTGTCATTTCTCCATGTTTTGGGGAGCTTGTCATTTCTCTATGGGGATCTTGTCATTTCTCCATGTTTTGGGAGCTGATCATTTCTCTATGGGGATCTTGTCATTTCTCCATGTTTTAGGGCGCTTGTCATTTTTCCACGTTTTAGGTAGCTTGTCATTTCTCCATGTTTTGGGGAGCTTGTCATTTCTGCACGTTTTAGGGAGCTTGTCATTTCTCCATGGGTAGCTTGTCATTTCTCCACGTTTTAGGGAGCTTGTCATGTCTCCATGTTTTAGAGAGCTTGTCATTTCTCAATGTTTTGGGGAGCTTGTCATTTCTCTATGGGGATCTTGTCATTTCTCCATGTTTTGGGGAGCTTGTCATTTTTCTATGGGGAGGTTATTTCTCCATGTTTTAGGGCGCTTGTCATTTCTCCATGTTTTGGGGAGCTTGTCATTTCTCTATGGGGATCTTGTCATTTCTCCATGTTTTGGAGAGCTTGTCATTTCTCTATGGGGATCTTGTCATTTCTCCATGTTTTAGGGCGCTTGTCATTTCTCCACGTTTTAGGGAGCTTGTCATTTCTTCATGTCATGTTGATCAATCTGAGGACACCATCTTTACCTCGAGTCCCCAGATGAAGAAGCATTTCATTGTGGATCTTGTCTGGTCCTGGAGCCTTTCTAGGTTCGAGTTTCCTCAGGGACTGCTTGAGCTCTTGCATGTTGAAATCTTCTTCAAATATGGAGTCATTGGCTTGTGAAGCTTTCTCTTGGCACTTCATGTAGCACAAATATGGAGTCATTGGCTTGTGGAACTTTCTCTTGGCACTTCAGGTAGCTCAAATATGGAGTCATTGGCTTGTGGCTTTCTCTTGGCACTTCAGGTAGCACAAATATGGAGTCATTGGCTTGTGGGGCTTTCTCTTTGCACTTCAGGTAGCACAAATATGGGGTCATTGGCTTGTAGAGCTTTCTCTTGGCACTCCAGGTAGCGGAAATATGGAGTCATTGGCTTGTATAGCTTTCTCTTGGCACTTCAGGTAGCGGAAATATGGGGTCATTGGCTTGTAGAGCTTTCTCTTGGAACTTCAGGTAGCACTGCATCTTTGCTTCTAGTGATGGCATTATTTCAAGGGCTGTCCTTTCATTCTTCCTATCATGTATAGCACTCTGTATTTCTCTATTCCAGAATGGTCTATATGATTTACGACAACCCCTTGGGATGCACTGTGGTGCTGCTTCCAAGATTGCCTTTGTAATCTCTTCGTTGAGCATTTAAACACCGTGGTTGTTTATAAGGATACGGTCTGGTGTTTCTTGAAATTACTGCCAGTTCGCTTTTCGAAAGTTTAAGCGCGTTTTCCGTTTTAATATGCTGTTCGGGACATTCTTAACATCTTTATACTGGTTTAGAAGACTCTGCAGAGTCTGTACACAACCAGTTACATTTGCATTATCCTGCTCTAAAAGCTATGCGCATCCAATCTATTTTTAAATGCATTAACTGTCCCTGCATCCACTACCTCTTTTTTTCCAAGCATTCACCACTCTCTGACTAAAAAGATATTTCCTAATTATCAATCTGGATCTTTCTTTAGTTAATTTGTAGATATGCCCTCTTGTTCTCGTTGTGGTTGTATTTTGAAAAAAAAAAAACTTGTTATAGTCTAATTTAACCTTTCCTGTGATTATCTTATAAGCCTGTATTGTCACCTCGAATTATTTTCTTTTTTAAACACTGTATGCCGGTTTTTCTGAGTCTTTCCTCATAACTGTAATTCTGGACTCCCAGTAACAGTTTTATCGCTCTTCTTTGTATTCTTTGCAGCATGTTTATATCTTCTGTACGAAAAGGACTCCACACCTGAACACAGTACTCCAATCTAATTCAAACCAATTTTTTTTATACAGTTTGACTATCACTTCCTTACTCCTATGTTTAATATTTCTTTTAATCATAACTAACATTTCATTTGCCTTTTTCACTGCTACCTGAACTTGCTCTCGCTCACCTTACCTGTATGATCTATTATAACCCCTAGGTCCCTTTCCTTTTCTGCCTTTCTAATATTGTTCTCGCCCATTCTGTAATTATTTTCCATTTTGGATCTACCCACGTGGATGACTGTACATTTATCTACATTAAACTTCATTTGCCAGCTTACAGACCATTCTCGAATTTTATCTAAATCCGACCTCAATATATCCACTTCCGCTTTAGATGAGACACTACAGCATAGTTTTATGTCGTCAGCAAATCTTGCAATCATGGATCCCATATCAATGTCCAAATCATTTATATATATCAAGAACAACACTGGTCCCAAAACTGAGCCCTGTGTCACTCCAATTTTTACTTTACACCACCCAGAGTACTCCTTATTAATGTCCCCCCCCCCCCCCCCCCCGCGCCGTCTTCCCGTTAACCAACTTTCAATTAATTTGGCAACTTCCCCACCTATTCCATGTGATTTTAACTTTCTAAATAATCTTCGATGAGGTACTCTATCAAAGGCCTTTGTAAAATCTAGATAAATAACACCCACTGGCTCCCCTTTATCTATCATTTTAGTAACCTCCTCCATGAATTCCAATAGATTTGTTAAGCACGATCTCCCTCTAGTAAACTCATGCTCATCAGATTAAACCTGTTTAGATGCATTACAATGTTTTGTTTGATTATTGATTCTAACAATTATGATTATATAACAGATTATGCTACTCATAATAATAAATATCTAACATGACTATCACGATGCTGAGCAGCGCATGAGCTGCAGTGGTCAGCGACCCATAGCTGACTGCTAGCATCAGGGCCAGCGAACCAGAGCTGCCAAGACCCTTCTACACCTCCACGCGGTGATCCTGGATAACAGGCTGCAACAGAGCACACTGGCTAAGGAGAAGGGATCGAAGAGGGAATACTAACCCGGTACTCAAATAATGCTTGCTGGAGTCGGATGTGTTGGACCGAAAGGTGCAAATATCGCAGTCAAGCTGTAAACTACGTCCCAACACATTCCGTTCTCTGGACTACATTCTTCTACAGGGTTTGGTAGCGGGAGATTGAGAACGAACGAAGCCAAGCCAAACCTGTCTAGATGCATTACAATGTTTTCTTTGATTATTGATTCTAACAATTATGATTATATAACATATTATGCTACTCATAATAATAAAGATCTAACATGACTAGCCACTCTAAGTGGTTTGTGTAAAAAAGAGTTGAAAAAATGCCACCTGAAGTGGCTCAGGTAGTCTAGGAGTTAAATTCACTGGTCTATAATTTGCTGGATCTGATTTCTTTCCCTTTTTTAATAAGGGATCACTCCTGCATCTTTCCAATCCCGTGGAACAATCCCTTATGCAAGTGATTGAGAACAAAATCTAGCCAATGCTTTTGCTAGTTGGTCTGTAATTTCAAATAGCAATTTTGGATGGATACCATTTTTACCTGGACATTTATCAATTTTTAATCGCTCCAATTTTTAAAAAACCACTTCCTCCATAACACAGATTGATGTTAATGCCGCTGTATCCATTTGAAAATATCTATAGGCTCTGGGATCTTATGGTTGTAAGGAGTGGTTTGTGATCACTTCCTATGTCATCAAGAACTTCAAGTTGCAGGAGTTTATCAAATCAGAACATAGCTGTCATAGTGAACTAATGGCATAGCTGTCTTAGCGAACTAATGTCATAGCTGTCTTAGTGAACTATTGGCATATCTATCTTAGTGAACTAATGGCATATATATCTTAGTGAACATGGCATAGATGTCTTAGTGAACTAATGGCATAGCTGTCTTAATAAACTAATGGCATAGCTGTCTTAGTGAACTAATGGCATAGCTGTCTTAGTCAACTAATGGCATAGCTGTCTTAGTGAACTAATGGCATAGCTGTCCTAGTGAACTAATGGCATAGCTGTCTTAGTGAATTAATGGCATAGCTATATTAGTGAACTAATGGCATAGATGTCTTAGTGAACTAATGGCATAGATGTCTTAGTGAACTAATGGCATAGCTGTCTTAGTGAACTAATGGCATAGCTGTCTTAGTGAACTAATGGCATATCTATCTAAGTAAACGAATGGCATAGCTGTTTTATTGAATTAATTTCAAAGCTGTCTTAGTGAACTAATGGCATAGCTGTTTTATTGAATTAATGTCATAGCTGTCTTAGTGAACTAATGACTTAGCTGTCTTATTGAATTCATGTCATAGCTGTCTTAGTGAAATAATGGCATAGCTGTCTTAGTGAACTAATGGCATAGATGTCTTAGTCAACTAATGGCATAGATGTCTTAGTCAACTAATGGCATAGCTGTTTTAGTGAACTAATGGCATAGCTGTCTTAGTTAACTAATGGAATAGCTGTCTTAGTCAACTAATGGCATAGCTGTCTTAGTGAACTAATGGCATAGCTGTCTTAGTCAACTAATGGCATATCTATCTAAGTAAACGAATGGCATAGCTGTTTTAATGAATTAATTTCATAGCTATCTTAGTGAACTAATGGCATAGATGTCTTAGTGAACTAATGGAATAGATGTCTTAGTCAACTAATGGCATAGCTGTCTTAGTGAACTAATGGCATAGCTGTCTTAGTCAACTAATGGCATATCTATCTAAGTAAACGAATGGCATAGCTGTTTTAATGAATTAATTTCATAGCTGTCTTAGTGAACTAATGGCATAGCTGTTTTATTGAATTAATGTCATAGCTGTCTTGGTGAACTAATGGCTTAGCTGTCTTATTGAATTCATGTCATAGCTGTCTTAGTGAACTAATGGCATAGCTGTCTTAGTGAACTAATGGCATAGATGTCTTAGTCAACTAATGGCATAGCTGTCTTAGTCAACTAATGGCATAGCTGTTTTAGTGAACTAATGGCATAGATGTCTTAGTTAACTAATGGCATAGCTATCTTAGTGAACTAATGGCATAGCTGTCTTAGTGAACTAATGGAATAGCTGTCTTAGTCAACTAATGACATAGCTGTCTTAGTCAACTAATGGCATAGCTGTCTTAGTGAACTAATGGCATAGCTGTCTTAATGAACTAATGGCATAGCTGTCTTAGTGAACTAATGATGCCTTTGACGTTTGGGCTTGATTTGTTTCAGCTTCATGATGGTCCTTATATGCCTTATATTCAGCGTCCTTTCAACGATTGACCAGTACACGGACTTCGCTATGGAAACCCTGTTTTGGATGGTGAGTAGTATTGGATGGGAGGAAAGTCGCTGAGAATGTGGATGAGAATGTGGATGAGAATGTGGATGAGAAAGTGGATGAGAGAGTATGGATGAGAAAGTGGATGAGAGAGTATGGATGAGAGAGTGGATGAGAGAGTATGGATGAGAGAGTGTGCATGAGAGTGTAGATGAGAGTGTGGATAAGAGAGGGGATGCGAGTGGGGATGAGACAGTGTAGATGAGAGAGTGGATGAGAGTGTGGATGAGAGTGTGGATGAGACAGTGGATGAGACAGTGGATGAGACAGTGCATGAAAGTGTGGATGAGACAGTGGATGAAACAGTGGATGAGACAGTGCATGAAAGTGTGGATGAGAGTGTGGATGAGAGAGTATGGATGAGAGTGTGGATGCGAGTGTGGGAAGAGTGTGGGTCAGAAAGTGTGGATGACAGAATGTGGATGACTGTGGATAAGGGAGTGTGGATGGGAGTGTGGATGAGAGAGTGTTGACAAGAGAGTGGATGAGAGAGTATGGACAAGAGAGTGGATGAGAGAGTATGGATGAGAGAGTGTGGATGAGAGTGTGGATGAGAGTGGGGATGAGAGTGTGGATGAGACAGTGGATGAGAGTGTGGATGAGACAGTGGATGAGAGTGTGGATGAGACAGTGGATGAGAGTGTGGATGAGAGTGTAGTTGAGAGAGTATGGATGAGAGTATGGATGAGAGAGTGTGGATGCGAGAGTGGGAAGTGTGTGGGTCAGAAAGTGTGGAGGATAGAGTGCGGAGGACAGTGTGGATGAGGGAGTGTGGATGGGAGTGTGTATGAGAGAGTGTGGATGAGAGAGTGTAGATGAGGGAGTGTAGATGAGAGAGTGTGGATGAGAGTGTGGCTGAGAAAGTGTAGGTGGATGAGAGGGGATAATAAAGTGTGGATGAGATAGTGGATGAGAGAGTGTGGATGAGAGTGTGGATGATAGTGTGGATGAGATTGTGGATGAGAAAGTGTGGATGAGAGTGTGTGGATGAGAGAGTGTAGATGAGCGAGTGTGGACTAGAGAGTGTGGATGCGAGTGTGAGTGAGAAAGTGTGGATGAGAGAGTGTGGATGAGAGTGGGGATGAGGGAGTGTGGATGGGAGTGTGGATGAGAGAGTGTGGATTAGAGAGTGTGGATGTGCGTGTGGATGAGAGAGTGTGGATGATAGAGTGTGGATGAGAGTGTGGATGAGGGAGTGTGGATGGGAGTGTAGATGAGAGAGTGTGGATTAGAGTGTGGATGAAAATCTTATACAGTTACACAGAGATGCACTATCAGTAACTTATCAGTGTTGTCACAGACTGAAACGAGCTTGCATCCTCTTCTATCATTTCTGATTTCTGACCACACAGCGTCGATCTATTGGCTTGTATCTTACACAACAGATAGTGCTAGTATCCATTCTATAAACCTGCATATGTCTTGTCTATCTCACGTAAGGGGCGAAAGCTCATTTTTCTAACCCTAACCAAAATACCAACCCTAACTCTATATGTAACCTAAATACCAACCCTAACTCTATCTCTAACCTAAGTAGCAACCCTAGCTCTATCTCTAACCTAAGTAGCAACCATAGCTCTATCTCTAACCTAAGTAGCAAACCTAACTCTATCTCTAACCTAAGTAGCAACCCTAAAACAGAAAAGGCCGGTGCACGTAATATGAAGCACGTGCCAGCTGACAGTGTCAACAACGTGTTAACCAAATGACCAATGGAACTATTCGGATGTAGCATACACATCATCACGAGCTGTGTCAGTGATCAGCTGTAACACTATTCGGACTTGCCTGCCCATGACATTGTGCTATCACGTCTGGCCTATTTTGATCAATGCATCCCCATTGACTAAAGCATGTCGTTCACCTGACCAATCATTGACTAAAGCCTGTCGTTCACCTGACCAATCATTGACTAAAGCATGTCGTTCACCTGACCAATCATTGACTAAAGCATGTCGTTTACCTGACCAATCATTGACTAAAGCATGTCGTTCACCTGACCAATCATTGACTAAAGCACTTGTCACCTAACCAATCATTGACTAAAGCCCTTATAACTAGACCAATCACTGACTATAGCCCGAATCACCAGACCGATCACTGACTAAAGCCCTTATAACCAGACCAATCACTGACTATAGCCCGCATCACCAGACCAATCATTGACTATAGCCGCTTGTCACCAGACCAAACATTGACTAAAGTCTTTGTCACTTGACCAATCATTGACTCCTTGTTTTGAGATGACAAGCAGAGAAGTGAGACAATAGTATAAAAGACAAAATATATTCTGTTAATTTTGACTTACTGCGACACCCTACTCTTTTCTCACTACCACACCTTACTCTTGTCTCACTACCACACCCTACTCTTGTCTCACTACCACACCCTACTCTTGTCTCAGTACCACACCCTAATCTTTTCTTACTACCACATCCTAGTCAAGTCTCACTACCACATCCTAGTCAAGTCTCACTACCACACCCTACTCTTGTCTCAGTACCACACCCTAATCTTTTCTTACTACCACATCCTAGTCAAGTCTCACTACCACATCCTAGTCAAGTCTCACTACCACACCCTACTCTTGTCTCACTATCACACCCTAATCTTGTCTCACTACCACATCCTAGTCAAGTCTCACTACTACACCCTTCTCTTGTCTCACTACCACACTCTACTCTTGTCTCACTACCACACTCTACTCTTGTCACACTACCACACCCTACTCTTGTCTCACTACCACACCCTTCTCTTGTCTCATTGCCACACCCTACTCTTGTCTCACTACCACACCTTACTCTTGTCTCACTACCACATCCTACTCTTGTCTCACTACCACACCCTTCTCTTGTCTCACTACCACACCCTACTCTTGTCTCACTACCACACCCTTCTCTTGTCTCACTACCACACCCTTCTCTTGTCTCATTGCCACACCCTACTCTTATCTCACTCCTACACCTTACTCTTGCCTCTCTACTAAAAAACGAAACACTTCTTGATTTTAGACATTTCTGGAACATTTCGAATTTCTAAAATTTTGTACGAAACTTACATCACATAAATCATTAGCATTACCGAAATAGAGATTTGTAATATAAGAGATGAACGTATCAAATCAGAAAGATCTGCTTCGATGAAATGTACGAGAATATCACAATCACTTCCAAAGGAATGGTTTTTCTAGAGATTGGCAGAGGTGTGTGTTTGTTATGGAAGTTTGAAGATGAAGTTTGACGTTTTCTGTTTGTTTGTTATGTTGTGTTGGAAGTTATGTGTCTTTGTTATGTTGTGTTTGAAGGTGTGTGTGTTTGTTATGTTGTGTTTGAAGGTGTGTGTGTTTGTTATGTTGTGTTTGAAGGTGTATGTGTTTGTTATGTTGTGTTGAAAAGTGTGTGTGTTTGCTATGTTGTGTTTGAAGGTGTGTGTTTTTGTTATGTTGTGTTTGAAGGTGTATGTGTTTGTTATGTTGTGTTGAAAAGTGTGTGTGTTTGCTATGTTGTGTTTGAAGGTGTGTGTCTTTGTTATGTTGTGTTTGAAGGTGTGTTTGTTTGTTATGTTGTGTTTGAAGGTGTGTGTCTTTGCTATGTTGTGTTGGAGGGTGAGTGTTTGTTATGTTGTGATGGATGATGTGTGTGTTTGTTATGTTGTGATGGAGCGTGTGTGTGTTTGTTATGTTGTGATGGAGGATGTGTGTGTTTGTTATGTTGTGTTGAAAGGTGTATGTGTTTGTTATATTGTGTTTAAGAGTTTGTGTGTCTGTTATATTGTATTGGAAGGTGTGTGTTTGTTTGTTATGTTGTTTTGAATGGTGTGTGTGTGTGTGATGTTGTGTAAAAAATAATCGTCAAGCCAGAGGTGTATCCATTTTCTCAGAAAATCAGAAATGACTGCAGAAATGACTAAATCAGAGATACTTAGAGCTCACACTTCGATGCTCATTGATTTGTATTAAAATACGCGTTCTTATAATAGATGTCGAATCAACGGATTATTCCAATTGATAATTTTGTCTGTGGACCACCCTCGCTGCGGGCTACTTGTTCACGGGGAACATCTTTGAGCTTATCCCTGAACAAAAAATCTCATCATTTTCATCTTAGCTACGTCTGTCCACTGGACCAGTGTAGGACGAGAGAGTCAAGTTCACAATAGCGCAAACCAATCTCGCTTTAATCTATTTAGTCGAAAACCGCAGCCTCTGCTCTACCAGACATAACAGACCTACCAGACATTGATCGCCAGACCTACCAGACGTTGATCGCCAGACCTACCAGACGTTCATCGCCAGAGCTACTAGACGTTCATCGCCAGACCTACTAGACGTTCGGCGCCAGACCTACTAGACGTTCGGCGCCAGACCTACTAGACGTTCGTCGCCAGACCTACTAGACGTTCGGCGCCAGACCTACTAGACGTTCATCGCCAGACCTATCAGACGTTTGGCGCCAGACCTACCAGACGTTTGGCGCCAGACCTACCAGACGTTTGGCGCCAGACCTACCAGACGTTCAGTGTAGTCATCATCCTTTCTGAAACCTGAGCTATCCATTCTGACAACACACGTCATCGTCGCTAACGATTGGCAAAAATTTTCACTTGTTAATTTTATATCACCACCACATTCTGTTCTGTGCTAAACCACTACTTTATCATAATCTTGCATTACTATAATACTCTACTCTGGAATACACTTATTTCTCTACCATAATCTACTCAGTGCTAGGCTAAACTTGTGTCTTTACCATAATCTACTCTGTGCTGGGCTAAACTTGTGTCTTTACCACAATCTACTCTGTGCTGGGCTAAACTTGTGTCTTTACCATAATCTACTCTGTGCTGGGCTAAACTTGTGTCTTTACCACAATCTACTCTGTGCTGGGCTAAACTTGTGTCTTTACCATAATGTACTCTGTGCTGGGCTAAACTTGTCTCTCTGCCATCATCTACTCTGGGCTAAACTTGTCTCTCTGCCATAATCTACTCTGGGCTAAACTTGTCTCTCTACCATAATCTACTCTGGGCTGAACTTGTCTCTGTACCAAAATCTACTCTGGGCTAAACTTGTCTCTCTACCATAATCTACTCTGGGCTAAACTTGTCTCTCTACCATCATCTACTCTGGGCTAAACTTGTCTCTCTACCATCATCTACTCTGGGCTAAACTTGTCTCTCTACCATCATCTACTCTGGGCTAAACTTGTCTCTCTACCATAATCTACTCTGGGCTAAACTTGTCTCTCTACCATCATCTACTCTGGGCTAAACTTGTCTCTCTACCATCATCTACTCTGGGCTAAACTTGTCTCTCTACCATCATCTACTCTGGGCTAAACTTGATGCTAACCTTATATGTTTTCAATGACCAGGAGATATTTTTAGTCTGTTTCTTTGGTCTGGAGTATTCCATTCGCTTGTGGTCAGCTGGTTGTCGGAGCAAGTACATGGGAGTCAGGGGCAGATTACGCTTCGCCAGGAAGCCCATCTCTATCATCGGTAAGTGACCTTCTCTCCTGTCTAGCCAGGAAGCCCATCTCTATCACCGGTAAGTGACCTCCTCTCCTGTCTAGCCAGGAAGCCCATCTCTATCATCGGTAAGTGACCTCCTCTCCTGTTTAGCCAGAAAGCCCATCTCTATCACTTGTAAGTGACCTTCTCTCCTGTCTAACCAGGAAACCCATCTCAACCATCGGTAAGTGACCTCCTCTCCTTTCTAGCCAGGAAGCCCATCTCTATCATCGGTAAGTGACCTCCTCTCTGTCTGGCAATGAAGCCCATCTATATCAACGGTAAGTGACCTCCTCTCCTGTCTAGCCAGGACGCCCATCTCTATCACCGGTAAGTGACCTCCTCTCCTGTCTAGCCAGGAAGCCCATCTCTATCACCGGTAAGTGACCTCCTCTGCTGTCTAGCCAGGAAGTCTATCTCTATCACCGGTAAGTGACCTCCTCTCCTGTCTAGCCTGGAAGCCCATTTCTATCACCGGTAAGTGACCTCCTCTCCTGTCTAGCCATGAAGCCCATCTCTATCACCGGTAAGTGACTTCCTCTGCTGTCTAACCAGGAAGCCCATCTCTATCACCGGTAAGTGACCTCTTCTCCTGTCTAGCCTGGAAGCCCATCTCTATCATCGGTCAGTGACCTCCTCTCCTGTCTAGCCAGGAAGCCCATCTCTATCACCGGTAAGTGACCTCCTCTCCTGTCTAGCCTGGAAGCCCATCTGTATCACCGGTAAGTGACTTCCTCTCCTGTCTAGCCAGAAAGCCCATCTCTCTCACCTGTAAGTGACCTCCTGTCCTGTCTAGCCAGGAAGCCCATCTCTATCACCGGTAAGTGACCTCTTCTCCTGTCTAGCCTGGAAGCCCATCTCTATCATCGGTAAGTGACCTCCTCTCCTGTCTAGCCAGGAAGCCCATCTCTATCACCGGTAAGTGACCTCCTCTCCTGTCTAGCCTGGAAGCCCATCTGTATCACCGGTAAGTGACTTCCTCTCCTGTCTAGCCAGAAAGCCCATCTCTCTCACCTGTAAGTGACCTCCTGTCCTGTCTAGCCAGTAAGCCCATCTCTATCACCGGTAAGTCACCTCCTCTCCCGTCTAGCCATAAAGCCCATCTCTATCACCGGTAAGTGACCTCCTCTCCTGTCTAGCCAGGAAGCCCATCTCTATCATCGGTAAGTGACCTCATCTCCTGTCTATCCAGGAAGCCCATCTCTATCACCGGTAAGTGACCTCCTCTCCTGTCTAGCCAGGAAGCCCATCTCTATCACCGTTAAGTGACCTCCTCTCCTGTCTAGTCAGGAAGCCCATCTCTATCACCGGTAAGTGACCTCTTCTCCTGTCTAACCAGGAAGCCCATCTCTATCACCGGTAAGTGACCTCCTCTCCTGTCTAGCCTGGAAGCCCATCTCTATCATCGGTAAGCGACCTCCTCTCCTGTCTAGCCAGGAAGCCCATCTCTATCACCGGTAAGTGACCTCCTCTCCTGTCTAGCCTGGAAGCCCATTTGTATCACCGGTAAGTGACCTCCTCTCCTGTCTAGCCTGGAAGCCCATCTGTATCACCGGTAAGTGACTTCCTCTCCTGTCTAGCCAGAAAGCCCATCTCTCTCACCTGTAAGTGACCTCCTGTCCTGTCTAGCCAGGAAGCCCATCTCTATCACCGGTAAGTCACCTCCTCTCCCGTCTAGCCAGGAAGCCCATCTCTATCACCGGTAAGTGACCTCCTCTCCTGTCTAGCCAGGAAGCCCATCTCTATCATCGGTAAGTGACCTCATCTCCTGTCTATCCAGGAAGCCCATCTCTATCACCGGTAAGTGACCTCCTCTCCTGTCTAGCCAGGAAGCCCATCTCTATCATCGGTAAGTGACCTCATCTCCTGTCTATCCAGAAAGCCCATCTCTATCACCGTTAAGTGACCTCCTCTCCTGTCTAGTCAGGAAGCCCATCTCTATCACCGGTAAGTGACCTCTTCTCCTGTCTAACCAGGAAGCCCATCTCTATCACCGGTAAGTGACCTCCTGTCCTGTCTAGCCAGGAAGCCCATCTCTATCACCGGTAAGTGACCTCTTCTCCTGTCTAACCAGGAAGCCCATCTCTATCACCGGTAAGTGACCTCCTCTCCTGTCTAGCCTGGAAGCCCATCTCTATCATCGGTAAGCGACCTCCTCTCCTGTCTAGCCAGAAAGCCCATCTCTATCACCGTTAAGTGACCTCCTCTCCTGTCTAGTCAGGAAGCCCATCTCTATCACCGGTAAGTGACCTCCTCTCCTTTCTAGCCAGAAAGTCCATCTGTATCACCTGTAAGTGACCTCCTCTCCTGTCTAGCCATGAAGCCCATCTCTATCACCGGTAAGTGACTTCCTCTGCTGTCTAACCAGGAAGCCCATCTCTATCACCGGTAAGTGACCTCTTCTCCTGTCTAGCCTGGAAGCCCATCTCTATCATCGGTAAGTGACCTCCTCTCCTGTCTAGCCAGGAAGCCCATCTCTATCACCGGTAAGTGACCTCCTCTCCTGTCTAGCCTGGAAGCCCATCTCTATCACCGGTAAGTGACTTCCTCTCCTGTCTAGCCAGAAAGCCCATCTCTCTCACCTGTAAGTGACCTCCTGTCCTGTCTAGCCAGGAAGCCCATCTCTATCACCGGTAAGTCACCTCCTCTCCTGTCTTACCAGGAAGCCCATCTCTATCACCGGTAAGTGACCTGCTCTCGTGTTTAGCCAGGAAGCTCAACTCTATCACCGGTAAGTGACCTCCTCTCCTGTTTAGCCAGGAAGCCCATCTCTATCACCGGTAAGTGACCTCCTATCCTGTCTAGCCAGAAAGCCTATCTCTATCACTGGTAAGTGACCTCCTCTCCTGTCTAATCAGGAATCCCATCTCTATCACCGGTAAGTGACCTCCTCTCGTGTCTAGCCTGGACCCTCTTGTATATGTTTCCTCTAATTTGTTTGTGTACTTGACTTCAAACACGTGATCATTTCTAATTCGAAGTATGGCGATATTCCGTGGGTGTTGCTCACAATGATGATGTTAAATCATTTGTGCGCCCTGAAAACGGCGTTAAGTTGTGGATTGTGGTCCTTTTCTCATTTCCCGAGTGTAGCGTTAAGTGGCGGATTGTGGTCGTTTTCTCACATCCCGAGCGTGCTAATAATGTTGGGCCTCGGTTGTGCTATGCTTGGTTTCATATGCACGACGCTCAATACTGCAGGTATCACGTCAATCCACATCTTGTCAACCAGACTGCTTTATAAACAGCCTGATTCCAGGGAACACTACATGGAAGGGAGAGAGTGTCTTGGTCAGTTTGATGTGCCTGACCCTGACGCGACGACCTGGTCAGTATGTTGTGTCTGACCCTGACGTGACGACCTGGTCAGTATGTTGTGTCTGACCCTGACGCGACGACCTGGTCAGTATGTTGTGGCTGACCCTGACGCGACGACCTGGTCAGTATGTTGTGGCTGACCCTGACGCGACGACCTGGTCAGTATGTTGTGTCTGACCCTTACGCGACGACCTGGTCAGTATGTTGTGCCTCGAGTATAAACATTTGATCAACATTCAAAATCTGCCCGTACGCGTGTTTACGTGTGTGTACGTGTGTGTATGTATGTGTGCATTTACGTGTGTGTACGTGTGTGTATGTATGTGTGCATTTAGGTGTGTATGTATGTGTGTATGTACGTTTATGAACGTGTATGTATGTGTGTGTGTATATGTATGTACACGTTTGTGTATGTACGTGTGTGTGTGTTGTACGTGTGTAAATGTACATGTGTATATACGTATGTGTATGTACGTGTGTGTATGTACGTATGTGTATGTACGTGTGTGTACGTATATATGTGTATGTACTTCTGTGTGTGTATGTACGTGTGTGTATGTACGTGTGTGTACGTGTGTGTGTATGTACGTGTCTGTATGTGCTTGTGTGTGTGTACGTGTGTGTGCATGTACGTGTGTGTGTATGTATGTGTGTGTATGTACGTGTATGTATGTGTGTATATATGTATGTACACGTGTGTGTATGTACGTGTGTGTATGTACGTGTGTAAATGTACGTGTGTATGCACGTGTGTGTATGTACGTGTGTGTATGTACGTGTGTGTACGTGTCTGTATGTACGTATGTGTATGCACGAGTGTGTATGTACGTGTGTGTACGTGTCTGTATGTACGTATGTGTATGTACGAGTGTGTATGTACGTGTGTGTGTATGTACGTGTCTATGTACGAGTGTGTGTATGTACGTGTGTGAATGTACGTGTGTGTATTGACGTGAGTAAATAATTGTGGTTCTCTGCTCTTTACATTTCAGATTTAGTGGTTGTTGTTGCCTCCATTTACGTGTTTACAATCGGTTCCGAGGGTCAGGTGTTTGCCACCTCAGCCATCAGGTAAACAGCTTCACCTGTTGCTCAGTACTGGTGACATGTGTCTAGTGTGGTCTCTTCTGTCTAGTGTGGTCTCTTCTGTCTAGTGTGGTCTCTTCTGTCTAGTGTGATCTCTTCTGTCTAGTGTGGTCTCTTCTGTCTAGTGTGGTCTCTTCTGTCTAGTGTGATCTCTTCTGTCTAGTGTGGTCTCTTCTGTCTAGTGTGTTCTCTTCTGTCTAGTGTGATCTCTTCTGTCTAGTGTGGTCTCTTCTGTCTAGTGTGTTCTCTTCTGTCTAGTGTGTTCTCTTCTGTCTAGTGTGGTCGCTTCTGTCTAGTGTGGTCTCTTCTGTCTAGTGTGTTCTCTTCTGTCTAGTGTGATCTCTTCTGTCTAGTGTGGTCTCTTCTGTCTAGTGTGGTCTCTTCTGTCTAGTGTGTTCTCTTCTGTCTAGTGTGATCTCTTCTGTCTAGTGTGATCTCTTCTGTCTAGTGTGGTCTCTTCTGTCTAGTGTGGTCTCTTCTGTCTAGTGGGGTCTCTTCTGTCTAGTGTGGTCACTTCTGTCTAGTGTGGTCTCTTCTGTCTAGTGTGATCTCTTCTGTCTAGTGTGGTCTCTTCTGTCTAGTGTGGTCTCTTCTGTCTAGTGTGTTCTCTTCTGTCTAGTGTAATCTCTTCTGTCTAGTGTGGTCAGTTCTGTCTCAAACTGTCTCTCTTTCTCGGTTCAGTCAGTTTTCACTTCCTAATCAAGCTTGTCTCAGACATATGACCATGTTTACATCACCTGTCCAGCTGTGATAGTGCCAGTGTCAGGTATGTGTGATAGTGTCAGTGTCAGGTATGTGTGATAGTGTCAGTATCAGGTATGTGTGATAGTGTCAGTGTCAGGTATGGGTCATAGTGTCAGTGTCAGATATGTGTGATAGTGTCAGTGTCAGGTATGTGTGATAGTGTCAGTGTCAGGTATGTGTGATAGTGTCAGTGTCAGGTATGTGTGATAGTGTCAGTGTCAGGTATGTGTGATAGTGTCAGTGTCAGGTAAGTGTGATAGTATCAGTGTCAGGTATGTGTGATAGTGTCAGTGTCAGGTAAGTGTGATAGTGTCAGTGTCAGGTGTGTGTGATAGTGTCAGTGTCAGGTATGTGTGATAGTGTCAGTGTCAGGTATGTGTGATAGTGTCAGTGTCAGGTATGTGTGATAGTGTCAGTGTCAGGTATGTGTGATAGTGTCAGTGTCAGGTATGTGTGATAGTGTCAGTGTCAGGCAAGTGTGATAGTGTCAGTGTCAGGTAAGTGTGATAGTGTCAGGTATGTGTGATAGGGTCAGTGTCAGGTAAGTGTGATAGTGTCAGTGTCAGGCAAGTGTGATAGTGTCAGTGTCAGGTAAGTGTGATAGTGTCAGGTATGTGTGATAGTGTCAGGTATGTGTGATAGGGTCAGTGTCAGGTATGTGTGATAGCGTCAGTGTCAGGTAAGTGAGATAGTGTCAGGCTAGTGTGATAGTGTCAGTGTTAGGCAAGTGTGATAGTGCCAGTGTCAGGTATGTGTGATAGTGTCAGTGTCAGGTAAGTGTGATAGTGTCAGTGTCAGGTATGTGTGATAGTGTCAGGTATGTGTGATAGTGTCAGTGTCATATATGTGTGATAGGATCAGTGTCAGGTAAGTGTGATAGTGTCAGTGTCAGGTAAGTTTGATAGTGTCAGTGTCAGGTAAGTGTGATAGTGTCAGTGTCAGGTAAGTGTGATAGTGTCAGTGTCAGGTATGTGTGATAGTGTCAGTGTCAGGTAAGTGTGATAGTGTCAGTGTCAGGTAAGTGTGATAGTGTCAGTGTCAGGCAAGTGTGATAGTGTCAGTGTCAGGCAAGTGTGATAGTGTCAGTGGCAGGCATGTGTGATAGTGTCAGTGTCAGGTATGTGTGATAGTATCAGTGTCAGGTATGTGTGATAGTGTCAGTGTCAGGTATGTGTGATAGTGTCAGTGTCAGGTATGTGTGATAGTGTCAGTGTCAGGTATGTGTGATAGTGTCAGTGTCAAGAATGTATGATAGTGTCAGTGTCAGGTATGTGTGAAAGTGTCAGTGTCAGGTATGTGTGATAGTGTCAGTGTCAGGCAAGTGTGATAGTGTCAGTGTCAGGTATCTGTGATAGTGTCAGTGTCAGGTATGTGTGATAGTGTCAGTGTCAGATATGTGTGATAGTGTCAGTGTCAGGTATGTGTGATAGTGTCAGTGTCAGGGTTCAGGCAAAGTTGAGAATGTCCGCCGATTCTAACAACGCCTCCAGCGATTTTCATTGTGCGAGAATTGGATGATGGGAGAGGGTAGAGATTAGAGGGTAGAGATTAGAGGGTAGAGATTAGAGGGTAGAGATTAGAAGGTAGAGATTTGAGAGTAGAGATTAGAGGGTACAGATTAGCGGGTAGAGATTAGCGGGTAGAGATTAGAGGGTAGAGATTAGAGGGTAGAGATTAGAAGGTAGAGATTTGGAGGTAGAGATTAGAGGGTAGAGATTAGCCGGTAGAGATTAGAGGGTAGAGATTAGAGGGTAGCGATTAGAGGGCAGAGATTAGAGGGTACAGATTAGCGGGTAGAGATTAGAGGGTAGAGATTATAGGGTAAAAATTCATCTGCATTACTTATAGAAGAGTTTATCAGGAAAGTATTGTCTAAGCTTAGGTCGTCAGTTTAACACATGTAAGAATATGCAAGTCAATGCTAAAGGATATGCGGAAGAGTAAGGAAAGCGCAAATATTGTAGAGGCAAGCGGACACATACATTGTTGGTAGCGGTAAGCTTACACACACATTGTTGGTAGAGGCAAGCCGACACATACATTGTTGGTAGTGGCAATCTTGACTGATCTCATTTACGCAGACGACATTGTTGTATTCAGCACAGACAGCTCCACTCTCTGGAAATTCTAGACAGCGAAACATCCTGCCTAGGCCTGTCTATATTTTGAACTAAGACCAAAGTTCAGAACCTCATTTCCGACACAGCACCCTAGGTTATTGAAACTCAGTCACACTGCTGAGGGAACCAACGAATTCATCTACCTCGGCAGGATCATCCGATGGGCGGTCCCGATATGATTCTGATGGGCTAGCTGCATCTTCTATGCTCGACTTCCGGTCGTGTGTGGAGCAGCCACAAGATCTCCCATGAAACAAAAAACCCGCAACTACAAGTCCTGCTTTATTGCCTCGAAGCTGGACATTACTCAAACATGACAGTTCGAGACTGGCGACCTTTCACAATGTGCAACCAGCGGCGTATCCTGGGCATCTAATGTCATGACTACATCCGCAACATGGAGGTCTCTGCTAAAACAGGCCTCCACCTAATCTCAGAAACACTTGACCGTCGCCGAGTTTCTTTGTTTGGTCATGTTGTACGGCTGGACCAGGAAAAACTTGACCGGCGCTAAGTTTCTTTGTTCTGTCATGGTGTACGGCTGGACCAGGAAACACTTGACCGGCGCCGAGTTTCATTGTTCGGTCATGTTGTACGGCTAGAACAGGAAACACTTGACCGGCGCTGAGTTTCTTTTTTCGGTCATGTTCTACGGCTGGACCAGGAAACACTTGACCAGCGCCGAGTTTCTTTGTTCGGTCATGTTATACGGCTGGATCAGGAAACACTTGACCGGCGCAGAGATTCTTCGTTCGGTCATGTTGTACGGTTGGACCAGGAAACACTTGACCGTCGCCGAGTTTCTTTGTTCGGTCATGCTGTACGGCTGGACGAGGAAACAAACACTTGACTGGCGCCGAGTTTTTTTGTTCCGTCATGTTCTACGGCTGGACCACGAAACCCCGATCCACAAGATACTACACAAGCCGTTCCTCAGCGCCAAAAGTCTTCCCCCGACCGGATGGAAGTGCAGAAGAGGACGTCCTAGCACGGTGTGGTTCCAACAGATAGCAACCTTCACCTCGGCCCGGGACGAGGCCTGAAACCACACAGCAGCAGTGGGTCATGAATATGGTGGACCTCCTCCTCTACCCGGGACGAGGCCTGAAACCCCACAGCAGCAGTGGGTCATGGATATGGTGGACCTCCTCCTCTACCCGGGACGAGGCCTGCAACCACACAGCAGCAGTGGGTCGTGGATTTGGTCGGCTGACCCAACGGGCCTCATACGCCAAAGCGAACATTATTATTATTATGTTGCTAACTAGGTTTTTAATGATGTTACTTTCGCTGACTTGGCTTTTAATTATGTTACTTTCGCGGACTTGGCTTTTAATTATGTTACTTTCGCGGACTTGGCTTTTAATTATGTTACTTTCGCTGACTTGGCTTTTAATTATGTTACTTTCGCGGACTAAGCTTAATGATATAGTTGTCGCTGACTTGGCTTAGTGATGTGGTTGTTGCTGACTTGGCTTAGTGATGTGGTTGTTGCTGACTTGGCTTAGTGATGTGGTTGTTGCTGACTTGGCTTAGTGATGTAGCTGTTGCTGACTTGGCTTAATGATGTAGTTGTTGCTGACTTGGCTTAGTGATGTACTTGTTGCTGACTTGGCTCTGTGATGTAAACGTGTTGCCAGTTGGTGGCTTGTTTATTTTATTTTGGCAGAGGGGTTCGGTTCCTCCAAATATTACGTATGTTACACGTGGACAGACAAGGTGGAACCTGGCGTCTACTGGGATCTGTGATTTACCTCCATCGACAGGTGAGAACAAGAAATCCTCTCTGGTTATGGAAGTAGATCACGAGTTTCTTGTTCATGGTTTCTTGTTGTTGGTTTCTTGTTGTTGTTTTCTTGTTGTTGGTTTCTTGTTGTTGGTTTCTTGTTAATGGTTTCTTGTTGTTGGTTTCTTTTTGATGGTTTATTGTTGTTGGTTTTTTGGTGGTTTCTCGTTGATTTGTTGTTGGTTTCTTGTTGCTTTCTTGTTGTTGGTTTGTTGGTGGTTTCTTGTTTATTTCTTATTGGTTTCTTGTTGTTGGTTTCTTGTTGTTGGTTTCTGTTGTTAGTTTCTATTGTTAGTTTTTTTTTGGTTTCTCGTTGCTGGTTTCGTGTTGTTGATATCTTGTTGGTTTCTCATTGTTCGTTTCTTGTTGTTGGTTTTTTTGTGTGTTCCTTGTTGGTTTCTTGTTGTTGGTTTCTTGTGTTTGTTTCTTGTTGTTGGTATCCTGTTGGTTTATTGTTGGTATCTTTTTTTTTTTTTAGTTTTTGGTTTCTTGTTGTTGGTATCTTGTTGGTTTATTGTTGGTATCTTTTTTTGTTTTTATTGTTTTTGGTTTCTTGTTGTTGGAATCTTGTTGGTTACTTGGTTTCTTGTTGGTTTTCTGTTGGTTTATTGTTGGTTTTGTTGTTGTTGATATCTTGTTGGTTTCTTGTTGGTTTTGTTGTTGTTGTTTTCTTGTTGGTTTCTTGTTGTTGGTTTTTTGTTCGTGGTGTTTTTTGGGTTTCTTGTTGTTGGTTTTTTGTTCGTGGTTTCTTTTTGGTTTCTTGTTGTTGGTTTCTTGTTGTTGATTTTTTGTTCGTGGTTTCTTTTTGGTTTCTTGTTGGTTTTTTGTTTTTTCTTGTTGGTTTCTTGTTGTTGGTTTTTTTTTGTGTTGTATTTTTGTTGTTGGTTTCTTGTTTGTTTCTTGTTCTTGCTTTCTTGTTGTTTATTGTTGGTTTTTTGTTGGTTTTTCTGTTGTTGATTTTTTGTTACTTTGTTGTTTTTTGTTTCTTGGTGGTTTCTTGTTGATATCTTGTTGGGTTCTTGGTTCTTGGTTTTATTGTGTTGTTTTTGTTTTTTGGTTTCTTGATTATTGTTGTTATTATTATTATGTTATTGTTGATTTCTTGTTGTTGTTGTCTTAATTTTGTTTTGTTGCTGTTGGCCAACACTACAACTTCTGTAGATAATGGTGAAAATAAAAGTGATTTTAAAAAGGATGATGATAATAAAAAAGATCTCTAATGTATGGAGTCGTCTCGAGAAGTGACAACCAGCTCTATCAGCCCACAAATGGTTGTCTCTGGTTGTCCCCCTGGTTGAGGACGCGTCATCAACACGCTCGATGCTAGTGGCTCAGGAATAAGGAGACAATTCTATCAACTACAGAGACATCACCCTCCTCAGCTCCACACAGAGACATCACCCTCCTCAGCTCCATAGAGACATCACCCTCCTCAGATCCACAGAGACATCACCCTCCTCAGATCCACAGAGACATCACCCTCCTCAGCTCCACAGAGACATCACCCTCCTCAGCTCCACAGAGACATCACCCTCCTCAGATCCACAGAGACATCACCCTCCTCAGATCCACAGAGACATCACCCTCCTCAGCTCCACAGAGACATCACACTCCTCAGATCCACAGAGACATCACCCTCCTCAGATCCACAGAGACATGCAGAACGGGATCTTAGAGGGTCACAGTGTGGTTAACAACTGGCATGAGATTTAATCTCTGGCAACTCCAAGAAAGATTCAGAGAGCATGGGCGACTACTGTTTACCGCGTTCGTTGACCTCACGAAGGGGTTTGACTCAGTCTGCAGACCTCGATTATACAATGTATTGAATTATATTGGCTACTCCCTAAGACGTCTAACACATTGTTTCGTTCAGGTTACGACCACGGCTGTGTCCGTCCTCCCGCCCTCTTTGGTATCTTCTTTGTCTGTGTAGTTCTGCTGGTCTATGCCATTCTTGGTGTTTCTAGAGATGTCTGCATTCTCACTAGACCTGTTGGCCTCCTTGTCCACGCTCGTGTGAGACTCAAGGCAAAAAACAACAGACCTTCTCTTCGGCGATGATGCTGCCCTTGTAGAAAAAAGTGGGACTTCGTTGGGACTACAAAAAGTGGGACGACATTGGGACTACAAAGAGTGGGACTACTTTGGGACTACAAAGAGTGGGACTACTTTGGGACTACAAAGATTGAGACTACTTTGGGACTACAAAGAGTGGGACTACTTTGGGAGTACAATAAGTGGGAAATAAGGAGCCGGCAGAAAAGGAAGTGGTCATTTTCATAGACGCCCTCGCAGTGTTAATGGCGCTCAAGAACCAGTACAAAGATGAACTCTGTGCTCTGGCAGACTCGATTGAACGCCTGTCCCAGTGCTTCAAAAAAAGCACAGTCCAGTGGATACCAGCTCATTGCAACATTCCAGGCAACGAGGAGGCTGACATACTCGCCAGAGAGGGAGGGATGCTGGAGCAGAGTGATACAGAAATCACATACAATGAGACAAAAGCATTCATCAGGGCAACGTACAGTGGAAAATGGAAAAAAGACCACCCTGGCCACATAGAAAATGATGCCTACCATCAGGTGAGACCAGGTGATAATTTTCCGGCTACGCACAGGTCACAACAGACTTAGATGTAATCTGTACAACAAGTTCAAGATTGGTACTACAGACCTTCGTGCCAGCGGCACAGCCCCCATGAAGGCAGAACATATTTTGCAGTCATGTCCACAGTATACTGACAAAAGAAGTAACAATTGGCAACAGCTAGTGTCCTTCCACGAGAAGCTGTACGGAAGTGCACAGAGCCTTGAGTCGACCGCTGCCTTCGTTAGAGTCATTGAAGTTGAGGTCTGAAGATGAACGAGGAAGAAGAAGAAGAAAAAAAATGGGACTACTTTGGAACTGCAAAAAATGGGACTACACCTTTACTATACGTTTTCCACTTCATATACCCACTTGTATACCTTAATGACCCCAGGTGTGTCTGACAGTCTATACCGTATGACTCCAGGTGTGTCTGACAGTCTATACCGTATGACTCCAGGTGTGTCTGACAGTCTATACCGTATGACTCCAGGTGTGTCTGACAGTCTATACCGTATGACTCCAGGTGTGTCTGATAGTCTATACCTTATGACCCCATGTCTGTCTGACAGTCTATACCGTATGCCCCCATGAATGTCTGACAGTGTATACCGTATGACCCCATGTCTGTCTGACAGTTTATACCGTGTGACCCCAGGTCTGTCTGACAGTCTATACCGTATGACCCCAGGAATGTCTGACAGTCTATACCTTATGAACCTAGGCCTGTCTGACAGTCAATACCTTATGACCTCAGACCTGTCTGGTTAATTAATTGTGAATGAGTTATTGAGTAAGTGAGCAAATGATGAATTAATTGTGAATGAGTGAGTGATTGTGTGAATGAATGAATGGTGAAGTGGGTGAATGTGTGGGTGAGTATGTACGCGAGTGATGTTCTTACAAAAAACTGGCTTGAATTTCCTCTTTTTTCCATTGCTTGCCCCACCCTGCCGACTTCCAGGAGCTGATCACAACTTTGTACATCGGATTTCTGGGGCTCATCTTCTCTTCCTATTTTGTCTACCTGGCTGAGAGGGAGGACGGCAGGAAGGACTTCGCTAGCTACGCAGATGCTCTTTGGTGGGGAGTGGTAAGTTGAGGATTGGTAAGTTGAGGAGTGGTAAGCGTGAGGAGTGGTAAGTTGAAGAGTGGTAAGTGTGGGGAGTGGTAAGTTGAGGAGTGGTAAGTTGAAGAGTGGTAAGTTGAGGAGTGGTAAGTTGAGGAGTGGTAAGTTGAGGAGTGGTAAGTTGAGGAGTGGTAAGTTGAAGAGTGGTAAGTTGAGGAGTGGTAAGTTGAGGAGTGGTAAGTTGAGGAGTGGTAAGCGTGAGGAGTGGTAAGTTGAGGAGTGGTAAGTTGAGGAGTGGTAAGTTGAGGAGTGGTACGTTGAGGAGTGGTAAGTTGAGGAGTGGTAAGCGTGAGGAGTGGTAGGTTGATGAGTGGTAAGTTGAGGCGTGGTAAGTGATGGGAGTGGTAAGTTGAGGAGTGGTAGGTTGAGGAGTGGTAAGTTGAAGAGTGGTAAGTTGAGGAGTGGTAAGTTGAGGAGTGGTAAGTTGAAGAATGGTAAGTTGAGGAGTGGTAAGTGTATGGAGTGGTAAGTGTGTGGAGTGGTAAGTGTGTGGAGTGGTAAGTGTGTGGAGTGGTAAGTGTGTGGAGTGGTAAGTGTGTGGAGTGGTAAGTGCGTTGAGTGGTTGGTGTGGGAAGTGGTAGGTGTCGGGTGCGGTAAGTGTGTGGAGTGGTAAGTTGGTAAATGGTAACGTTTTGGTCCAAGTTTCACATTTGAAGGCTGCTACGGACAGGGCACTTGCACTTTTGTGTATATGCTGGTAATCTGCGTTGGTCTCCTCAGGATGTGTTTTTATAATATAACATATCGTTATTCTGTTACCGTCCACCGGAAAGATAACATTCTCATTAGTGGACGGTAGGGCCCTGGTTGAAGAGCACTGATCTACAGCTAGCATCCCCGGACAATTATCGATAACAACGTACTTGCTATTTGCACTAAACGTTACAATGATTAGAGGCAGGCAGGTCACAGCAAGTATGTGAGGTCAGCTCTAGATGTAGGAAGGTCACAGCAAGTCTGTGAGGACAGCTCTAGATGTAGGACGGTCCCAGCAAGTCTGTAAGGACAGTTCTAGATGTAGGAAGGTCACATCAAGTCTGGGAGGACAGCTCTAGATGTAGGAAGGTCCCAGCAAGTCAGTGAGGACAGCTCTAGATGTATGAAGGTCACAGCAAGTCTGTAAGGACAGTTCTAGATGTAGGAAGGTCACATCAAGTCTGGGAGGACAGCTCTAGATGTAGGAAGGTCCCAGCAAGTCAGTGAGGACAGCTCTAGATGTATGAAGGTCACAGCAAGTCTGTGAGGACAGTTCTAGATGTAGTCAGGTCACAGCACATACGACAGCGTTAGAGGCAGGCATGCCACAACATGTCTTTAGGATAGCGTTAGAGGTTTGTGCATGTGAATAAGTTACAAAGCTCATGGACAAGTAAAGTGTGAAGAAATCTAAAATAGTTTATTTCGCATTTTTCTCCAGATCAAGTTGTGTTTCTATAGTGTCTGTGTGACTTGGTTGTGTTTCTATAGTGTCTGTGTGACTCGGTTGTGTTTCTATAGTGTCTGTGTGACTCGGTTGTGCTTCTATAGTGTCTCTGTGACTCGGTTGTGTTTCTATAGTGTCTGTGTGACTCGGTTGTGTTTCTATAGTGTCTGTGTGACTCGGTTGTGCTTCTATAGTGTCTCTGTGACTCGGTTGTGTTTCTATAGTGTCTGTGTGACTCATTTGTGTTTCTATAGTGTCTGTCTCGGTTGTGTTGATGTGTGGATATTGGGAAGAATAACTGAACAAAAATATAAAAGTTGATTAAGGTTGAGTTTAATCAAAATTTAAAAATGGGTATGGTCAGATACCGCACGAGACGAGAACACAAACAAAACCTAGGTTACGACCAATACTCTTCATCAGGGACAACAATACTGAACTAACAAATGAACATATAAGGAAAAGATGGTCAACGTATCTGATAGTAGACTCAGTCTGTCTAAGTGACCGGTTGGGCCAGATGCTTGACTGAAAATCAATGTGTGAAAATGTGTTGATATTGAAGTGTGTTTATAGAAGAGAAGGTGTAGAAGTGTGTTCATCAGATTGGTTTGCAGTACAAAAGGGAGAAGTACAGGGATATATCCTCTCACCTTATCTATACAACGTATATGCGGAATGTATAATGATAAATGTTCGAGAAAACGAGAAAATTGAAAGTTTCGACCCATTTACGATTGGCGGGTACGAGATTCCAGAGTTACAGTGGGTGGTGAGGAAATAGATCAGGTTACACATTTTGAATATCTGGGCTCCAGAATTGACAAAAATGGCGACTGCTCGAAAGAAATCAGAAGAAGACTAGCTATGGCAATGCAGAGACTGAACAGCCTGAAGAAATTATGGCAGAGCACCAACAAAATGATAAAAGTAAAAGTCTTGAGAGCCTGTGTTTTTTCCTGTGGCAGCTTATGGCTGTGAATCATGGACGATTACCAAAACTTCTTGACAAAGATTCAAATCCTTTGATTCAAAATGTTACAGAAAGATCTTCAGAATACCCTGGACAAAGAAAAAGACAAATGCAGACATTCGGCAAGAGTTGAGCATAGAGGAGAACTGGTTTATCAATTCCATTTTGGCTAGAAAATAAAAATACTTTGGTCACATCAAGAGACACAACGGTCTTGCGAGAACGGTGATGGAAGGTATGGTGCCAGGCAAAAGAGGAAGGCACCAAGATATCCAGGAATACCTGGCGTATGACTGTGGCGGAGACTGGAGTTTTGGCAAGGGAACGAGTTATTTTTCAGACAGACTGTAATGGGAGCGACGTTCTATGAAGGACATGCTACAGGATGATGATGTGTAGAAGTGTGTTTATAGAACAGTAGGTGTAGAAGTGTGTTTATAGAACAGCAGGCAGGTGTAGAAGTGTGTTTATAGAACAGCATGCAGGTGTAGAAGTGTGTTTATAGAACAGCAGGCAGGTGTAGAAGTGAATTTATGGAACAGTAGGTGTAGAAGTGTGTTTATAGAACAGCAGGTAGGTGTAGAAGTGTGTTTATAGAACAGCTGGCAGGTGTAGAAGTGTGGTTGTAGAACAGCAGGCAGGTGTATAAGTGTGTTTATAGAACAGCTGGCAGGTGTAGAAGTGTGTTTATAGAACAGCTGGCAGGTGTAGAAGTGTGTTTATAGAACAGCAGGCAGGTGTAGAAGTGTGTTTATAGAACAGCGGGTGTAGAAGTGATCGAGGATATGACAGGTAGCATTTAGTTCTATCGTGTTATAAATCGAACTGTGAGTTCGCTATCGGGTCAGGACGCAGGACAACAGAAGTTGTTGACGGATACACGTTCCACTGGAGGGGACGCGGCTTAAAGAAAGACGAGCGGCTGGTGTCCGATTGGCCATCAGGTCTCATCTAGACTTCGCGAATGTTCAACCCCCACAGGGTATCAATGGTCAGCTAATGGCTCTCAATGGGACACACCAAGAGGATTACAGTCATCAGCGGTTATGTCTATGAGGAGCTGAACTCCCTCAACTTGTCGGTTCCGATAAGCTCCGACAAGCTACAATAAGCTCTGATAAGCTCTGATAAGCTCTGACAAGCTCCGACAAGCTCCAATAAGCTCTGATAAGCTCTGATACGCTCTGACAAGCTCCGACAAGCTCCAATAAGCTCTGATAAGCTCTGATAAGCTCTGACAAGCTCCGACAAGCTCCAATAAGCTCTGATACGCTTGTTATCCTTGATGATCGAAATGCCAGAGTAGATGCCAACCATCAGTTCTAGGAACGTGTACATGGGGTACATGGAGTTCATGGCACGGACAAGAGCAGCAGCAACGGGCTGCTACTGCTGGGTCTCTGTGCCACCCATGCTCTCTCTATTACCAACCCCATGTTTCACCTGTCCACCCATGATCTCTCTATTACCAACCCCATGTTTCACCTGTCCACCCATCATCTCTCTATTACCAACCCCATGTTTCACCTGTCCACCCATCATCTCTCTATTACCAACCCCATGTTTCACCTGTCCACCCATGCTCTCTCTATTACCAACCCCATGTTTCACCTGTCCACCCATCATCTCTCTATTACCAACCCCATGTTTCACCTGTCCACCCATGATCTCTCTACTACCAACCCCATGTTTCTGCTGCCCACTTGCAACAAGACGTCAGGGATGCATCCTCGCTCTAAGCAGTGGCATCGTATTGACTATTTCCTCACCAGAAAGATGGACCGACGAGATGTGCAAATGACAAAGGCTATGTGCGGTGTCGCCGAGTGTTGGACAGATCACAAACTCTTGTCACAGTTTAACCTCTGCATAGAGCCTAGGCGACGTCACCATGGTCGAACATCTGAGAAGAGACTTAACATCTCTAAACTTCAAAGTGGGACCCATGCTGTACGCTTCTCCAGGTCTCTGGGCAGCCGGCTGATGGACACATAGCCGGCTGACGGACACACAGCCGGCAGAAGGGCACACAGCCGGCTGACGGGCACACAACCGGCTGACGGGCACACAGCCATGTATGAAGACAGTTGAAGAGAAATGGGCTTTCTAAAGGATGATATCTACTCTGCCGCTTCTGAGTATTTAGGTCATGCAGCTCACAGAAACCAGCACTGGTTAGATGACAACGATGAGGCTATTACGACTTTGCTGGATGAAAAACATCGTTTATTAAGACTTCACCAAGACGATCCCTCTTCATCTTCCAAAAAGTTCGCGTTCACCAATATCCGCAGGATTGGCCAGAACCAGCTCAGAGCTATGCAGGATGCCTGACTTAACAGCAAAGCAGATGAAATCCAGCAGTACGCAGACACAAATGACTCAAAGCGAATTTACGGTGCCATGAAAACGGTCTATGGGCCCAGGTCCTATCATTCATATCCTGTCCTTAATGCTGATGACACGGCACTGATGACAGACAACGTCGACATTCTGGAGCGGTGGTCAGAGCACTTCAGTGCTATCCTAAACAGAGCACTTCAGTGCTATCCTAAACAGAGCACTTCAGTGCTATCCTAAACAGAGCAATTCAGTGCTATCCTAAACAGAGCACTTCAGTACTATCCTAAACAGAGCACTTCAGTGCTATCCTAAACAGAGCATTTCAGTACTATCCTAAACAGAGCACTACAGTACTATCCTAAACAGAGCACTTCAGTGCTATCCTAAACAGAGCACTTCAGTGCTATCCTAAACAGAGCACTTCAGTGATATCCTAAACAGAGCACTTCAGTGCTATCCTAAACAGAGAACTTCAGTGCCATCCTAAACAAAGCACTTCAGAACTATCCTAAACAGAGCACTTCAGTGCCATCCTAAATAGATCACTTCAGTGCTATCCTAAACAGAGCACTTCAGTGCTATCCTAAACAGAGCACGTCAGTGCTATCCTAAACAGAGCACTTCAGTGCTATCCTAAACAGAGCACTTCAGTACTATACTAAACAGAGCACTTCAGTGCTATCCTAAACTGTCCATCGACTATCAGTGAATTAGCCATAACAACTAAGGCCTCAAGTGGAAGTCAATGACAGGCTGGGTATCTCGCCCAGTACAGATGAGGTTGAGAAAGCAATCAGCTTATTGTCCAGTGGCAAAGCCCCCGGGTCAGATGCTATTCCTGCTGAGCTCTACAAGACAGGAGGCCATGTACTGCTGCACAAACTAACATAACTATTATGCTGAATTTGAGATACAGGTCATATGCCACAGGAACTGAAAGATGCCACCATAATCTACATATACAAGCATAAGGGCAATCGTCTATCTTGTGATAACCACAGAGGGATCTCCCTCGTGTCGGTCGCAGGAAAAGATTTATCTCGAGCCTTGCTCAGCCGCAACAACTCATCACGAGCAGAAGCTACTCCTGGAGAGTCAATGTGGTTTCTGGTCGTAGGAGGGTTGACATGATGGTTGCCGCTCGTCAAATCCAAGAGCAATGTCAGGAACAGCAGCGTGATCTGCACACGGCTTTTGTTAACCTGACCATGACGAAGGTCAAAGAAGCAGCCATCTTAGATATCCCCTTTGCCGACGACTGCCTGATTAACACGTGCTCGGAACAGGACATGCAGGCAATCATGAATGTGTTCTCAACTGCTTGCACTAATTTTGGTCTTACTATAAACACCAAGAAAACGGAGGTCATGTTTCTACCTGCGCCTGGGAAGCCCTACCAGGAACCAAATGTCACTGCACAGGCCTTAAAGCAGTTGATAGCTTTATCTACATTGGCAGCACCATCACCAGAGAAGGACATATTGACTCTGAGGTCCACGACAGGATTTCCAAGGCGAATGCATCTTTCGGAAGACTTCGAGAAAATGTTTGGGACCGGCAGGGAATCAAACCTTTCTGTATGCATGCGAAACATGGACAGTCTATAACAGGCATGTCAGGAAACTTAATTATTTTCATGTAAAATGTCTCCAGAGACTCCTCAGGATCGGTCGGCAGGACAGAGTGTCCCCGACTCTGAAGTCCTCAGCAGTGCTAGACTCTCTGTCATCCATACGCTGCTACAGAGAGGCCAGATCAGATTGGCAGGGCATGTTGTTCGCATGTCAGATGGACAGGGCATGTTGTTCGCATGTCAGAAGAGCGCCTCACTAAACAACTGTTGTGCGGTGAGCTCATGACAGAACAACGCTTGCAGAGGGGACACAAGAAACGATACAAAGACACTCTACAAGTTTCTTTGAAAAGTTTCTCCATTGATGTTGCTGACTGGGAGCTGCTTGCTCCGAACCGCTCAGCCTAGTGCACTGCCGTCACACATGGTGCTTGCATCGCTGAGCAGAAGATCATAAGGAGGAGCAGGAAAAGTGAGCTGCACGAAGGGAAAAAATGCAAGACTGGCCAGTTACAGACGCTGTTCACCTGTGCCCTACGTGCGGTAGAGTTTATAACGCTCAGATCGGACAGTACAGTCATATACAGTCACATCTGACTCAACATGTTTCATGTTGTCACCAGCTTACGATGAGCAACTAACTAACTAACTAGCTATCTAACTAACTAACTAGCTAACTAACTAACTAACTGACTAGCTAATGAACTTACTAACTAGCTAACTAACTAACTAACTAACTAGATAGCTAACGAACTATCTAAATAGCTAACTAACAAACTAACTAACTAGCTAACTAACAAACTAACTAACTAGCAAACTACCTAACTAGCTAACTAACTAGCTAACTAACTCGCTAACTAACTAGCTAGCTAACTAACTAACTAACTGACGTAGGATGATCGAATAGAAGGGAACAGCTCTGTTACACAAGTATGGGGAGTAGGGAGTAGGAGAGTCCAGAGTAGAGAGTGTGGGTGGGGAGTGGAGAGTGTGAGTGGGGAGTAGGAGAGTGTGAGTGGGGAGTGGAGAGTGTGAGTGGGAAGTAGGAGAGTGTGAGTGGGGAGTGGAGAGTGTGAGTGGGGAGTGGAGAGTGTGAGTGGGGAGTAGGAGAGTGAGTGGGGAGTAGGAAAGTGTGAGTGGGGAGTGGAGAGTGGGGAGTGGAGAGTGTGAGTGGGGAGTAGGAGAGTGTGAGTGGGGAGTGGAGAGTGTGAGTGGAGAGTGGAGAGTGTGAGTGGTGAGTGGAGAGTCTGAGTGGGGAGTGGAGAGTGGGAATGGGGAGTGTAGAGTGTGAGAGCAGAGTGTGAGTGGGGAGTGGAGAGTGTGAATGGGGAGTGTAGAGTGTGAGTGGGGAGTGGAGAGTATGAGTGGGGAGTAGGAGAGTGTGAGTGGGGAGTAGGAGAGTGTTAGTGGGGAGTGGAGTGTGTGAGTGGGGAGTAGGAGAGTGTGAGTGGGGAGTGGAGAGTGTGAGTGGATAGTGGAGAGTGTGAGTGTGGAGTAGGAGAGTGTGAGTGGGGAGTGGAGAGTGTGAGTGGATAGTGGAGAGTGTGAGTGGGGAGTAGGAGAGTGTGAGTGGAGAGTAGGAGAGTGTGAGTGGGGAGTGGAGAGTGTGAGTGGGTAGTAGGAGAGTGTGAGTGGGGAGTGGAGACTGTGAGTGCGAATAGGAGAGTGTGAGTGGGGAGTAGGAGAGTGTGAGTGGGGAGTAGGAAAGTGTGAGTGGGGAGTAGGAGAGTGTGAGTGGGGAGTAGGAGAGTGTGAGTGGGGAGTAGGAGAGTGTGAGTGGGGAGTAGGAGAGTGTGAGTGGGGATTAGGAGAGTGTGAGTGATGAGTGGGAGAGTGTGAGTGATGAGTAGGAGAGTGTTAGTGGGGAGAAGGAGAGTGTGAGTGGGGAGTAGGAAAGTGTGAGTGGGGAGTGGAGAGTGTGAGTGGGGAGTAGGAGAGTGTGAGTGAGGAGTGGAGAGTGTGATTGGGGAGTAGGAGAGTGTGATTGGGGAGTAGGAGAGTGTGAGTGGGGAGTAGGAGAGTGTGAGTGGGGAGTAGGAGAGTGTGAGTGGGGAGTGGAGACTGTCAGTAGGGAGTAGGAGAGTGTGAGTAGGGAGTAGGAGAGTGTGAGTGGGGAGTAGGAGAGTGTGGGTGGGGAGTGGAGAGTGTGAGTGGGGAGTAGGAGAGTGTGAGTGGGGAGTAGAAGAGTGTGAGTGGGGAGTGGAGAGTGTGAGTGGGGAATAGGAGAGTGTGAGTGGGGAGTAGGAGAGTGTGAGTGGGGAGTGGAGAGTGTGAGTGGGGAGTGGGGAGTGTGAGTGGAGAGTGTGAGTGGAGAGTGGGAGTGGGGAGTGGAGAGTGTGAATGGAAAGTATGAGTGGGGAGTGGAGAGCGTGAGTGGGGAGTGTGAGTGGAGAGTGTGAGTGGGGAGTAGGAGAGTGTGAGTGGAGAGTGTGAGTGGGGAGTAGGAGAGTGTGAGTGGAGAGTGTGAGTGGGGAGTGGAGAGTGTGAGTGGGGAGTGGGGCGTGTGAGTGGAGAGTGTGAGTGGAGAGTGTGAGTGGGGAGTGGAGAGTGTAGGTGGGGAGTGTGAGTGGAGAGTGTGAGTGGGGAGTAGGAGAGTGTGAGTGGGGAGTGGAGAGTGTGAGTGGGGAGTGTGAGTGGAGAGTCTGAGTAGAGAGTGTGAGTGGGGAGTGGAGAGTGTGAGTGGGGAGTGTGAGTGGAGAGTGTGAGTGGGGAGTGGAGAGTGTGAGTGGGGAGTGGAGAGTGTGAGTGGAGAGTGTGAGTGGAGAGTGTGAGTGGAGTGTGTGAGTGGAGAGTGTGAGGGGAGAGTGTGAGTGGAGAGTGGAGAGTGTGAGTGGAGAGTGTGAGTGGGGAGTGGAGAGTGTGAGTGGGGAGTGGAGAGTGTGAGTGGAGAGTGTGAGTTGAGAGTGTGAGTGGAGAGTGTGAGTGGAGAGTGTGAGGGGAGAGTGTGAGTGGAGAGTGGATAGTGTGAGTGGGGAGTGGAGAGTGTGAGTGGAGAGTGTGAGTAGGGATTGGAGAGTGTGAGTATGGAGTGGAGAGTGTGAGTGGGGAGTGTGAGTGGAGAGTGTGAGTGGGGAGTGGAGAGTGTGAGTGGGGAGTGGAGAGTGTGAGTGGAGAGTGTGAGTGGAGAGTGTGAGTGGAGAGTGTGAGGGGAGAGTGTGAGTGGAGAGTGGAGAGTGTGAGTGGAGAGTGTGAGTGGAGAGTGTGAGTAGGGAGTGGAGAGTGTGAGTAGGGAGTAGGAGAGTGTGAGTAGGGAGTGGGGAGTGTGAGTGGAGAGTGGAGAGTGTGAGTGGAGAGTGTGAGTGGGGAGTAGGAGAGTGTGAGTGGGGAGTGTGAGTGGGGAGTGGAGAGTGTGAGTGGAGAGTGGAGAGTGTGAGTGGAGAGTGTGAGTGGGGAGTAGAAGAGTGTGAGTGGGGAGTGGAGAGTGTGAGTTGTGAGTGTGAGTGGAGAGTGTGAGTGGGGAGTGGAGAGTGTGAGTGGGGAGTAGGAGAGTGTGAGTGGGGAGTGGAGAGTGTGAGTGGGGAGTGGAGAATGGAGAGTGTGAGTGGTGAGTAGGAGAGTGGAGAGTGGAGAGGGTGAGTGGGGAGTGGAAAGTGTGAGTGGAGAGTAGGAGAGTGTGAGTGGGGAGTGGAGAGTGGAGAGTGTGAGTGGGATGTAGGATAGTGTGAGTGGGGAGGGGAGAGTGTGAGTGGGGAGTAGGAGAGTGTGAGTAGGGAGTGGAGAGTGGAGAGTGTGAGTAGGGAGTGGAGAGTGTGAGTGGGGAGTAGGAGAGTGTGAGTGGGGAGTGGAGAGTGTGAGTGGGGAGTTGGGCGTGTGAGTGGAGAGTGTGAGTGGAGAGTGTGAGTGGGGAGTGGAGAGTGTGGGTGGGGAGTGTGAGTGGAGAGTGTGAGTGGGGAGTAGGAGAGTGTGAGTGGGGAGTGGAGAGTGTGAGTGGGAAGTGGGGAGTGTGAGTGGAGAGTCTGAGTAGAGAGTGTGAGTGGGGAGTGGAGAGTGGGGAGTGTGAGTGGAGAGTGTGAGTGGGGAGTGGAGAGTGTGAGTGGGGAGTGGAGAGTTTGAGTGGAGAGTGTGAGTGGAGAGTGTGAGTGGAGAGTGTGAGGGGAGAGTGTGAGTGGAGAGTGGAGAGTGTGAGGGGGGAGTTTAGAGTGTGAGTGGAGAGTGTGAGTAGGGAGTGGAGAGTGTGAGTGGGGAGTAGGAGAGTGTGAGTAGGGAGTGGGGAGTGTGAGTGGAGAGTGGAGAGTGTGAGTGGAGAGTGTGAGTGGGGAGTAGGAGAGTGTGAGTGGGGAGTGGAGAGTGTGAGTGGGGAGTGGAGAGTGTGAGTGGAGAGTGGAGAGTGTGAGTGGAGAGTGTGAGTGGGGAGTAGAAGAGTGTGAGTGGGGAGTGGAGAGTGTGAGTTGTGAGTGTGAGTGGAGAGTGTGGGTGGGGAGTGGAGAGTGTGAGTGGGGTGGAGGAGAGTGTGAGTGGGGAGTGGAGAGTGTGAGTGGGGAGTGGAGAGTGGAGAGTGTGAGTGGTGAGTAGGAGAGTGGAGAGGGTGAGTGGGGAGTGGAAAGTGTGAGTGGGGAGTAGGAGAGTGTGAGTGGGGAGTGGAGAGTGGAGAGTGTGAGTGGGGAGTAGGAGAGTGTGAGTGGGGAGTGGAGAGTGTCAGTGGGGAGTGGAGAGTGTGAGTGGGGAGTAGGAGAGTGTGAGTAGGGAGTGGAGAGTGGAGAGTGTGAGTAGGGAGTGGAGAGTGTGAGTGGGGAGTAGGAGAGTGTGAGTGGGGAGTGGAGAGTGTGAGTGGAGAGTGTGAGTGGGGAGTGGAGAGTGTGAGTGGGGAGTAGGAGAGTGTGAGTGGGGAGTGGAGAATGTGAGCGGAGAATGTGAGTGGAGAGTGTGAGCGGAAAGTGGAGAGTGTGAGTGGAGAGTGTGAGTGGAGAGTGTGAGTGGGGAGTGGAGAGTGTGAGTGGGGAGTAGGAAAGTGTGAGTGGGGAGTAGAGAGTGTGAGCGGAGAGTGTGAGTGGAGAGTGTGAGTGGGGAGTTTAAGTGGGGAGTCGAGAGTCTGAGTGGGGAGTAGGAGAGTGTGAGTGAGGAGTAGGAGATTGTGAGTGCGTAGTGGAGAGTGTGAGTGGAGAGTGTGAGTGGGAAGTGGAGAGTGTGAGTGGAGAGTGGAGAGTGTGAGTGGAGAGTGTGAGTGGGGAGTGGAGTGTGTGAGTGGGGAGTGGAGAGTGTGAGTGAAGAGTGTGAGTGGGGAGTGGAGAGTGTGAGTGGAGAGTGGAGAGTGTGAGTGGGGAGTAGAAGAGTGTGAGTGGGGAGTAGAAGAGTGTGAGTGGGGAGTGGAGAGTGTGAGTGGAGAGTGTTAGTGGAGAGTGTGAGTGGAGAGTGTGAGTGGGGAGTAGGAGAGTGTGAGTGGGGAGTGGAGAGTGTGAGTGACGAGTGGAGAGTGTGAGTGGAGAGTGGAGAGTGTGAGTGGAGAGTGTGAGTGTGAGTGGGGAGTGGAGAGTGTGAGTGGGGAGTGGAGAGTGTGAGTGGAGAGTGTGAGTGGAGAGTGTGAGTGGAGAGTGTGAGGGGAGAGTGTGAGTGGAGAGTGGAGAGTGTGAGTGGAGAGTGTGAGTGGAGAGTGTGAGTAGGGAGTGGAGAGTGTGAGTAGGGAGTAGGAGAGTGTGAGTAGGGAGTGGGGAGTGTGAGTGGAGAGTGGAGAGTGTGAGTGGAGAGTGTGAGTGGGGAGTAGGAGAGTGTGAGTGGGGAGTGTGAGTGGGGAGTGGAGAGTGTGAGTGGAGAGTGGAGAGTGTGAGTGGAGAGTGTGAGTGGGGAGTAGAAGAGTGTGAGTGGGGAGTGGAGAGTGTGAGTTGTGAGTGTGAGTGGAGAGTGTGAGTGGGGAGTGGAGAGTGTGAGTGGGGAGTAGGAGAGTGTGAGTGGGGAGTGGAGAGTGTGAGTGGGGAGTGGAGAATGGAGAGTGTGAGTGGTGAGTAGGAGAGTGGAGAGTGGAGAGGGTGAGTGGGGAGTGGAAAGTGTGAGTGGAGAGTAGGAGAGTGTGAGTGGGGAGTGCAGAGTGGAGAGTGTGAGTGGGATGTAGGATAGTGTGAGTGGGGAGGGGAGAGTGTGAGTGGGGAGTAGGAGAGTGTGAGTAGGGAGTGGAGAGTGGAGAGTGTGAGTAGGGAGTGGAGAGTGTGAGTGGGGAGTAGGAGAGTGTGAGTGGGGAGTGGAGAGTGTGAGTGGGGAGTTGGGCGTGTGAGTGGAGAGTGTGAGTGGAGAGTGTGAGTGGGGAGTGGAGAGTGTGGGTGGGGAGTGTGAGTGGAGAGTGTGAGTGGGGAGTAGGAGAGTGTGAGTGGGGAGTGGAGAGTGTGAGTGGGAAGTGGGGAGTGTGAGTGGAGAGTCTGAGTAGAGAGTGTGAGTGGGGAGTGGAGAGTGGGGAGTGTGAGTGGAGAGTGTGAGTGGGGAGTGGAGAGTGTGAGTGGGGAGTGGAGAGTTTGAGTGGAGAGTGTGAGTGGAGAGTGTGAGTGGAGAGTGTGAGGGGAGAGTGTGAGTGGAGAGTGGAGAGTGTGAGGGGGGAGTTTAGAGTGTGAGTGGAGAGTGTGAGTAGGGAGTGGAGAGTGTGAGTGGGGAGTAGGAGAGTGTGAGTAGGGAGTGGGGAGTGTGAGTGGAGAGTGGAGAGTGTGAGTGGAGAGTGTGAGTGGGGAGTAGGAGAGTGTGAGTGGGGAGTGGAGAGTGTGAGTGGGGAGTGGAGAGTGTGAGTGGAGAGTGGAGAGTGTGAGTGGAGAGTGTGAGTGGGGAGTAGAAGAGTGTGAGTGGGGAGTGGAGAGTGTGAGTTGTGAGTGTGAGTGGAGAGTGTGGGTGGGGAGTGGAGAGTGTGAGTGGGGTGGAGGAGAGTGTGAGTGGGGAGTGGAGAGTGTGAGTGGGGAGTGGAGAGTGGAGAGTGTGAGTGGTGAGTAGGAGAGTGGAGAGGGTGAGTGGGGAGTGGAAAGTGTGAGTGGGGAGTAGGAGAGTGTGAGTGGGGAGTGGAGAGTGGAGAGTGTGAGTGGGGAGTAGGAGAGTGTGAGTGGGGAGTGGAGAGTGTCAGTGGGGAGTGGAGAGTGTGAGTGGGGAGTAGGAGAGTGTGAGTAGGGAGTGGAGAGTGGAGAGTGTGAGTAGGGAGTGGAGAGTGTGAGTGGGGAGTAGGAGAGTGTGAGTGGGGAGTGGAGAGTGTGAGTGGAGAGTGTGAGTGGGGAGTGGAGAGTGTGAGTGGGGAGTAGGAGAGTGTGAGTGGGGAGTGGAGAATGTGAGCGGAGAATGTGAGTGGAGAGTGTGAGCGGAAAGTGGAGAGTGTGAGTGGAGAGTGTGAGTGGAGAGTGTGAGTGGGGAGTGGAGAGTGTGAGTGGGGAGTAGGAAAGTGTGAGTGGGGAGTAGAGAGTGTGAGCGGAGAGTGTGAGTGGAGAGTGTGAGTGGGGAGTTTAAGTGGGGAGTCGAGAGTCTGAGTGGGGAGTAGGAGAGTGTGAGTGAGGAGTAGGAGATTGTGAGTGCGTAGTGGAGAGTGTGAGTGGAGAGTGTGAGTGGGAAGTGGAGAGTGTGAGTGGAGAGTGGAGAGTGTGAGTGGAGAGTGTGAGTGGGGAGTGGAGTGTGTGAGTGGGGAGTGGAGAGTGTGAGTGAAGAGTGTGAGTGGGGAGTGGAGAGTGTGAGTGGAGAGTGGAGAGTGTGAGTGGGGAGTAGAAGAGTGTGAGTGGGGAGTAGAAGAGTGTGAGTGGGGAGTGGAGAGTGTGAGTGGAGAGTGTTAGTGGAGAGTGTGAGTGGAGAGTGTGAGTGGGGAGTAGGAGAGTGTGAGTGGGGAGTGGAGAGTGTGAGTGACGAGTGGAGAGTGTGAGTGGAGAGTGGAGAGTGTGAGTGGAGAGTGTGAGTGGGGAGTAGAAGAGTGTGAGTGGGGAGTGGAGAGTTCGAGTTGTGAGTGTGAGTGGAGAGTGTGAGTGGGGAGTGGAGAGTGTGAGTGGGGAGTAGGAGAGTGTGAGTGGGGAGTGGAGAGTGTGAGTGGGGAGTGGAGAGTGGAGAGTGTGAGTGGTGAGTAGGAGAGTGGAGAGTGGAGAGTAGAGAGTGTGAGTGGGGAGTGGAAAGTGTGAGTGGGGAGTAGGAGAGTGTGATTGTGGAGTGGAGAGTGGAGAGTGTGAGTGGGGAGTAGGAGAGTGGGAGTGGGGAGGGGAGAGTGTGAGTGGGGAGTAGAGAGTGTGAGTGGGGAGTAGGAGAGTGTGAGTAGGGAGTAGAGAGTGGAGAGTGTGAGTAGGGAGTGGAGAGTGTGAGTGGGGAGTAGGAGAGTGTGAATGGGGAGTGGAGAGTGTGAGTGGGGAGTGGAGAGTCTGAGTGGGGAGTAGGAGAGTGTGAGTGGGGGGTGGAGAATGTGAGCGGAGAATGTGAGTGGAGAGTGTGAGCGGGGAGTGGAGAGTGTGAGTGGAGAGTGTGAGTGGAGAGTGTGAGTGGGGAGTGGAGAGTGTGAGTGGGGAGTAGGAAAGTGTGAGTGGGGAGTGGAGAGTGTCAGCGGAGAGTGTGAGTGGAGAGTGTGAGTGGGGAGAGGAGAGTTTGAGTGGGGAGTGTAAATGGAGAGTTTGAGTGGGGAGTCGAGAGTCTGAGTGGGGAGTAGGAGAGTGTGAGTTGGGAGTAGGAGAGCGTGATTGCGGAGTGGAGAGTGTGAGTGGAGAGTGTGAGTGGGAAGTGGAGAGTGTGAGTGGAGAGTGGAGAGTGTGAGTGGAGAGTGTGATTGGGGAGTGGAGAGTGTGAGTGGAGAGTGGAGAGTGTGAGTGGAGAGTGGAGAGTGTGAGTGGAGAGTGTGAGTGGGGAGTAGAAGAGTGTGAGTGGGGAGTGGAGAGTGTGAGTGGAGAGTGTGAGTGGAGAGTGTGAGTGGAGAGTGAGTGGGGAGTGGAGAGTGTGAGTGGGGAGTGGAGAGTGTGAGTGGAGAGTGTGAGTGGAGAGTGTGAGTGGAGAGTGTGAGTGGAGAGTGTGAGTGTGAGTGGAGAGTGTGAGTGGGGAGTGGAGAGGGTGAGTGGGGAGTAGTGTAGCAGATCCTCTATTTCTTTGCCCTGGCCGTGATCTAACTTAGAACATTCTCACACTCATCCACATCATCATGACCACACTCAGTAAATGACATATCAAACAGCAGGTGGCATATTTATTAAATCATACTCATATCATAGAATGAGTAGAGAAATTACAAACACAATATAATACATATCTTAACTAAACATTCTACTATAACGGGAATTGTAAGCATTAGCTATTGATGGAATTCCCAACTATCTAAAAACCCAGTTCTATTGCCTTGCAATGACATCACACACACATCGCCTTAACTGCGTCTTCGACACACCTTATCAAATACTCTTCCTCACTGAAATCCCCCCAGGCGGGCGATCTCGACATAACTCGTTCACAGTGTGTCCTTGCTTACAAACACATGTTCAGATTATCTATTAATGCAAAACTCACACACCTATTTGAGCGATCCTGTTCTATCACTAAACATTCGTCCAACAGTCTATCAATCGCTCCTCTACCTAAGTCGGTGAGTTAAACATACTATCCACATTCAGTCTCTCTCTCACTCTCCTCCATACAGCCTCTCTCTCTCTCATACTCCATCTCTCCTCCAGCCCCTCTCTCTCCAGCCTCCTGAGCTAAACTTTGTCTCGAGTTATATATCCTCAAGCAAGGCCAGAGCTTGACCAATCGATCTCAGGTATGGTCATCTTCAATCCCAATTGGAACGAAACACTTTGCACACCTGTCACTCATCTCTTGCAGCAAGCCCCGCTGCCAATTTCGTCTGTCAATCAATCTCCCCCTACCAAAATCGGAAGGCCAGTGGTCAGTTTCTACCTGTCCACCTTCCTTAACCCAACTCTGTTCTCCTTTGCTGAGACGGTGAGTGACCTTGACATGCATTCAGGTAGCTTTAAGCTTTAACATGTTCAGGCATCCTAAACTCCCCTTGCTCCGGCGGGAACTGTTACAGTAGGAGAGTGTGAGTGGGGAGTGGAGAGTGTGAGTGGAGAGTGTGAGTTGAGAGTGTGAGTAGGGAGTGGAGAGTGTGAGTGGGGAGTAGAGAGTGTTAGTGGGGAGTGGAGAGTGTGAGTGGGGAGTGGAGAGTGTGAGTGGGGAGTGGAGAGTGTTAGTGGGGAGTAGGAGAGTGTGAGTAGGGAGTGGAGAGTGGAGAGTGTGAGTAGGGAGTGGAGAGTGTGAGTGGGGAGTAGGAGAGTTTGAGTGGGGAGTGGAGAGTGGAGAGTGTGAGTGGGGAGTAGGAGAGTGGAGATTGTGAGTGGGGAGTGGAGAGTGTGAGTGGGGAGTGGAGAGTGGAGATTTTGAGTGGAGAGTGTGAGTGGGGAGTAGGAGAGTGTGAGTGGGGAGTGGAGAGTGTGAGTGGGGAGTAGGAGAGTGGGAGTGGAGAGTGGAGAGTGTGAGTAGGGAGTGGAGAGTGTGAGTGGGGAGTAGGAGAGTGTGAGTAGGGAGTGGAGAGTGGAGAGTGTGAGTAAGGAGTGGAGAGTGTGAGGGGGGAGTAGGAGAGTGTGAGTGGGGAGTGGAGAGTGGAGAGTGTGAGTGGGGAGTAGGAGAGTGGAGATTGTGAGTGGGGAGTGGAGAGTGTGAGTGGGGAGTAGGATAGTGTGAGTGGGGAGTGGAGAGTGGAGATTGTGAGTGGGGAGTGGAAAGTGTGAGTGGGGAGTAGGAGAGTGTGAGTGGGGAGTGGAGAGTGGAGATTGTGAGTGGGAAGTGGAGAGTGTGAGTGGGGTGTAGGAGAGAGTGTGAGTGGGGAGTAGAGAGTGGAGATTGTGAGTGGGGAGTGGAAAGTGTGAGTGGGGAGTAGGAGAGTGTGAGTGGGGAGTGGAGAGTGGAGATTGTGAGTGGGGAGTGGAGAGTGTGAGTGGGGAGTAGGAGAGTGGGGAGTGGAGAGTGGAGAGTGTGAGTGGGGAGTAAGAGAGTGGGGAGTGGAGAGTGTGAGTGGGGAGTGGAGAGTGTTAGTGGGGAGTAGGAGAGTGTGAGTAGGGAGTGGAGAGTGTGAGTAGGGAGTGGAGAGTGTGAGTGGAGAGTGTGAGGGGGGAGTGGAGAGTGTGAGTGGGGAGTAGGAGAGTGGGAGTGGGGAGTGGAGAATGTGAGCGGAGAGTGTGAGTTGAGAGTGTGAGCGGGGAGTATAGAGTGTGAGTGGAGAGTAGAGAGTGTTAGTGGGGAGTGGAGAGTGTGAGTGGGGAGTGGAGAGTGTGAGTGGGGAGTGGAGAGTGTTAGTGGGGAGTAGGAGAGTGTGAGTAGGGAGTGGAGAGTGGAGAGTGTGAGTAGGGAGTGGAGAGTGTGAGTGGGGAGTAGGAGAGTTTGAGTGGGGAGTGGAGAGTGGAGAGTGTGAGTGGGGAGTAGGAGAGTGGAGATTGTGAGTGGGGAGTGGAGAGTGTGAGTGGGGAGTGGAGAGTGGAGATTTTGAGTGGAGAGTGTGAGTGGGGAGTAGGAGAGTGTGAGTGGGGAGTGGAGAGTGTGAGTGGGGAGTAGGAGAGTGGGAGTGGAGAGTGGAGAGTGTGAGTAGGGAGTGGAGAGTGTGAGTGGGGAGTAGGAGAGTGTGAGTAGGGAGTGGAGAGTGGAGAGTGTGAGTAGGGAGTGGAGAGTGTGAGGGGGGAGTAGGAGAGTGTGAGTGGGGAGTGGAGAGTGGAGAGTGTGAGTGGGGAGTAGGAGAGTGGAGATTGTGAGTGGGGAGTGGAGAGTGTGAGTGGGGAGTAGGAGAGTGTGAGTGGGGAGTGGAGAGTGGAGATTGTGAGTGGGGAGTGGAAAGTGTGAGTGGGGAGTAGGAGAGTGTGAGTGGGGAGTGGAGAGTGGAGATTGTGAGTGGGAAGTGGAGAGTGTGAGTGGGGTGTAGGAGAGAGTGTGAGTGGGGAGTAGAGAGTGGAGATTGTGAGTGGGGAGTGGAAAGTGTGAGTGGGGAGTAGGAGAGTGTGAGTTGGGAGTGGAGAGTGGAGATTGTGAGTGGGGAGTGGAGAGTGTGAGTGGGGAGTAGGAGAGTGGGGAGTGGAGAGTGGAGAGTGTGAGTGGGGAGTAAGAGAGTGGGGAGTGGAGAGTGTGAGTGGGGAGTGGAGAGTGTTAGTGGGGAGTAGGAGAGTGTGAGTAGGGAGTGGAGAGTGTGAGTAGGGAGTGGAGAGTGTGAGTGGGGAGTAGGAGAGTGTGAGTGGGGAGTGGAGAGTGTGAGTGGAGAGTGTGAGGGGGGAGTGGAGAGTGTGAGTGGGGAGTAGGAGAGTGGGAGTGGGGAGTGGAGAATGTGAGCGGAGAGTGTGAGTTGAGAGTGTGAGCGGGGAGTGGAGAGTGTGAGTGGAGAGTGTGAGTTGAGAGTGTGAGTGGGGAGTGGAGAGTGTGAGTGGGGAGTGGAGAGTGTGAGCGGAGATAGTGAGTGGAGAGTGTGAGTGGGGAGTGGAGAGTTTGAGTGGGGAGTGGAGAGTGTGAGTGGAGAGTGTAAGTGGAGAGTGTGAGTGGGGAGTCGAGAGTCTGAGTGGGGAGTAGGAGAGTGTGAGTGGAGAGTGGGAGTGGAGAGTGTGAGTGGGAAGTGGAGAGTGTGAGTTAAGAGTGGAGAGTGTGAGTGGAGAGTGTGAGTGGGGAGTGGAGAGTGTGAGTGGGGAGTGGAGAGTGTGAGTGGGGAGTGGAGAGTGTGAGTTGAGAGTGTGAGTGGGGAGTGGAGAGTGTGAGGGAGTGAAGTAGTTGTGAGTTGGTAGTGGTGAGTGTGAGTAGGGGTGGGTGTGGGGACTGGCGAGTGTGAGGAGTGTAGGTAGAGGGAGTGATAAATGTGTGCCGGTAAACAGGATGAGTGTAGTTATCAATTAGTGGGGGTTGGGGTTGGGCCTGGGGATGGGGTTGTGGTTGGGGATGGGGTTGTAGTTGGGGTTGAGGTTGGGGTTGGGCTGGGGTTGGGGTTGGGGATGGGTTAGGGGTTGGGGCCTGGGGTTTGGTTGGGGTTGGGGATCGGGTTGGAGTTGGGGTTGTGGTTGGGGTTGGGGATGGGGTTGGAGTTGGGGTTGGGGCTGTGGTTGGGGTTGGGGTTGGGCCTGGGGTTGAGGTTTGGGTTAGGGCTGGGGTTTGGGTTGGGGTTGGGCTGGGGTTGGGGTTTGGGATGGGGTAGGGGTTGGGGCCTGGGGTTGGGGATGGGGTTGTGGTTGGGGATGTGGTTGGGGTTGGACCTGGGGTTATGGTTGGGGTTGGGGATGGGGTTGGGGATGGGGTTGGGGTCTGGCCTGGGGTTGGGGTTGTGTCTGGGGTTGGGGTTGGGGTTGGGCTGGAGGGGGCGGCGGAGGCAGCTAGATTTTGGGGATTAGTAATAAACGATTTTTTCTGCGAGTTGGCATGCATGTTATAGGTGGGACTTACTAGGTCTGTTCACATTCTAGGTCTGTTCACATTCTAGATCTGTTCACATTCTAGATCTGTTCACATACTAGGTCTGTTCACATACTAGGTCTGTTCACATTCTAGGCCTGTTCACGTTCTAGATCTGTTCACATACTAGGTCTGTTCACATTCTAGATCGGTTCAGAAACTAGGTCTGTTCACATACTAGGTCTATTCACATACTAGGTCTGTTCAATTTATTTTTTTTTACCTTTTTTTTTTTGGAAAACATTTTCGGCCAAACATATAACATATTCAGCATATTGTTCTTTAGTCCTACCCGGTTTGTAAACGTACTGGCAAACGTTGTTGGGGATCATGTGTGGGTTAGCCTGAGATCATCTTAATTTCGTCAATTGACGCTAGCATGATATCAGTATGAGATAGAACTGACATGCCAATTGATTATCATGATGTCAGTGAACTGGAATGAATGAACTAACTTCGATATCTCTTATCTTATACAAATGGCTTGTCATCTTTACCCTGAGCATGAAGGAGTAGGAGGAGAAAGTTGAAATTTGGCGCAGAGCTTATTCCTTCTCAATGTAGCCACACCTGAATTTATACATTTCTGCCATCTTTGCGTGATCTTGAAAAGACCTTTACAGTAAAGTAACCTATCTTTTTAACTAAACAAGTAATCACAAGCCAGTATGACATCTTCGTCACCGTCAAAATGATTTCCTTTCAGCTATTTTTTAAGTTTTTGGAAAAGAAAAAAAGTCTGATGGAGCTAAATCCGGAGAATATGGTGGGTGTGCAAGAATTTTAAAATTCAAATCGTTGGCTGTTTGCTGCACAAGCCTCGCTTTATGAGATGACGCGTTGTCTTGAAGCAAAGGCACAGTTTGAGTGCGCGCTATCCCTCGTTTTCTGGTCACAGTCTTTCTTAGTGTGGTAAGGAGATCTGCATAATATTGCCCATTAACTGTGTTTCTATGAGGCAGGAAATCTTTCAATATGACACCTATGACGTCCCAAAAAACAGTCAGCATCACATTTCTTGCAGATTTCTGTGCTCTTGGCTTGACAGTGTTGGTGAGCCCGGGGTTTTCCACTGCATGCTGGAAATTTTGGATTCTGGGTCATAATGGTGAACCAAAGCCTCATCTACTGTCACCATGGTCGGCAACATGTTTTTAGGCCGACACATTTTGAGCAACTGGCCACAGCAATCAACCCTCGTTTGTTTCTGTTCACACGTCAGTAGACGCGGGACCCAGCGGGCACACACTTTTCTCATGCTCAGTCTGTTGTGTAAAATTCTAAAAACTGTACTTTCATCCAGTTTTGCTGACCTAGATTTCTCTCCAATTGTAATTTTCCTGTCCTGGTCAATGATTTTCTTCACTCTTGCAGCATTTTCATCGCTGCACTCTGAGGATGGTCTTCCTGATCTTGGAAGAAACGGCAACATGGGAACGGCCACACTTAAACTGCCTACACCAGTTTTTTTACAGAAACATACGAAGGACAGAATTCCTCAAACACTGGTTTCATCTTCCTGTGTATTTCTGTAGGTGTTTTTCCCTGCAACATCAATAATTTTATCACAATTCTGGCCTTTTGATTTCTCCATTGTTCTGACAAACCGTTAGAGTAGCATATCCGGTCAATAAGGTGTGTTGCGCCATGCACCAAACCGGGTAAACCTGTCGAGGAGAGAAATTCATACTTCTCAAGTCCAGTACAAATTGAATGAGCTACATATGTGCCAAATTTAAACTTTCTCCTTCTACCCCTTCATAGTCAGGGTAAAGACATATGACAAGCCTTCCAAGTCAGGGTAAAGACTTATGACAAGCCACTTGTATGATATCAAAGAATACATGACTACTATCATGTGCTAATCAACTGTAAATAATTGATCTATTAGAATGTCCACTCAATCTCATGGACAAGTTGACATTTAATAAAGTGCCTTTCTCTTCCCCCCTCCCCATTGATGACGTATTCCTCAGATAACCGTGATGACTATTGGATACGGAGACAAAGTCCCTCAGACCTGGATGGGCAAGATCGTTGCTTCCTGCTTCGCTGTGTTTGCTATATCATTCTTTGCACTACCGGCTGTAAGCACTCCATTAGCATGTGTTTTTCCCTAGTAGAAACTGCTGTCTTGCAATCAGGACAATTTCGGTGCCCTGGATGTAGCGTTATCTCGAATGTTGTATTTTTGAGGACTTACAGTATGTCACACAGTAAATAGTCCGTAGGAGTAGCCCAGACTTTCAATGGATAAATTAACCAGACCAGATTCATAGGCGGATCAGCGGGAGTCTAGGGCTGCTATAGTTTGTTTCAAAATAGTTGAACAACTTTAGCGATTTAAATGAAATAATCCCCTTGACCGAATGTCATGACGTGTGGGTATTAAAAATAGTCAGGGCATATTGAAAGTATTTTTGTCCAATCTAAAATTGTTCTCCTCTAAGTTATTACTCATTTTGATTAGTAAAATAACACTGATCTGGATTTGGTATACTATACAAGTTTTACAGTAACACATTCCAGTATATCGTCCATTGTGTACTGTATTCTCCAAAAGCTAAGTTATTTGTCGCAATGAGGAATCACGAATTTTGTGAGAAACAAATCAAGCGAGTCGTTCACACTTCTTTTATACCTATGCATGTAGCGTACCTACAGGTCATATGTTTTCCGTTGGGATATGTCACATTCTTATCAATTTAGTCAAATTCATGACAATGAAGAAGGTGACTGCACTATTTTATAGTTACTTGTGCAGAGAAACCAGAAAGGAACGTTTATACCACGACATACACGATCTTAGGAAGAGAACACAACATGCGCTAGGCATAGATATCACATCTTTGGTAAGATGATTTAGACAAAGATCTTATTGGACGAAAGATTATGTACATGTTTATAGAAAATGAGCTTGTTACACTTCGTCAACTAAAGGTTCCGTTGCAAAATCATTGCAATTTTGGCAGATGTTGACAGATATTGACAGATATTGACAGATATTGACAGATATTGACATTTCAAAAACCACTTTATGGAGAGTTGCTAGGTGCTGCGGCTTCACATCTCCGAAATCTGTTAGGGGTAGGAACATAGTTTGTGAACAAACGTACATCATGGTAGAAACATAGTTTGTGAAGAAACGTACCTCATGGTAGAAACATAGTTTGTGAAGAAACGTACCTCATGGTAGAAACATAGTTTGTGAAGAAACGTACCTCATGGTAGAAACATAGTTTGTGAAGAAACGTACCTCATGGTAGAAACATAGTTTGTGAAGAAACGTACCTCATGGTAGAAACATAGTTTGTGAAGAAACGTACCTCATGGTAGAAACATAGTTTGTGAAGAAACGTACCTCATGGTAGAAACGTAGTTTGTGAACAAAACGTACCTCAGACAGAATAAACGTACCTCAGACAAAACAAACGTACCTCAGACAGAACAAACGTACCTCAGACAGAACAAACGTACCTCAGACAGAACAAACGTACCTCATGCAGCAGATTCGTGAGCGCAGGATGGAAGGCTAGGACAGAACATATTTGGACAAGTCGTGGGTAAATGCTCATTTGAGAAAGAAAGACAATCACTGGACGGAAACAAAACAAAAGAAATTCCAGGTAGCAAAGGTCAACACATTGTAATAGCCAATGCAGGTAGTATAGAACATTGGTCTTATTACTGTCGGAAACTTAGCTTGCCTTTTTTATACTGGTTTAGAAGACTCTGCAGAGTCTATATACAACCAGTTTCATTTACATTTCCTTGCTCTGAAAGCTATGCGATTAAAATATATTCTTAAATGCATTAATTGTCCTTGCCTCCACTACTTCCTGTGGCAATGCATTCCACGCATTCCCCACTCTCTGACTAAAAACATATGTCCTAATATATAAACTGGACCTTTCTTTACTTAATGTGTAGCTATCCCCTCTTGTTATTGTAGGTGATTGTATTTTGAAAAAGACAAACTTGTTATAGTCTAATGTATACTTGTCTTTGATTATGAACCTGTATTAAGTCACCACGAATTCTTCTCTTTTCTACACACTGTAGGCCAATTTATGACCTTTTCCAAGCCCAGTTCACAAATAGTAGGGGCTATCACACTGAAATGAATGGAGATATTTTTAGGGATTGGTTGGGGACCACATTCCATCCCACTCTGGATAGGGCTTTATGTCTTTTAATAGACAATGGATCCTATCATAATTTTGTAGATCAGGAAGACAATGTATCCTATCATAATGTTGTAGAGGAGAAGGGAAGACAATGCATCCTGTCATAATGTTGTAGATCAGGAAGACAATGGATCCTATCATAATGTTGTAGATCAGGAAGACAATGCATCCTGTCATAATGTTGTAGATCAGGAAGACAATGGATCCTATCATAATGTTGTAGAGGAGAAGGGAAGACAATGTATCCTGTCATAATGTTGTAGAGCACGAAGGGAAGACAATGTATCCTGACATAATGTTGTAGAGCAGGAAGAGAATGGATCCTGTTATAATGTTGTAGAGCAGGAAGGGAAGACAATGGATCCTATCATAATGTTGTAGCTCGGAAAAGACAACTCCAACTTCACCAAGCACGAATCAAGTTATAATGGATTGGCTTGCACAAGAAAATGTTCCTTTTAGTCACAACAATGAAAAAAAAGCCAGTTATTGCAGATAGTGAGCCGGAGTAGGAAGACAAAGATGTTTTTAATTGACAAGATAACTACAGAGCACGGCCACACTTCGCTTTGGCTACCACCATACCATTCACACCCTAACCCCATAGAACTTCTAAGGGCTACAGTCAAAGGTCAAGTTGACACACATAACAAGACTTTCAAACTGGGATGTTAAAGAATTGACAAACGGGTGGTGCAGGTGAGGCCGGGGGATTGACCATTTGATACTGGACACAGATGCAGGTCGGGCGGGGGGGGGGGGGGGGGGGGGGCTCGACCATTTGGTACTTGACACAGATGCAGGTGGGGCGGGGTGGTCGACCATTTGGTACTGGACACAGATGCAGGTCGGGCGGGGGGGCTCGACCATTTGGTACTAGACACAGATGTAGGTCGGGCGGGGGGGCTCGACCATTTGGTACTGGACACAGATGCAGGTCGGGCGGGGGGGGCTCGACGAATTTGGTACTGGATACAGATGCAGGTTGGGCGGGGGGTGGGGGGGGCTCGACCATTTGGTACTGGACACAGATGCAGGTCGGGCGGGGGGGGCTCGACCATTTGGTACTGGACACAGATGCAGGTCGGGCGGGGGGGGGGGGGGGGGGCTCGACCATTTGGTACTGGACACAGATGCAGGTCGGGCGGGGGGGGGCTCGACCATTCGATATTGCCATTTAACAAACATATGCACAACTGAAAAATACAGTGATGTAGGAATAGAAAAATATTTTGCAAACTGACAACAAACCCTAAAAAAAATCAAATAAGCAAAGATACATAGAAGAATATAAGGCAATTTCAATCGGCCAAAGATAACGAGGGAGAAGACAGTTTGACACAATCCTGTGACGAGAACTACCTCGTTGTATGCCACTGATTGTCCAACAATCTTTGACAAGATTGTACACGTGGAACAGTCCAGGAGATTTAGTACCAGAAATCATATTGACCACGTTTGCATTAATAAAACATTCAGATCATCATTACAAAATGTACACGTATGTAGAGAAGCAGAAGAGGTATCATTCCAGCATTTTCTGGTAGCCAACATAAGGATTAAACAAACGCTATGTAACAGCGGATCACAATGGGCAACAGGGCATGTGGCATTCCTCAGGAACAAGGTCAATCCGGATCAGTATAAAGTCTCGTTAACAAATAACGTGATGAAACAAGAAGTCAGCGATACGAAAAAAAACACATTGACAACTGATGACAAATCAGTGGAGCGAAAGTTAGGAAGAAATCTTGGGGAAAAGAAAAGTACGACACAAAACTTGGATAATGTTAATAGTATGGCAAAGATAAAGGACCAGCCAATGAAGATTGCAGGTCTAAACCACAGCAACATCAGAAGTACAAAGCAAGGGTGCCAGAATTATATTGCAAGCAATTAAGAATTTAAAAATTTCGTGAGAAGAAACAAGCGAAGATATATTGATGACTTAACAAAATAAGTTGCGGTACTAGTGACAGTGGGAGTAGTGGTAGTAGTAGTAGTAGTAATGGTAGTAGTGGTGGTAGTAGTAGTAGTAGTGGTAGTAGTAAAAGTGGTGGTAACCGTACTAGTGACAGTGGTAGTAGTGGTAGTAGTAGTAGTAGTAATGGTAGTAGTAGTAGTGGTGGTAGTAGTAGTAGTGGTGGTAGCCGTACTAGTGACAGTGGTAGTAGTGGTGGTAGTAGTAGTAGTGGTAGTAGTGGTGGTTGCGGTACTAGTGACAGTGGTAGTAGTGGTAGTTGCGGTGCTAGTGACAGTGGTAGTAGTGGTAGTTGCGGTACTAGTGACAGTGGTGGTACTGACAGACATACAAACATTGAATTCTACTGTCTAAGCGTAATTTGTTTTTCTCATGAACAGGGAATTCTAGGCTCGGGCTTTGCTTTAAAAGTGCAGCAGAAGCAGAGGCAGAAACACTTCAACAGACAGATCCCAGCCGCTGCAACTCTTATACAGGTGGTAGTGTCTCCATCATCATCATGTTAGATACAACCAACATCAAAAACACTGTTACTGTCATCAACGTTTTTCTAGCAGTATGTTCTTTACCGTAGAGCTGGGATTACAGCGCGCCAGGGTTCAAAATTACGGACGGACAGAAAACATCTGGTGGTGGTTCGTTCCTGGTACAACTGCTCCTCCAGATGACCCATCTGTAAATTGGTACCTGACGTATGAGTTGGAGAAGGTAAAATAAGCAAGGAATTGAACTCGCCACCACAACTCACATATGCCACGGTCTAGTACATGAAGAGTTATCTTCACCCCCACGGCAATTGCTCCCATGGGACCAACCTTGACATTCTTAACTACACTCCTCAGTGACAACAACATCCCGAGCACAACTATCTCTATTGTATCTCCCACCATTATATCTCCCACCGGTGTATCTCCCACCTTTATATATATCACCATTATATCTCCCTCCATTATAACTCTCACCATTATATCTCCCACCAGTGTATCTCCCTCCTTTATATATATCACCATTATATCTCCCTCCATTATATCTCTCACCATTATATCTCCCACCAGTGTATCTCCCTCCTTTATATATATCACCATTATATCCTTCACCATTATATCCTTCACCATTATATTTCCAATCATTATATCTTACATCATTATAAATCCCATAATTATATCTGCCACCATTATTTCTCACACATTATATCTCCCACCATTATATCTCATATATCCATTATATCTCCCACCATTATAACTCCCACCTCCATTACATCTCCCACCATTATATCTCCCTCCATTTTAACTCTCACCATTATATCTCCCACTAGTGTATCTCCCTCCTTTATATATATCACCATTATATCCTTCACCATTATATCTCCAATCATTATATCTTACATCATTATAAATCCCATAATTATATCTGCCACCATTATTTCTCACACATTATCTCTCCCAACATTATATCTCCCGTCATCATAATATCTCCCATCGTCAAAAGGCTAACAACCAACAGATGGAAAACATAGAGGCATCTCCCTCCTTAGTGCCCCTGGCAAAGCAGTCTCGGGATACTGGAACAGGAGACCAAAACATCTGGCTCAGCCACGCGACGCCTTACCAAGTTTTAGAGCAAACCCAAATACTCCTTATCTTGACACTCGTGCAGAATGAACAAGTCTGAGTATGAAGATGGAATGCGCCTCTCGTGAGATCTGAATGAACACACTACGTAGAGCGACAAGAGTCAGTACTGTTATTTTCTCTGGTTAACATTTCCACATCAATTTGGCGACAGATGAAAGACATTATAGATACATACATTATCTTTTATAGATACAGCAACAGAGATCCTGGGATGCCACCAAACAAAAAAGAAGCCATGGGTGACCAAAGACATTCTAGAGCTTTGTGATAGAAGAAGGACACTGAAAAACCAAAATCATCTACCTGATGAGGTCGGCAGATATAAAGAGCTCAAAAAAAGCGATACTACAAAGATGAGAGAGGCGAAAGAAGCGTGGATATGTGAGCAATGTAGAAACATCGAAGACAGATTAAACAGAAATGATGCTAACGGAGCATACAATGTTGTCAAAGGACTGGTAACACCAAGACAAGGCAGGAACTTTATGATCCAGGATAAAAGCGGCAAGTTCCTTATTGAGGACAATGACGTACTGGCACGATTGATAGAGTACTGTTCCGAGTTATATAACTATGAAGGACGAAACGAATCTGAGAAAACAATCCCTCCAATACCAACAACTATAGAGGATAACCAACTGATAACAAAGAAAGAGGTAGCTGCAAAGAGGTAGTGAGAAATATCTAGAACAGCAGCAAAAACTGTATCATGTGTTTGTGGATTTTAAGAAGGCGTTTGATAGGGTATGGCATAAAGCGCTATGGGCAACCATGAAGATCTATAAAATCAACGGACATATTATAACGGTCCTTGAACACCTGTATGACAAGGTGTCTAGCGCAGTTCTTGTGAATGGGAGGCGAGGAGACTGGTTTCGCACATCAGTTGGTGTGAGACAGGGTTGTACACTCTACTCTCTCCAACTATTTTCAATATATTCCTTAGGGGAATTATGAGTGAGGCACTTGGAGGTCACGTTGGTACTGTCAAGAAAGGGGGCCGAACGATTACCAACCTTCGTTTTGCAGATGATATCGACGGATTGGTGGATTCAGAAGCAGAACTCCAGGAATGGGTCAGAAGGCTCGATGAAACAGCTCTTGACTATGGTATGGAGATAAACGCTGGAAAGACAAAATTAATGACCAACAACGCTGAGGGCTTCAACAACAGGATAAAAGATAACGGTCAGGAACTCGAAGTGGTTGACCGTTTTAAATATCTAGGGTCGATTGTCAGTGATGAAGGATCAAAATGTGAAGTGTTGGCCAGAATAGCACAGACAATAGCGGCGCTTGAACAGCTTAACAAAGTCTGGCAAGATAAACGGTTAGCACTATGCACGAAAATCAGATTAATGCGTACACTGGTCCTGTCAATATTCCTCTATGCTTGTGAGACATGGACAGTTACAGCTGACATTCAGCGAATGATACAGGCCTTGGAGATGAGATGTTTCCGAAGACTTTTAAACGTCACGTACAAAGATCGAGTTACAAATGAGGAAATACGAGATAGAATTACAACAGCAATAGGGCCTTTCGAAGATCTCTTGGCAACTGTCAAAAGAAGGAAACTCGCTTGGTACGGTCACATATCGAGATCAAATGGTCTTGCAAACACAATCCTCCACGGAAAGGTGCAAGGCAGACGACGAAGAGATGTGAGGACATCATAAAAGAATGGACCAATCACCGACCAGAAGAGTCACAGGCAGCGGCATCTGACAGAGAAGGGTGGCGTGGTGTTGTGAGGATGTCTTCATGTGTGCACCAACGACCTCACTGGTTACCGGATGACCTAACCTGACCTGACTGGAAGACATTCGGGAATCATTGTCGCGGGAGGATCAATGATTAATCTGAGATTTCCATGACGCAAAGTGAGCAACAGCTAAAGAAATAGGTGATTCAAGTCAAGGAAAAGGTCATAAGGAATAGGTGATTCAAGTCAAGAGAAAAGGTCATAAGGAATAGGTGATTCAAGTCAAGAGAAAAGGTCAAAAGGAATACGTGATTCAAGTCAAGAGAAAAGGTCAAAAGGAATAGGTGATTCAAGTCAAGAGAAAAGGTCAAAAGGAATAGGTGATTCAAGTCAAGAGAAAAGGTCATAAGGATAGGTGGGGTAGTTGCCGAATGGATTGAAATTGATAAACAGGAAGAAGACAGAAAGTTGCCATAAATAAGGAGTACTCTGAGTGGGGTGAACTAAAGAGGGGACCAATTTTGTTTTTGATATATATAAATGATTTGGACATTGATATGGGATCCATGATTTCAAAATTTGCTGATGACACAAAATTATGCAGTAGTGTCTCATCTAAAGCAGAAGTGGATATATTGAGGTCGGATTTAGATACAATTCTAGAATGGTCTGTAAGCTGGCAAATGGAGTTTAATGTAGATACATGTACAGTCATCCACATGGGGAGATCAAATATGGAACATAATTATAGAACGGGCAAGAACAATATTAGAAAGATACATTAGGAAAGGGACCTAGGAGTTATAATAGATCATACAGGTAAGGTGAGTGAGCAAGTTCAGGTAGCAGTGTAAAAGGCAAATGCAATGTTAGGTGTGATAAAAAAATATTAAACATAGGAGCAAGAAAGTGATTTGTCAAACTGTATAAAGCTTTAGTTAGACCTAGATTGGAGTACTGTGTATAGGTGTGGAGTCCTTATCGTAGAGGGGATATAAACATACTAGAAAAGATGCAAGTAAGAACGAACGACAAAGCTGATAGTGGGATTCCAGAATTGCAGTTATGAGGTAAGACTAAGAAAAACCGGAAAGGATAAATTAGACTATTACAAGTTTGTTTGAAAATATAACCAGCAACGAGAACAAGAGGACATCGCTACAAATTGACTAAAGAAAGATCCAAATTAGATATTAGGAAATATTGTTTGTTTAGTCAGAGAGTGGGGAATGCTTGTAATTCATTGCCGCAGGAGGCAGTGTCGGCAGGGACAATTAATGCATTTAAGAATAGATTGGATGTGCATAGCTTCTAGAGCAAGGAAATGGCAATGAAGCTGAAACTGTACAAATACAGTCCTTGCAGTCTTCATAAACCAGTATAAAGACGTTAAGTTAAGTTAAGTCAAGTTATGTTATATTATGTTAAGTTAAGTTAGTTAGGTTAAGTTATATTTACTGTATTTAACACTGAGAAATCGAAAACTATGACAATTAGCCAAATGGAGTTAATGTCTACTATACCAACATGTCACGCGCGCGCTTCTCCTGTCTTGCAAATATAAAAATTGACAAATGGAGATGCGACACGGAAGTCAATAAGAGAAAAGGGATTTCCCGATCTGTTTCACCAACATGTTTTGCATATTGATGCCCAAATAAGTGAAGCAGACCTTAACAATTAGAGGTTAGGTCTTTAGGTCTTTCTTGGCTGGTGTTGAAACATGGCCAACCGTTAGGTCTTTCCTGTGTTGAAACATGGCCAATGGTTAGGTCTTGCCTGTCTGCTGTTGAAACTTGGCCAATGGTTAGGTCTTGCCTGTCTGCTGTTGAAACATGGCCAATGGTTAGGTCTTTCCTGTGTTGAAACATGGCCAATGGTTAGGTCTTTCCTGTGTTGAAACATGGCCAATGGTTGCGTCTTTCCTGTCTGCTGTTGAAACATGGCCAATGGTTGGGTCTTGCCTGCCTGGTGTTGAAACATGGCCAATGAAGAAACAGTCAGAGAAGAAAATGGATGCCTTTGAAATATGTATCTATAGAGGAATCGCTGGAAAAAACAAGGCTTGAAGAAATAAGGGCTGCAAAGAAAAATGATGATCAAAATAAGTCAGACAGGTCAAGATATTTTGATCACATAAAAGGACATCACACCTTGTTAAACGCAAAACTGGAAGGAAGGGGGGGGGGGGGGGGAGGCAAAGACGCCAGAAGTTACAGACGCAATAGGTGGGAAGATAACATGAAATGATGGACAGAGAAAAGCCAGGTAGATTGTATTATCAGGGTAAGGTAATGGCGACTTTCCATTGAAGCCGACCTTGGATGTGGATATATCACTTGAACTGAAACCAGATAATTATTGCAAAGTTTCAAAGCTGACAACTGAAACATGCCTAGTATTAAATAGTTTCATAGCTGATATAAAAACAATCACAGCTGTTTAATAGTGAAGTGATGAATAGTTTCTATGGTCACATCTGTTGACATGTGAAGTTGTCCAATAGCTATATGTCACAGAACAAGTGAAGTAGCAAATAGGTGTATGTCACAGAACATGTGAAGTTGTCCAATAGTTGTATGTCACAGAACATGTGAAGTTGTCAAATAGGTGTATGTCACAGAACATGTGAAGTTGTCCAATAGTTGTATGTCACAGAACATGTGAAGTTGTCAAATAGTTGTATGTCACAGAACATGTGAAGTTGTCAAATAGTTGTATGTCACAGAACAAGTGAAGTGGCAAATAGGTGTATGTCACAGAACATGTGAAGTTGTCCAATAGTTGTATGTCACAGAACATGTGAAGTTGTCAAATAATTGTATGTCACAGAACAAGTGAAGTTGTCCAATAGTTATATGTCACAGAACATGTGAAGTTGTCAAATAGTTGTATGTCACAGAACAAGTGAAGTTGTCCAATAGTTATATGTCACAGAACAAGTGAAGTTGTCAAATAGTTATATGTCACAGAACATGTGAAGTTGTCAAATAGTTGTATGTCACAGAACATGTGAAGTTGTCAAATAGTTGTATGTCACAGAACATGATAGTGATATCTGTCTACTGCTGAAGCGCTACAAGGTTTTGTCACAGAATGAAAGGGATCACCATTTCCACGTGAAATTTCATTAATTACATGTGACCCTCACCTCCAGTGTTTATGGCGTTGCCATGCAGCAGAGCCACACTCCAAGTCTGAGGCAACATGGAGAATTCATTGTCACGATCCATCCAATGAGGAAACTGTCTTCGCGCGAATGGCCCGGAGGGCAAGTTTGTCCCTGCGCAAACGGAGACTGTCCCGACTAGATTCATCCAGTGCTGTTCCAAATCACCCATACAAAGATTCCATGTCCTCATCCATTTCTTATGCCGATGACAAACCAGGTAATACAAGCTTTCGGCAATCTCTTATTTGGAAGTTTAAACTTTCTTCATTTATTTCCTGGACAATGTTATCTCATCTCATCATGTACCATGTCTTTAATAGAACGTCGCTCCCATCACAGTCTGTTTGAAATAAACTCGTTCCCTTGTCAAAACTCCAGGCTCAGCCACAGTCATACCCAGGCATTCCTGGATATCTTGGGGCCATCGTCTTCTTGGTCTACCCCTTCCTCTTTTGCCTGGCACCATACCTTCCATCACCGTTCTCTCGAGACCGTTGTGTATCTTGATGTGACCAAAGTATTTACATTTTTTGGCCAAAATGGAATTGATAAACCAGTTCTCCTCTATGCTCAACTCTTGCCGAATGTCTACATTTGTCTTTTTCTCTGTCCAGGGTATTTTGAGAATCTTTGTGCAACATTTTGACTCGAAGGATTCGATTCTTTGTCTGGAAGTTTTAAAAATTGTCCATGATTCACAGCCATAAGCTGTCACAGGAAAAACACAGGCTCTCAAGACTTTTACTTTTATCATTTTGTTGGTGCTCTGCCATAATTTCTTCAGGCTGTTCAGTCTATGCATTGCTATAGCTAGTCCTCTTCTGATTTCTTTCGAGCAGTCGCCATTTTTGTCAATTCTGGAGCCCAGATATTCAAAATGTGTGACCTGATCTGTTTCCTCACCACCCACTGTAAATTTATGTTGACGTTTTGTTTTGTCGGTGGTCATTATCTTTGTATTATTTATGTTTATAAACAGGTTTTGATCTTTACTATATCCATTAACGGCTGAAAGTAACTGCTCTACCCCTTCTGAACTTCTTCATTGTATCACTATGTCATCTACGTATCGTAACTCTGGAATATCGTACCCCAGAATCGTAAATGGGTCGAAGCTTTCAATTTTCTCGTCTCCTGGAACATTTCTCATTATACATTCCGCATATATATTGTACAGATAAGTTGAGAGGATACATCCCTGTCGGACTCCCTTTTGTACTGCAAACCAATCCGATGTTTGCCCAGATACTCGGACAGCGGTTTGTTGATCTTGGTATAATGTTTCAATGAGATGGACTATGTGCAAAGGAAACCCCATTTCCTTCATGATTCTCCACATATGTTGGTGTTTTACCGTGTCGAAAGCCTTCGTGTAATCAATGAAACATGTGTACAGATCTACATTAAACTCTCTACATTTTTCGTAGATATTCCTCATATTTAATATGTGGTCCAGGGTCCCTCTGTCTTTCCTAACACCTGCCTAGACTACGTGAATTTCAGATTCAAACCTTTTCGCTATCCTTCTTAATAAGATTCGCAAGAGTATCTTGCTAGCATGGCTGATCAGCGCGATAGTTCGGTAGTTCGTGCACAGCTTTAGGTTGCCTTTTTTGGGGAGGGGAATATAAATTGATTTCTTCCATGCTTCTGGCCACTCTGCACTGTGCCATATCTGTTTACACAGCTTGTGATAGACTCGAGCACATGCCTCCCCTTCTGCTTGTATTAGCTCTGCTGGGATATCATCGCATCCTGGGGACTTTCCCTTTTTCAGGCTTTTAATTGCAGAGCGTACTTCTTCCAATGTTGGTTCAGGTTCTTTCTCATCCTTTGGTAGGATTGTAACTGAGCGCTTTGTGCTATCTCCATACACGGTTCTGCAGTACTCTCTCCATCTATTCAGTATGTCTTTGTTATACCTGAGTTTATTGTTCTCTACCTGGACATGTTATACCTGAGTTTATTGTTCTCTACCTGGACATGTTATACCTGAGTTTATTGTTCTCTCCCCAGACATGTTTTACCTGAGTTTATTGTTCGCTTCCCGGTAATCTTTTCATGTTCCACTTTACTTTTTAACAAGGTTGTATAAATATGTTAGCTAATTTATTATAATCACCACTAATCCACACAAAAAGGTTATACAAACCAGAGAGAGGGTGAGCGAGAGCCAGAGAGAGAGAGGGTGAGCAAGAAGGAGAGGGTGAGCAAGAGAGAGATAGGGTGAGCAAGAGAGAGAGAGAGAGGGTGAGCAAAAGAGAGAGAGAGGGTGAGCGAGAGTGAGAGAGGGTGAACAAGAGAGAGAGGATGAGCGAGAGAAAGGGTGAGCGAGAGAGAGAGAGAGGGCGAGCGAAAGAGAGAGAGAGGGTGAGTGAGAGAGAGAAAGAGGGTGAGTGAGAGAGACAGTGAGCGAGAGAGAGGGAGTGAGTGAGAGAGAAAGGGTGAGCAGGAGAGAGAGAGGGTGAGCGAGAGAGAGAGAGAGGGTGAGTGAGAGAGAGAGGGTGAGCGAGAGAGAGGGTGAGCAAGAGAGAGAGAGGGTGAGCGAGAGAGAGAGGGTGAGTGAGAAGGAGAGGGTGAGCGAGAGAGAGAGGGTGAGCAAGAGAGAGAGAGAGTGAGCGAGAGAGAGATGGTGAGCGAGAGAGAGATAGAGGGTGAGCGAGAGAGAGAGAGGGTGAGTCAGAGAGAGAGGGTTTAGCAAGACAGGGTGAGCGAGAAAGAGAGAGAGGGTGAGAGAGAAAGAGAGAGAGGGTGAGCGAGAGAGTGTGAGAGAGAGAGGGTGAGCGAGAGAGAGAGGGTAAGCGAGAGAGAGAGTGAGCAGGAGAGAGAGGGTGAGCAAAAGAGAGGGTGAGTGAAAGAGAGAGAGAGAGGATGAACGAGAGAGAGAGGGTGATCGAGAGAGATTGAGGGTGAGCGAAAGAGAGTGAGCAAAAGAGAGAGAGAGTGAGCGAGAGAGAGTGAGCGAGAGAGAGTGAGGATGAGCGAAAGAGAGTGAGCAAGAGAGAGAGAGAGAGTGAGCGAGAGAGAGTGAGCGAGAGAGAGAGAGGATGAGCGAGAGAGAGAGAGAGAGAGGGTGAGCGAGAGAGGGTGAGCAAGAGATAAAGAAGGTGAGAGAGAGAGTGAGCAAGAGAGGGTGAGCAAGAGATAAAGAGGGTGAGCGAGAGAGGGTGAGCAAGAGAAAAAGAGGGTGAGCGAGAGTGTGAGCAAGAGGGTGAGCAAGAGATAAAGAGGGTGAGCGAGAGAGTGTGAGCGAGATAGAGAGAGAGGGTGAGCGAGAGATAGAGAGATGGTGAACGAGAGAGATTGATCAAGAGAGAGAGAGGGTGAGCGAGAGAGAGTGAGAGAATGAGGGTTAGCGAGAGAGGGTTAGCGAGAGAGGGTTAGCGAGTGAGGGTGAGCGAGAGAGAGAGGATGAGCGAAGGAGAGTGCGAAAGAGAGAGAGAGAGAGTGAGCGAGAGAGAGAGAGGGTGAGCGAGAGTGAGAGGGTGAGCGAGAGTGTGAGATAGAGTGACAGAAAAGGTGAGCGAGAGAGAGAGAGTGAGCGAGAGAGAGGGTGCGCGAGAGAGAGAGTGAGCAAGAGAGAGAGAGAGGGTGAGCGAGGGAGAGTGTGCGAGATAGAGAGAGGATGAGCGAGAGAGAGAGAGAGGGTGAGCGAGAGAGTGAGCAAGAGCGAGAGAGAGAGGTTGAGCGAGAGAGACAGAGGAAGAGCGAGAGAGAGAGGTCGTGAGCGAGAGAGAGTGAGCAAGAGAGAGAGAAAGGGTTAGCGAGAATGAGTGGGAGGGTTAGCGAGAGAGTGAGAGAGGTTAAGCGAGAGAGATAGAGGGTAAGCGAAAGAGAGTGAGCAAGAGAGAGAAAAAGAGAGGGTGAGCGAGAGATAGTGAGAGAGAGAAAAAGTGATCAAGAAAGAGAGAGTGAGCGAGAGAGAGAGAGAGGGTGAGCAAGAAAGGGAGAAAGAGGGTGAGCAAGAGAGAGAGAGGGTGAGCGAGAGAGAGAAAGGGTTAGCAAGAGAGACAGAGGTAAGGGAGATAGGGTGAGCGAGAGAGAGTGAGCGAGAGAAAGAGAGGGAGAGCGAGGAGTGAGCGAGATAGAGAGAGAGAGAGGATGAGCGAGAGAGAGTGAGCGAGAGAGAGAATGTGAGAGGGGTTGAGCGAGAGGAAGAGACAGTGAGCGAGATAGAGTGAGCGAGAGAGAGAGAGGGTGTGAGAGAGAGAGAGAGAGTGAGAGAGTGAGAGAGAGAGTGAGCAAGAGAGAGAGAAAGGGTTAGCGAGAATGATAGAGGTTGAGCGAGAGAGAGAGGATGAGCGAGAGAGAGATGGTAAGCGACAGAGAGAGAGGGTAAGTGAGAGAGAGTGAACAAGAGAGAGAGAAAGAGAGAGGGTGAGCGAGAGATATTGAGCGCGAGAGAGTGAGCAAGAGAGAGAATGAGAGAGAGGGTGAGCAAGAGAGAGGGTGAGCGAGAGAGCGAGAGGGTGAGCGAGAGAGAGAGAGTGTGAGCTAGGGAGAGAGTGAGGGTAAGCGAGAGAGAACGTGAAAGAGAGAGAGATAGTGAGCGAGAGAGAGAGGGTGAGCGAGAGAGAGAGGGTCAGCGAGAGAGAGAGAGTGTGAGCGAGAGAGTGAGGGTGGGCGAGAGAGAGAGAGGGTGAGCGAGCGAGAGTGAGCAAGAGAGAGAGGGTGAGCGAGAGAGAAAGGGTGAGCGAGAGAGAAAGAGGGTGAGCGAGAGAGAGAGTGAGCGAGATAGAGAGGGTCAGCGAGAGAGAGAGGGTGAGCGAGAGAGAGAGAGAGTGAGAAAGAGAGGGTGAGATAGAGAGGGAGAGGGTCAGCGAGAGAGAGAGGGTGAGCGAGAGAGAGGGTGAGCCAGAGAGATAGTGTGAGCGAGAGAGAGATCGAGAGCGAGAGAGAGAGGGAATGGAGGGAGAGTGAGATAGATAGAGAGAGAGCGTGAGCGAGAGAGGGTGATCAAGAGAGAGAAAGAGGGTGAGCGACAGAGAATGAGCGACAAAGAGAGAGGGTGAGCGAGAGAGAGAGAGAGGGTGAGCAAGAGAGCAAGAGAGAGAGAGGGTGAGCGACCGAAAATGAGCGAGAGAGAGAGGGTGAGCGATAGAGAGAGCAGGTGAGCAAGAGAGAGAGAGATGGTGAGCGAGAAAGTGAGCAAGAGAGAGAGAGAGAGAGGGTGAGCGAGAGAGGGTGAGCAAGAGATAAAGAAGGTGAGAGAGAGAGTGAGCAAGAGAGGGTGAACAAGAGATAAAGAGGGTGAGCGACAGAGGGTGAGCAAGAGATAAAGAGGGTGAGCGAGAGAGTGTGAGCAAGAGAGGATGAGCAAGAGATAAAGAGGGTGAGCGAGGGTGTGAGCAAGAGATAGAGAGAGAGAGGGTGAGCGAGAGATAGAGAGAGGGTGAACGAGAGAGAGAGTGATCAAGAGAGAGAGAGGGTGAGCGAGAGAGAGCGAGAGAATGAGAGTTAGCGAGAGAGGGTTAGCGAGAGAGGGTGAGCGAGAGAGAGAGGATGAGCGAAGGAGAGTGAGCAAGAGAGAGAGAGTGAGCGAGAGAGAGAGAGGGTGAGCGAGAGTGAGAGGGTGAGCGAGAGTGTGAGATAGAGAGAGACAGAAAAGGTGAGCGAGAGAGAGAGAGTGAGTGAGCGAGAGAGAGGGTGCGCGACAGAGAGGGAGCAAGAGAGAGAGAGAGGGTGAGCGAGGGAGAGTGTGCGAGATAGACAAAGGATGAGCGAGAGAGAGAGAGGGTGAGCGAGAGAGTGAGCAAGAGCGAGAGAGAGGGGGTGAGCGAGAGAGACAGAGGAAGAGCGAGAGAGAGAGGTCGTGAGTGAGAGAGAGTGAGCAAGAGAGAGATAAAGAGAGGGTGAGCGAGAGATAGTAGAGAGAGAAAAAGTGATCAAGAAAGAGAGAGTGAGCGAGAGAGAGTGAGCAAGAGAGAGAGGGTGAGCGAGAGAGAGAGGTTGAGCGAGAGAGAGAGAAGGTGAGCGAGACAGAGAGGATGTGCGAGAGAGAGGATGATAGAGAGAGGGTGAGCGAGAGATAGAGAGGGTGATAAAGAGAGAGAGGGTGAGTGTGAGAGAGGGTGAGCGAGAGAGAGAGGGTGAGTGAGAGAGTGAGGGTGAGCGAGAGAGAGAGAGGGTGAGCGAGAGAGAGAGGGTGAGCGAAAGAGAGAGAGGGTGAGCGAGAGAGAGAGAGGGTGAGCGAGAAAGAGAGTGTCAGCCAGAGAGAGAAGGTGAGCGAGAGAGAGAATGTGAGCGAGACAGATTGAGCAAGAGAGAGAGAGAGGGTGAGCGAGAGATAGAGGGTGAGCGACAGAGATAGAGAGGGTGAGCGAGAGAGAGGGTGAGCGAGAGAGGGTGAGCGAGAGAGAGAGGGTGAACTAGAGAGAGTGAGCAAGAGAGAGAAAGAGGGTTAGCGAGAGAGAGAGAGGGTGAGCGAGAGAGAGACAGAGGGGGCGAGAGAGAGAGAGGGTGAGCGAGAGAGAGAATGAGGGTGAGCGAGAGAGATGGTGAACGAGAGAGAGAGAGAGGGTCAGCGAGAGAGAGAGAGAGGGTTAGCGAGAAATAAAGAGAGGGTGAGCGAGGGAGAGTTAGCAAGAGAGTGAATGAGAGAGAGGGTGAGCGGGAGTGGGTGCGATAGTAAGATAGTGAGAAAGCGAGAGAGAGATAGAGGGTGAGCAAGAAAGAGAGAGAGACGGTGAGTGAGCAAGAGAGAGAGAGTATGTGTGAGAGAGGGTGAGTGGAAGATAGAGAGGGTCAGCGAAATGGTGAGCGAGAGAGGGTGAGCGAGAGAGAGAGAGGGTGAGAGAGGGAGAGTGAGCAAGAGAGTGAATGAGAGAGAGGGTGAGCGGGAGTGGGTGCGAGAGTAAGATAGATAGAAAGCGAGAGAGAGAGAGAGGGTGAGCAAGAGAGAGAGAGAGGGTGAGCGAGGGAGAGTGAGCAAGAGAGTGAATGAGAGAGAGGGTGAGCGGGAGTGGGTGCGAGAGTAAGATAGAGAGAAAGCGAGAGAGAGAGAGAGGGTGAGCGAGAAAGAGAGAGAGAGAGTGTGTGAGCAAGAGAGAGAGAGTGGGTGAGTGAGAGAGGGTGAGTGAGAGATAGAGAGGGTCAGCGAGATGGTGAGCGAGAGAGGGTGAGCGAGAGATACAGAGGGTGAGAGAGAGGGTGAGCAAGAGAGAGAGAGGGTGAGCGAGGGAGAGAGCAAGAGAGAGAGAGAGGATGAGGGAGAGAGAGAGGGTGAGCGAGGGAGAGAGAGGGTGAGCGAGAGAGAGGGTGAGCGAAAGAGAGAGGGTGAGCGAGAGAGAGAGGGTGAGCGAGAGAGAGGGTGAGCGAGGGAGAAAGAGGGTGAGCGTGAGAGAGAGGGTGAGCGAGATGGAGAGAGGGTGAGCGAGAGAGAGGGTGAGCGAAAGAGAGAGGGTGAGCGAGAGAGAGAGGGTGAGCGAGAGAGAGGGTGAGCGAGAGAGAGGGTGAGCGAGAGAGAGAGAGAGGGTGAGCGAGAGCGAGATAGGGTGAGAGAGAGGATGAGCGAGAGAGCGAGCAAGATAGTGAATGAGAGAGGATGAGAGGGAGAGGGTGACCGAAAGAGAGAGGGTGAGCGAGAGAGAGAGAGCGAGAGAGTGAGAGAGTGAGCGAGAGAGTGAGAGAGAGTGAGCAAGTGAGAGAGAGAGAGGGTGAGCGATAGAGTGTGAGAGAGAAAGGGTTATCGAGAGAGAGAGTGAGCGAGAGAGAGAGGGAGCAAGAGAGAGAATGAGAGAGAAGGTGACAAACTTGAAGTGCTATGTACGATTATTCAACAATTCAACAATTCATCCGGACTGATGACTTTGGTTCCCGCCCAAAACGTGCCATCGGTTCCCAGTGACACAATCACGCGCTCGCACGGTTCCAGCACGCCCCTGTTGTTTGGTGACATATTCTCAAACCTGACAACCTTCTCTTCCTCAGTTTATGTTGGTCACATATTGCTATTATTATGATATTACCTGTCACACGTAACTGATGAAACAAACAAACGTTATCATGTCACGTGACCCAATTATCCTCAGTGCCAAGCCAACTCGTAGACCGTGTCCAAGGACACCTACAACACATGCCTGCATCCGGGTCCATGTCTGTGCTGTACGAATGTCGACCTACATCTTTTGACAACTCATCACGCCACAACACAGGTTGAGGGTTCCGTGAGAATGTATACAGATAAAGTCACCAAACGGTCTTAGTTCGTGTCCATCTGTTGTCAGGTGTGAGTGCCACATGTCTAGACCAACACTGACTGCCAAATAAGGCAGCTTCCGGGACGACTCCAAACAAAGTTTAAAACTGGATTTAATCCATTATGTATCCAAAATAAGGCACTCTCGTCTCGCACAGGGTCCTCACACAGCCTTTTCCACAGCCTCCTCCCACAGTCTCCTCCCACAGTCTCCTCACACAACCTTCTCCCACAGCCTCCTCCCACAGCCTTCTCCCACAGCCTCTCCCACAGCCTCTACCACAGCCTTCTCCCACAGCCTCTCTCACAGCCTTCTACCCACAGCCTTCTCCCACAGCCTCTCTCACAGCCTTCTCCCACAGCCTCTCCCACAGCCTCTACCACAGCCTTCTCCCACAGCCTCTCTCACAGCCTTCTCCCACAGCCTTCTCCCACAGCCTCTCCCACAGCCTTCTACCCACAGCGTCCTCCCACAGCCTTCTCCCACAGCCTCTCCCACAGCTTTCTCCCACAGCCTCTCTCACAGCCTTCTCCCACAGCCTCTCCCACAGCCTCTACCACAGCCTTCTCCCAAAGCCTCTACCACAGCCTTCTGCCACAGCGTCCTCCCACAGCCTTCTCCCACAGCCTTCTCCCACAGCCTTCTCCCACAGAATCCTCCCACAGTTTTCTCCCACAGAATCCTCCCACAGCCTTCTCCCACAGAATCCTCCCACAGCCTCCTCCCACAGCCTTCTCCAACAGCCTCCTCCCATAGCCTTCTCCCACAGCCTCTCCCACAGCCTCTACCACAGCCTTCTCCCAAAGCCTCTACCACAGCCTTCTCCCACAGCGTCCTCCCACAGCCTTCTCCCACAGCCTCTACCACAGCCTTCTCCCAAAGCCTCTACCACAGCCTTCTCCCACAGCGTCCTCCCACAGCCTTCTCCCACAGCCTTCTCCCACAGCCTTCTCCCACAGAATCCTCCCACAGTTTTCTCCCACAGAATCCTCCCACAGCCTTCTCCCACAGAATCCTCCCACAGCCTCCTCCCACAGCCTTCTCCTACAGCCTCCTCCCATAGCCTTCTCCCACAGCCTCTCCCACAGCCTCTACCACAGCCTTCTCCCACAGCGTCCTCCCACAGCCTTCTCCCACAGCCTCTCCCACAGCCTTCACTCACAGCCTCTCCTACAGCCTCTCCCACAGCCTTCTCCCACAGAATCCTCCCACAGCCTTCTCCCACATGCTTCTCGCACATGCTGATTATTATCTAAAGATTGTTATTTTATGATGGGTGGTTACATAATACAATAACAGCTGACACAATAACCAAAAATGACACAATAACAGCTACTGACACAATAACAGCTACTGACACAATAACCAAAAATGACACAATAACAGCTACTGACACAATAACAGCTACTGACACAATAACCAAAAATGACACAATAACAGCTACTGACACAATAACAGCTACTGACACAATAACCAAAAATGACACAAAAACAGCTACTGACACAATAACAGCTACTGACACAATTACAGCTACTGACACAATACCAGCTACTGACACAATACCAGCTACTAACTCAATAACCAAAAATGACACAATAACAGCTACTGACACAATACCAGCCACTGACACAATAACAGCTACTGACACAATACCAGCTACTGACACAATTACAGCTACTGACACAATACCAGCTACTGACACAATTACAGCTACTGACACAATACCAGCTACTGACACAATACCAGCTACTAACACAATAACCAAAAATGACACAATAACAGCTACTGACACAATACCAGCTACTGACACAATACCAGCTACTGACACAATAACAGCTACTTACACAAGAACAGCTACTGACACAATAACAACTCCTGACAAAACTCAATCTTAGCAATCAATGACCAAAGAATATTTGGAGCTTGTCTCAGTCTGGTCAGTCCTAACTTAGCCAACAACATCTTGTGCAGGCTCCGTGACTCCAAAGATCTACCGTAAGGACAATCAGGGAAGTAGTGTCTGTATTGGAGACACCAATGAGGACACTGACTACGAAGCGGAGGAAACAGAGCAAGTTCAGCAGTAAGTATTATGGACTTGTACATGCTGAACAGGTCGTCCATGTAGCACTTACAAATGTTGTGTTTTGTCAAATCAGTGTTGTGTCGTGTTTACTTTTAAATGTTGTTTAGTGCTAACTTATAAATGTTGTTTAGTGCTAACTTATAAATGTTGTTTAGTGCTAACTTATAAATGTTGTTTAGTGCTAACTTATAAATGTTGTTTAGTGCTAACTTATAAATGTTGTGTCGTGCTAACTTATAAATGTTGTGTAGTGCTAACTTATAAATGTTGTGTAGTGCTAACTTATAAATGTTGTGTCGTGTTAGCTATAAGTGTTGTGTCGTGCTAACTTATAAATGTTGTGTCGTGTTAGCTATAAATGTTGTGTAGTGCTAACTTATAAATGTTGTGTCGTGTTAGCTATAAGTGTTGTGTAGTGCTAACTTATAAATGTTGTGTAGTGCTAACTTATAAATGTTGTGTCGTGTTAGCTATAAGTGTAATGTAGTGCTAACTTATAAATGTTGTGTAGTGCTAACTTATAAATGTTTTGTCGTGTTAGCTATAAGTGTTATGTAGTGCTAACTTATAAATGTTGTGTAGTGCTAACTTATAAATGTTGTTTCGTGTTAGCTATAAGTGTTGTGTAGTGTTAACTTATATATGTTGTGTCGTGTTAGCTATTAGTGTTGTGTAGTGTTAACTTATAAATATTGTGTCGTTTTAGTTATAAGTGTTGTTTTTTGTAAAATAAATGTTGAATTCTGTGGTAACCTGACCTACATAGTCTGCCCCTCTCTTACATTAGAGTGAAGAGGTCTCAAACCATTCCCTTTTTCTTCAAGCTATTTTCCAGATGTTAGATTGTCTAGGTCTTATCATTTCTCATTTGGAACCTGCAGATTGTGTTGATGATATCAAGCTAATTTTGTTGAGATGTTCTGATAAATTTGTTGAGATGTTCTGATAAATTTGTTGAGATGTTCTGGTTAATTTGTTGAGATGTTCTGGTTAATTTGTTGAGATGTTCTGATAAATTTGTTGAGATGTTCTGATTAATTTGTTGAGATGTTCTGGTTAATTTGTTGAGATGTTCTGGTTAATTTGTTGAGATGTTCTGGTTAATTTGTTGAGATGTTCTGGTTAATTTGTTGAGATATTCTGGTTAATTTGTTGAGATGTGTTGAATGATTTGTTGAACTTGGGCTGTCATGATAAATTTTGGATGTCATGATGAACATGTTGCGATGTTATGATGAATTATTTTGTCATGTCATAATTAATCTATTATAATCTTATTTTGTAGTGATGTCATGTGACATAAGACATGTGATGTCATGACAGCAACATATGACAGATACTGACATCCAAACAGATCATACATTGTGAATGATAATTGTCAGGTGCTATGTATAATTGTCACTACTTTATGGCGCAGAAACATGGACACTGAATAACAAGTTGGAAAAAACTATCGGTGCCTCCATAATGCCTTAGAAAACAAATGGAGCTGAAAACATTCGGGGAACTAATTAATTTAATCAACATTAGACAGTTAAAATATGTCGGCCATATGACAAAACATACAGCCTTGCCGAAGACCAAGCTAGAGGGTAGGTTGGAATGCTGTCGTTCAAGAGGCAAGCAACGTTTTAAGTGGATGGATAACACCAAAAGAGGGACTGGAAAAAGCTCTCAGATTGCAACATTACAGCAAGAGAGAGAGAATAGGGATAGAGTAGAGAAAGAGTAGAGAAAGAGTAGAGATATGGTAGAAATCCATTCGATGCGGAGATGGCACTTGAACTGAACTATGACGCCATGTTGAATCTATTGGGATATTATGATTAATTTGTTGTGATGTCAAGATGCATTTATTGTGATTTCAAGATACATTTGTTGTGATGTCAAGATGCATTTGTTGTGATGTCAAGATGCATTTATTGTGATTTCAAGATACATTTGTTGTGATGTCAAGATGCATTTGTTGTGATGTCAAGATGCATTTATTGTGATTTCAAGATACATTTGTTGTGATGTCAAGATGCATTTGTTGTGATGTCAAGATGCATTTGTTGTGATGTCAAGATGCATTTGTTGGATTTGTCGATGTATGTGTTGGACACGTTGATGATTGTGTTAGTACATCTGATAGTTCAACCGCCATGGTGGAATCAGGTGGTTGATATGACCTGGAGAGAAAAGGAGACGGCAACAAAGGAAAGGCGTAAAGCCAGAAATAGATCTTGAACTACTGTCGACGCGTTGAATGAGAAGAAAGAGGTAAAACACAAAGCTACCAATTCATGTAAAGCGTCAACTAGGGAGTCCAACAACGAGCGTTGGGACAAGTTCATTACAGGTGTGGGTAATTATAGCACCCTCCAGACGTTCTGGAACATGGATCCGAAGATGAATGGAAAGACCACAAGCCATCTTATCCCAAAAACATTCAAGACACTACAGGAATTCACCTGAAGACAGACGGAGAGAAGGGTCTGGGTTTTTTTCAGTCGCTATGCTACCCATAATGACACAGGCCCGTCAGAAAATTCGAAAAGGCATTTTAGGCCTGGCAGCAGAGAAGGGCCTTATGTTGACTTCATCACTGAGGCGGAGGTAGAAAATAGCCTATGTAACAACAAGAACACCGCTCTAGGTCCTGATGGAGAACAATATTGCGATACCAATCAGTTGGAAGAAATTGAGATAAGAAATTCGATGAAGGAGTTCAATGAGAAGGTACTTGGGCCTGAGGACTGGCTTCATAGTTATCTGTGCCTGAGGACTGGCTACATAGCTATCTGTGCCTGAGGACTGGCTTCAGAGTTATCTGTGCCCACTGCCTAAACTTGGTAACGACTCCCCGCTTCTCATCAGCTATCAAATACTCACCATTCAGAATGTATATGGAACATTGCTCGAAAAGGTGGTGGCCAGGAAAATAATGGCCTACTTTGAGCGGAAGCACATCCTACCCGATACGCTGGGAAGCTACAGAACAGGAGGAGACCTGGGGTAACGCTTTAACGTTGGCGTATGATGTGTATGAGGGTTTTCAGTCAAAGAAAGAAACAGTCGCGGTGGCACTCGACCTGGAAGACGCATACAACCGTGTCGATTTTGGGACTGTAATTACATGTTTGAAGCAGTGTGGTTTAAGCCCGTGACTGGTCAGTTAGATATCAGCTGCCATGATGGAAAGAGCAGTGTGGTTTAAACCCGTGACTGGTCAGTTAGATATCAGCTGCCCTGATGGAAAGAACAGTTGCGCTACGTGTGGAATCGTGGACATCAGAACCGAGGCGAATATGTCCAGGACTGCCTCAAGGGTCTCCGCTCTCACCGGTGCTGTTCAACATTTACACAGTAAAAGTGGCCAACATTCAACCCACAGGGACAGGGCGAACGTTGACATTTGCCGATGACATCCTAACGTACAGGACTGGCTCAAACAGGCAAGAGTTGGTCAAAGACATCCAGGAAACCTTGCAAGCAATCTCACAGTGGTGCGACGACTCAAGCTCCAAGATCAATCCGAACAAGGCCTGAATGATGTAGTGCTCTTTGAATAATTCCATAGTAAAGGCTGAACTCCGTGGCATCACTTTTGATGGTTGCACCATTGACAGGTGTGACAGGTTGAAATACCTCGGAGTGACTTTTGATCCCATTCTCTCCCATAATTAATCCCATGTTGACCAGGTCGTATAAAGATACAAGAGAGGGTTAGGAGCACTCAAGACCATGGCTGGTGCCGACTTGGAACAACGCCTCTTGTTCATCCTATTTCGTCAGGTCGTGTTGTCTGTTATCGATTACGGACTAGGCATCCTCATACTATCAAGAACACGATGTGAAAGGTTGGACCGCATTCAGAATGAAGGTATGCGACTGGTTCTGGGCTGCACTAGAGATACCCCGATTGTGATGATGCGGTACATATTGGGATTGTTATCGGCGACATCCAGCCAAAGCCTATATGTGTGTCACCACAGACACTCGGCATTCCCTGTATAGTAGTTTCTCAGACATCAAGAGAGGGGCGTCATAACTTAACTTAACGTTTTTATACTGGTTTAGAAGACTCTGCAGAGTCGGTATACAACCAGTTTCATTGACATTTCCTTGCTCTAAAAGCTGTGCGCATCCAATCTATTCTTAGATCCATTGTCACTTCCTTCACTACTTCCTTCACTAAAACAACTTGTAATAATCGAATTTATCTTTTCCTTTGATTATCTTATAAACCTGTACTGTCGTCTCGAATTCTTCTCTTTTCTAGACACTGTAGGCCGGTTTTTCTGAGTCTTTCCTCGTAACTGGAATTCTGGAATCCCACTATCAGTTTTGTCGCTCTATTTTGATCCTTCCCGGCATGTTTATATTCCCTCTATGATAAGGACTCCACACCTGTACACAGTACTCCAATCTAGGTCTAACTAATGCTTTATTAAGTTTGACTATCACTTCCTTGCTCCTATGTTTAATTTTTCTTTTTATCATACCTAATTTGCCTTTTTCACTGCAACCTGAACTTGCTCACTCACTTTACCTGTATGATCTATTATAACCCCTAGGTGCCTTTCCTTATCTATCTTTCTAATATTGTTTTCTCCCATTCTGTATTTATGTTCCATATTGGATCTACCCATGTGGATGACTGTACATTTATTTACATTAAACTCAATTCGCCAGCTTACAGACCATTCTAGAATTGTATCTAATTCCGACCTCAATATATCCACTTCCGCTTTAGACGAGACACTGCTGCACAGTTTTGGTTCGTCAGCAAATTTTGCAATCATGGATCCCATATCAATGTCCAAACCGTTTATATATATCAAGAACAAAATTGGTCCCACAACCGAGCCCTGTGGCACTCCACTTTCACTTCACTCCACTGAGAGTACTCATTTATGCCCACTCTCTGCCTTCTTCTCGTTAACCAATTATCAATCCTTTTGGCAACTTCCCCACCTATTCCATGTGATTTTAACCTTCTATGGATGGCACAGACAGATACAACAATCGGACACGTCACCCCAGCTGAGACGAAGGCCAAAGGGGACGAATGGATCCACATTGTGGATAGAATGGGTCGACACTGGTGATAGAATGGGTCCACACTGGATATAGAATGGGTCCACACTGGTGATATAATGGGTCCACACTGGTGATAGAATGGGTCCACACTGGTGATAGAATGGGTCCACACTGGTGATAGAATGGGTCGATACTGGTGATAGAATGGGCCGACACTGGTGATAGAATGGGTCCACACTGGCGATAGAATGGGTCCACACTAGTGTTAGAATGGGTCCACACTGGTGATAGAATGGGTCCACACTGGTGATAGAATGGGTCGATACTGGTGATAGAATGGGCCGACACTGGTGATAGAATGGGTCCACACTGGCGATAGAATGGGTCCACACTGGTGATAGAATGGGTCCACACTGGTGATAGAATGGATCCACGCTGGTGATAGAATGGGCCCACACTGGTGATAGAATGATAGAGTACCAGAGAGTCGTCATAGAGCAACGGGAAGGGGGCACAGGATGAGGCTACGGGGGAGGGGAACAGACACTGGGGCTACGAGAGGGCAGAGGTTGAGGCTACGGGGGAGGGGGAGCACAGAGCTGGTGCAACGGGAGGGCAGAGCACAAGGTGAATCAGTTGCTAACTGAGAACACGCAGAGTGATGACGTCATATTCACCGACGGATCAGTGCTGCCCAGTGGGACATCAGGCTGGGGCTTCTCGGCTGGAGTGAGAGGACAGGTCGTTGCTGAGCGCAGTACGGCATACATGTCAACAACCTCTAGTTTGAGAATGGAGACGGAAGCAGTGACCTCAGCACTGAGACATAAATCTGAGACTTGTTTTACAAGGGCAGTCATCGTGACAGTCGGGCAAGTCGTACTTCAGAAGGTACAGACGGTAAGGCTTAGGTCCGAGTGGAGAGGAGCTGTTGAGGCCTCAAACCTCCAGAGGTTGACATGGATCTACTGTCCTGCTCATGCCGGGGTTCAGGGCAACGACAAAACTGAGATCTTGGGTTCACAAGATCCCATCATAGGCACATTAGTGATGGGTAAGAATGGCCCTTTAAAATCAATCAATGACCGCATGTCCGATGACACTGCAATAGATGAAGCAGCAACCCCAGGCTGCAAAGTTCCGACTTTAAACGAGGTTCGAGCTGGGTAGAGTGCATGAGAGGACGGGGTAAGAGAGTGTACAACTAGCGACCTTCAAGGATCATCAGCATCCAGATCCATGCGTCATTTGCTTAGAGAGACTGAGCACCTATGGGTATGCCCGGAGTGCAGTGACGTCTGTTCTTAGAAACAGAAACACGAGGATTTTGGTGTTTTTGCTGTGACATCCTGATGAAGATGTTGTGGTTCCTTCTGAGCTCTGTTGTCATGTTAGGACGTTTTCATTGTGTCATAATGAATGTGTTTTGATATTGTTGTTATGACATAATGATGACGTTGCTGTAATATCATACAACTGAAGATTCGTGTTGCTGGCTGATCTGCTACAATCTCCCATCTTGGATTGTTTCTCCTCAACCTCAGATTGACAGAAGCTCACAAAACTGCCATCAGGGTCATCAGAAAGATCAAGTACTGTGTGTCCAGGAGGAAGTTTCAGGTAATCTACAGATTGTTATTCTTGGTTAATTGGACTGCATTCTACCCTCTCTGTTGTTTATTCTTTGTTGGTGGTATTCGCCTGCAAAAGGAGAGGTTTTTAGTTACACATCTTTGTCACATGTTGGTCACATCTTTGTCACATCGTGGCCACATCTTAATTTAACGTCTTTATACTGGTTTAGAAGACCCTGCAGAGTCTGTATACAACCAGTTACATTTACATCACCTTGCTCTATAAGCTATGCGCATCCAGTTTATTCTTAAATGCATTAACTGTCCCTGCCTCCACTAGCTCCCCTGGCAATGCATTCCAAGCAGACACCACTCTCTGACTAAAAAAATATTTCCTAATATCTAATCTGGACCTCTCTTTAGTCAGCTTGTAGCTATGCCCTCGTGTTATTGTAGGTGGCTGTATTTAAAAAAAAAACTTTTTATAGTTTAATTTATCGATTCCTCTGATCATCTTATAATCCTGTATTAAGTCACATCTTGGTCACATCTTGGTCACATTAATTAGATTACAACCATGGCTGTTGTCAATAACATAGGACAAACATCATCTTTGTGTTTACTAACATAGGACAAACACCATCTTTGTGTTCACTAACATAGGACAAACACCATCTTTGTGTTTACTAACATAGGACAAACACCAACTTTGTGTTCACTAACATAGGACAAACACCATCTTTGTGTTTACTAACATAGGACAAACACCATCTTTGTGTTCACTAACATAGGACAAACACCATCTTTGTGTTTACTAACATAGGACAAACACCATCTTTGTGTTCACTGAAGTAAGAGAGGTTTGTCTCACAATAACGAAACGTGTCAGAGACTGATCATGTTGTACCCATCAACGGTTGTTTATAGTAGATCTGTACACACACACACATCCTCTGTACTGTCAGACCCTACACACACACACATCCTCTGTACTGTCAGACCGTACACACACACACACACACACATCTTCTGTACTGTCAGACCCTACACACACACACACACACATCCTCTGTACTGTCGGACCCTACACACACACACATCCTCTGTACTGTCGGACCCTACACACACACACACATCATCTGTACTATCGGACACTACACACACGCACACACCACACACATCATCTGTACTGTCGGACCATACACACACACACACACACACATCCTCTGTACTGTCGGACCCTACACACACACACACACACACACACACACTCTGTGCTGCCGGACCCTACACACATACACACACACACACACTCTGTACTGTGGAACCCTACACACACACATCCTCTGTATTGACGGACCCTACACACACACACATCCTCCGTATTGACGACCCTACACATACACACACATCCTCCGTATTGACAGACCCTACACACACACACACATCACATCCTCTGTATTGACGGACCCTACACACACACATACACACATCCTCTGTATTGACGGACCCTACACACACACCCACATCCTCCGTATTGACGACCCTACACACACACACACACACACATCCTCTGTACTGTCGGATCCTACACACACACACACACACATCCTCCGTATTGACGACCCTACACACACACATAAATCCTCTGTACTGTCAGACCCTACATACACACACACACACACATCCTCTATATTGACGGACCCTACACACACACATACACACATCCTCTGTATTGACGGACCCTACACACACACCCACATCCTCCGTATTGACGACCCTACACACACACACACACACACATCCTCTGTACTGTCGGATCCTACACACACACCCACACACATCCTCTGTATTGACGGACCCTACACACACACATCCTCTGTATTGCCGGACCCTACACACACACACACACACATCCTCTGTATTGACTGACCCTACACACACACACATACACATCCTCCTTACTGTCGGACCTTACACACACACACATCCTCTGTACTGTCGGACTCTACACACACACACACACACATTCTCTGTACTGTCGGACCCTACAGACACACACACTCTGTATTGACGGACCCTACACACACACACATCATCTGTATTGACGGAACCTACACACACACACACACATCCTATGTATTTACGGACCCTACACACACACACATCCTCTGTACTCGCGGACCCTACACACACACACACACACACACACATATCCTCTGTATTGACGGACCCTACACACACACACACACGCCCACAGATATATCCTCTGTAGAGGCGGACCGTACACACACACACACACACATATATATATTATCTGTACTGGCGGACCCTACACACACACACACACACACACATATATCCTCTGTACTGGCGGACCCTACACGCACACACACACACATATATCCTCTGTATTGACGGACCCTACACACACACACACACACACACACACACACATATATCCTCTGTACTGGCGGACCCTACACACACACACACACATATATCCTCTGTATTGACGGACCCTACACACATACACACACAGATACATCCTCTGTACTGGCGGACCCTACACTATTTCTCATTCACTACACACTTCTTACAATGGCACTATGTACGACATAACACATCTTGAATATCTTAACTTCTACTACACAGCTTCGTGTGTTATATAAATAGTAAATAAGCTTGTATTGGATTCTTGACATTTCTTTTCATACGTTTATTAAAGATGGCTCTAACGCTGTCCATAATATTTGTGTCTTGTGCCTACTCCCATCACCGACATGTTTTGGTGGAAGTGTGGTGTTCTCCTCTAAAAACAACTCAGTGTTAGATCATGTCAGTAATTTGCTCCCATTATATATTATCCTGTCAGTAATTTGCTCCCATTATATATTATCCTGTCAGTATTTTGCTCCCATTATATATTATGCTGTCAGTATTTTTTCCCACTAGATATTATCCTGTCAGTATTTTGCTCCCATTATATATTATCCTGTCAATATTTTGCTCCCATTAGATAATTAGATATTATCCTGTCAGTATTTTGCTCCCATTAGAAATTATCCTGTCAGTATTTTGCTCCCATTAGATATTATCCTGTCAGTATTTTGCTCCCATTAGATATTATCCTGTCAGTATTTTGCTCCCACTAGATATTATCCTGTCAGTATTTTGCTTCCACTAGATATTATCCTGTCAGCATTTTGCTCCCATTAGATATTATCCTGTCAGTATTTTGCTCGCATTAGATATTATCCTGTCAGTATTTTGCTCCCATTAGATATTATTATGTCAGTATTTTGCTCCCATTAGATATTATCCTGTCAGTATTTTGCTCCTATTAGATAATTAGATATTATCCTGTCAGTATTTTGCTCCCATTAGATATTATCCTGTCAGTATTTTGCTCCCATTAGGTATTATCCTGTCAGTATTTTGCTCCCACTAGATATTATCCTGTCAGTATTTTGCTCCCATTAGATATTATCCTGTCAGTATTTTGCTCCCATTAGTTATTATCCTGTCAGTATTTTGCTCCCATTAGATATTATCCTGTCAGTATTTTGCTCCCATTAGATATTATCCTGTCAGTATTTTGCTCCCATTAGATATTATCCTGTCAGTATTTTGCTCCCACTAGATATTATCCTGTCAGTATTTTGCTCCCACTAGATATTATCCTGTCAGTATTTTGCTCCCATTAGATATTATCCTGTCAGTATTTTGCTCCCATTAGATATTATCCTGTCAGTATTTTGCTCCCACTAGATATTATCCTGTCAGTATTTTGCTCCCACTAGATATTATCCTGTCAGTATTTTGCTCCCACTAGATATTATCCTGTCAGTATTTTGCTCCCACTAGATATTATCCTGTCAGTATTTTGCTCCCACTAGATATTATCCTGTCAGTATTTTGCTCCCACTAGATATTATCCTGTCAGTATTTTGCTCCCATTAGATATTATCCTGTCAGTATTTTGCTCCCATTAGATATTATCCTGTCAGTATTTTGCTCCCACTAGATATTATCCTGTCAGTATTTTCCTCCCACTAGATATTATCCTGTCAGTATTTTGCTCCCACTAGATATTATCCTGTCAGTATTTTGCTCCCACTAGATATTATCCTGTCAGTATTTTGCTCCCACTAGATATTATCCTGTCAGTATTTTGCTCCCACTAGATATGATTATTCTGCTCTTAGCTTGAATAAGCCTATGGACACCACCAACCCTTTCAGCTCACAATTCGTCTACCCCATGAACGGCCCTGCAGTGTTGGGGTCTCTGACCTTTACGTTGACCTTGAAAATAATCTTCTTCTGCTCTGGTCATGGAGAGATCTGACCGCTTACTTCTTCGCTGACAAATTTCCAGAATGTGTCCATCCATAAATTACTGGAATTTATATGATTCTCCCTACTATTGAAACTGGTTCTCTCTAACTCTCTGTCTCTATCTCACTCTCTCACTCTCTCTCTCACTCACTCTCTCTCTCACTCTCTTTCGCTCTCTCTCTCACTCTCTCTCGCTCTCTCTCGCTCTCTCTCTCACTCTCTCTCACTCTCTCTCCTTCTCTCTCACTCTCATTCTCTCTCACTCTCTCTCTCACTCTCTCTCTCACTCTCTCGCTCTCTCTCTCACTCTCTCACTAACTCTCTGCCTCTCTCTCACTCTTTCTTTCACTCTCTGTCACTCTCTTCATCTCTCTCGCTCTCTCTCTCACTCTCTCTCCTTCTCTCTCTCACTCTCTCTCACTGTCTCTCTCTCTCTCTCTTTCTCTCCCTCACTCTCTCTCTCTCTCTCTCTCACACATTTCTCGGAATAACTCAATGAATGAATCTGCCAACTTACTGAGTGAATAATCTTGAATGTGCCCTACTAACTAACATAATGAATTTGATATTCAGATAAAATGAACTCATCTCTACATCTGGCTGCCTGGTGTGCGCCATCTCTACATCTGGCTGCCTGGTGTGCGCCATCTCTACATCTGGCTGCCTGGTGTGCGCCATCTCTACATCTGGCTGCCTGGTGTGCGCCATCTCTACATCTGGCTGCCTGGTGTGCGCCATCTCTACATCTGGCTGCCTGGTGTGCGCCATCTCTACATCTGGCTGCCTGGTGTGCGCCATCTCTACATCTGGCTGCCTGGTGTGCGCCATCTCTACATCTGGCTGCCTGGTGTGCGCTTCCTGACTTCTTTACTGGTCTTGATTTCTCTACTGCTCAATTCTTACTTCTCTCTCCACATCTCATATATCACAACCCTCTTCTCTCTCTCTCCCTCTCCCCCTCCCTTTATCTCCCCCCCCCTCTCTCAATCTCTCCCCTCTACCTCCCCCTCTCTACCACCTCCCCCTCTCTCTCCCTTTCTCTCTCCCCCTCTCTCTCCCTTTCTCTCTCCGACTTCCCCCTCTCTCCCCCTGTAGCAGATCCAACAGTTTGCCCTAGGGTTATTCTAACTTAGAACATTATCACACTCATGCCCATCATCATGACCACACACTGCAAATAATATAGCACACGGCAGATGGCATATTTATTATATAATACTCATACCAGAGAAATGAGTAGTGAAATTACAAACACAATACAATACATATCATCTTAACTAATTATTCCTATAGTATATATATGTTAATATAAATATTAACTAAAGCGGAAAGTTTAAGCATTAGCTATTGATGGAATTCCCAACTATCATTACCCAGTTCTATTGCCGTACACACATCACACACACTTCTAGATCTCACCTAGTCGATCTACACACTCGCTTGACTCATCAGGGAGTCCTGCGTACAACACACGTTCAAATTATCTATTAATACAAAACGCACACACCTATTTGAGCCATTCTGTTCTATCACTAACATTCGTACAACAGTCTTTCAATCGCTCCTCTATGAAATCCGTGAGCTAAACAGACTCCTATCTACAGTCTCTCTCTCGCTGTCATCCCCTCTCCACCCAGCCTCCTGAGCTAAACTTTGTCTAGTCGTATATACACTCAAGCAGTATAAGCGCTATCCAATGGATCTCAGGGGGATGGCTCTATTCAGTCGTTATTGAAACGAATTACTCTGAACACCTGTCACTCCACTATCGCAGCAAGCTCCGCTGCCCTCCCGTCTGTCACTCATTCTCCCACTACCCAAAACGGAACGTCAGTGGTCAGCTCCTACCTGTACACATTCTTTGCCCCAACCCCGTTTTCCTTTGTTGAGACGGTGAGTGACCTTGGCGTAGTGTCCAGACGGAGAGTGACCTTAGCCCTCATTCAGGTACCTTTGTTCTCTGAGTCGTAAACCACATCACCCCTGCCCTAAACTCTCATGCTCGGGGTGGAACTGTTATACCCCTCTCCTCCACCTTAACACTCCATCTCCCCCGCTCTCCCCCTCCCCTACCCCTCTCTCCCCCTCTCTCCCTCTCTCCCCTCCCCCTCTCATCCCTTTCCCACCCTCTCCAACGCTATCTTGCGCGTCGGGACCTTCTGCCGGTCTGACGCCATCTTTCTCTGAGCGATGGTCCACGGTTTGTTTGAATCCCCAGCGTGAATGGCTCAACCTGCAAATCTCCTCGGAGGCATGACCTGCGATTTCAGGCGGGGAATCAAAGCCGCGTTCTTTGCCAATAGTCATTGGGCTTTTTTAAAATAAAACTCAACTTGACTTTACATGACTTGACTTAACGTCTTTACACTGGTTTAGAAGACTCTGCAGAATCTGTATACTAACTTGAATGCATTAGTTGACACTGCCTCCACTATTTCCTGTGGCAGTGTATTGCAAGCATTCACCACTCTCGGAATTTAAAAATACTTACTGGTATCTGACATGAACCTTTTTTTAATTAATGGTTTGTTGTACCTTTTATTCTTGCAGGCAGCTGCATTTTGAAAAAAAATAAAAAATTGTTATAATTTAATTCATGTGTTTGAGACACGACGCTTCAAAATTCTGGAATGCAAGCCAGGCGCCACCTGTCGTGGCCTGGAATTGTACGCTCACAATTCTAGTTGAACGGGTTCTTAGACTGAGGTAAGATTAAAGAAGCCCTATATACTACTTTCGGGGTTCCCAAACTACTGGGTGCTATGATGGGGTGACCCATGGATGCATCTGTCACATAAACTCTATGAGGTAGGGCGGACAATACCTTTATTCGCTGGCTTTTGCTTTCCTAGTCACCCATTGACAGCTGGGTCGAATGTTAAACAAATTACCTTCCTCGTGAGAAACAAGTGCTCTACAACAAACCTACCCAGACGCGTTTGTCACAATAAAGACAAACACCATTTTTTTTCGTGGGAGTCAACGTAAATACTTAAAATTATTGATGAGAAAATATGCACTTTGGTTTTGACTAGTGGTTCCACTACTATCAGTTGACTGGATGTTAGCAGTTACATCAAATCACATCACATCACATCACATCAAATCACATCACATCACATCACATCACAGCACATCAAATCACATCACATCACATCACATCACATCAAATCACATCACATCACATCACATCACATCACATCATCATTGGTAATTTCATTGCAGTCATCATCTCTACCATCAACTTCATCACCACCATTGCCATCATCATCATCAGCACCATAAGCATCGCCTTCACTAACACGTTGTGCAAAAACGTCTCCCCCTTCCAGCAAGCCCGCAAGCCCTACGATGTTCGTGACGTCATAGAACAGTATTCCCAAGGTCACCTGAGCATGATGGTCAGAATCAAAGAGTTGCAGAGAAGGTTGGCAGTTAGATCGTCTTATTTTAGAATATAATCTGATATTGGTGTTTATATTAACGTTTATAGTGTTTATATCGGTGTTTATATTAAATTTTATATCGATGTTTATATTAATGTTTATATCGATGTTTATATTAAAGTTTGTATTGTTTATATCGATGTTTATATTAAAGTTTATATCGATGTTTATATTAATGTTTATATCGATGTTTATATTAAAGTTTATATCGATGTTTATATTAATGTTTATATCGATGTTTATATTAATGTTTATATCGATGTTTATATTAATGTTTATATCGATGTTTATATTAATGTTTATATCGATGTTTATATTAATGTTTATATCGATGTTTATATTAAAGTTTGTATTGTTTATATCGATGTTTATATTAATGTTTATATCGATGTTTATATTAATGTTTATATCGATGTTTATATTAAAGTTTGTATTGTTTATATCGATGTTTATATTAACGTTTATATTGTATATATCTTTGTTTATGCTCATTCATCATTACATTAATGTTTCTATTCATCATAATATACTGATTATTATATTCGTGTTTTCAGTAATGTTTATAATGATTTTTGTAGTAATGGAATACCAAATTGAAAAGATAATTAGTTGCATGAAGAATGGAGTTTCTGTGGAAATGTGAACAGCTTATGAATCCAACAAGGAAGTTGTTTATGTTGTTGCTGTTTGTGTTGTTGTTGCTGTTGTTGTTGCTGTTGTTGTTGTTGTTGTTGCTGTTGTTGCTGTTGCTGTTGTTGTTGTTGTTGCTGTTGTTGCTGTTGTTGTTGTTGCTGTTGCTGTTGTTGTTGTTGCTGTTGTTGTTGTTGTTGCTGTTGTTGTTGTTGTTGTTGCTGTTGTTGCTGTTGTTGTTGTTGCTGTTGTTGCTGTTGCTGTTGTTGTTGTTGTTGCTGTTGTTGTTGTTGTTGCTGTTGTTGTTGTTGTTGCTGTTGTTGCTGTTGTTGTTGTTGCTGTTGCTGTTGTTGTTGTTGCTGTTGTTGTTGTTGCTGTTGTTGTTGTTGCTGTTGTTGTTGTTGTTGTTGCTGTTGTTGCTGTTGCTGTTGTTGTTGTTGTTGCTGTTGTTGCTGTTGCTGTTGTTGTTGTTGTTGCTGTTGTTGTTGTTGCTGTTGTTGTTGTTGTTGTTGTTGTTGCTGTTGTTGTTGTTGCTGTTGTTGTTGTTGTTGTTGCTGTTGTTGCTATTGTTATTGTTGTTGTTGTTGCTGTTGTTGCTGTTATTGCTGTTGTTGTTGTTGCTGTTGTTGCTGTTGATCACTTCGATCCCCCACCTCGTTAGCCAGGCTGTCATGAAACAATCTGTTTCCATGGAGAATTGTGAGCAAGTGAAGTGGCTAGGGAGACTTAGTCAGTTGATTTTACATGACCCTAACTTAGTCAGTTGATTTTACATGACCCTAACTTAGTCAGTTGATTTTACATGACCCTAACTTAGTCAGTTGATTTTACATGACCCTGACTTAGTTGATTTTACATGACCCTGACTTAGTTGATTTTACATGACCCTGACTTCGTCAGTTGATTTTACATGACCCTGACTTCGTCAGTTGATTTTACATGACCCTGACTTCGTCAGTTGATCTTACATGACCCTGACTTAGTCAATTGATCTTACATGACCCTGACTTAGTCAGTTGATCTTACATGACCCTGACTTAGTCAGTTGATCTTACATGACCCTGACTTAGTCAGTTGATCTTACATGACCCTGACTTAGTCAGTTGATCTTACATGACCCTGACTTAGTCAGTTGATCTTACATGACCCTGACTTAGTCAGTTGATCTTACATGACCCTGACTTAGTCAGTTGATCTTAAATGACACTGACTTAGTCAGTGGATTTTACATAACCCTGACTTAGTCAGTTGATCTTACATGACCCTGACTTAGTCAGTGGATCTTAAATTACTATGACTAACATTGTCCGATCAGTTGATTTTATCTAACACTGACTAACAGGTCTCCTTTCGTCTTTTTCTGCTGATCTTCTCTCTCTTGTCTCCTCCCTATGATCTCCTCTCTCTCGTCTCCTCTCTCTTGTCTCCTCTCTCTTGTGTCCTCCCTATGATCTCCTCTCTCTTGTCTCCTCCCTATGATCTCCTCTCTCTTGTCTCCTCCCTATGATCTCCTCTCTCTTGTCTCCTCCCTATGATCTCCTCTCTCTTGTCTCCTCCCTATGATCTCCTCTCTCTTGTCTCCTCCCTATGATCTCCTCTCTCTTGTCTCCTCCCTATGATCTCCTCTCTCTTGTCTCCTCCCTATGATCTCCTCTCTCTTGTCTCCTCCCTATGATCTCCTCTCTCTTGTCTCCTCTCTCTTGTCTCCTCCCTATGGTCTTCTCTCTCTGGTATTTATCCCACTCGTCTCCTCTCTCTGGTCTCCCTCTGCTCCTCTCGTCTCCTTCCTTTCGTCTCATATCTTTGGTCTCGTCTCTCTCTCGTCCTCCTTCTGGTTTCCTCACTCTGGTTTCCGATCGTCTCCTCTCACTGGTCTACTCCTTCTGATCGCCTCCCTCCCGTCTAGTCCAACTGGTCTCCCTCTGGTCTCCTCTCTCTGTTCTCCTCTCGTCACCTCTCTCTGGTTCCCTCCTTCTGATCTCCATTCTATTATCTACTTTCTCTCCTGTCTCCTCTCTTTTATCTGATCTGCTGTCTCTCTCTGGTCTACCTTCGTCTGCTCTCTCTCGTCTCGTCTCCTCTCGTCTCCACCCTTTCGACTCCTTTCTTTTGTCTTCTCTCTCTATTGACTCCTCCCTCTGGTCTTCTCTCTCTGGTCTCCTCCCTCTCGTCTCTTCCCTCTGGTCCCCCTCAAGTCTCCATTCGTCTCTCTCTGGTCTCCTTCCTTTGGTCTCCTCCCTCGAGTGTCCTCTCTGGTCTTCTCCCTCTGGTCTTATGTCTCACTGGTCTCCTCTCTCTCTCTTGTCTCCTCTCTCTGGTCTCCTCTCTCTTGTCTCCTCTCTCTTGTCTCCTCTCTCTGGTCTCCTCTCTCTGGTCTCCTGTCTCTGGTCTCCTCTCTCTCTCTGGTCTCCTCTCACTGGTCTCCTCTCTCTCTCTGGACTCCTCTCTCTCTCTCTTGTCTCCTGTCTCTGGTCTCCTCTCTCTGGTCTCCTGTCTCTGGTCTCCTCTCTCTGGTCTCCTCTCTCTGGTCTCCTCTCGTCTCTTCCCTTTCATAAATGGGCTGACATCAAACAGACTTGCCATTACGATCCTGATGGCAGGGTACAAATGGAAGAGGGCGTCCCTCACATGAGTATAGAGGTTAACTGGTGGGTTACAGTAGCTTTCCTCACCTCCCGAGCCTGCTGATGAAGGTGGATTAGGATCCTCCAGGCGGGTGGGCTATGCTTAGCTTCATCTGCATCGCTCACTACTATAGGGATCACGTCGATCCCGCACCCAGTTAGCCAGGCTGCCATAAAAACAGCCAGTTTACAGGGAGCGCTACTAGGACGCCGAGGTGAGGGTCTTGTCCAGTATGTTTTGCCTGACCCTGACTAACATGTCTTACCTGTATGTTTGATTAGTATGTTTGATCAGTATGTTTGATCAGTATGTTTTATTAGTATGTTTGATTAGTATGTTTGATGATTATGTTTGATTAGTATGTTTGATCAGTATGTTTTATTAGTATGTTTGATCAGTATGTTTTATTAGTATGTTTGATCAGTATGTTTGGTTAGTATGTTTGATTAGAATGTTTGATCAGAATGTTTTATCAGTATGTTTGATCAGTATGTTTGATTAGTATGTTTGATTCGTATGTTTGATAAGTATGTTTGATTAGTATGTTTGATCAGTATGTTTGATTAGTATGTGTGATCAGTATGTTTGATTAGTATGTTTGATAAGTATGTTTGATCAGTATGTTTGATCAGTATGTTTGATCAGTATGTTTGATTAGTATGTTTGATCAGTATGTTTGATCAGTAAGTTTGATCAGTATGTTTGATAAGTATGTTTGATAAGTATGTTTGATCAGTATGTTTGATCAGTATGTTTTATTAGTATGTTTGATTAGTATGTTTGATGATTATGTTTGATTAGTATGTTTAATCAGTATGTTTGATTAGTATGTTTGATCAGTATGTTTGATTAGTATGTTTGATAATTATGTTTAATCAGTATGTTTGATTAGTATGTCTGATCAGTATGTTTGATTAGTATGTTTGATCAGTATGTTTGATTAGTATGTTTGATAATTATGTTTAATCAGTATGTTTGATTAGTATGTCTGATCAGTATGTTTGATTAGTATGTTTGATCAGTATGTTTGATCAGTATGTTTGATTAGTATGTTTGATTCGTATGTTTGATTAGTATGTTTGATTAGTATGTTTAATTAGTATGTTTGATTAGTATGTTTGATTAGTATGTTTAATTAGTATGTTTAATTAGTATGTTTGATTAGTATGTCATCCCCACAGAAACGCCTGTTGAAATCGGATGCACTGGTCCACAGTCTTAACGAAACGGTGCAACGTATATCGCTGTATGATGACGGTACAACCTATCAGAAAAAAAAAGTGTGGCGCTCATCCTGTGGAGTCCCGCCAGGCAGCGAGAGTGCCGGGCCTCACGCCTCGAAGGGGCCCACCCAATGCTACTGGTGGTCACCCACCCATGTGCTGTGGAGTCAAGGCACAAGGTGTTGGGGCAAAAACTATTGACCAAAAACACAAGTCCCTCAGAATACTACAGTGGAATGCGGAGGTAGTCATTAAAAAAAATCTTTCCCTAACACATCACTTTCATGAAGGTAAGATTGACTTGGCATGTATCCAAGAAACGCACCTCAACAGCAACCATAAATTCTCAATCAGAGGATACCAGACCTTCCGTCTGGATAGAGAAGGTCACAAAGGAGGGGTTCTGATACTGACTCGTAACTGCATACCGAGTAGCGCGGTAGCTATCAATCACACCGGACACGCAGAAATTGTAGGAGTCGACATAATGATCCAAGAAACGAAGATCCGCATCTTCAACCTGTACGGTCCACCAAACAAAGACCTGTCGCTCTCGAGTATGGAAGTCAAGGACTCCAGCTGCCTAGTGGTTGGAGACTTCAACAGCCACTCGGAGAGATGGGGATATTCGGACACAGACAACAGAGGTGACGAAGAGGAAGACTGGGAGATAGACACAAATCTCTATCTTATCAATAGGCCGGAGGACAGCCCTAGCTTCTATTCTAGAACATGGCATACCACCTCTATTCCAGACTTGGCCTTTTCCACCACAAAATAGACCGCCAGGTGCTCAACCAATTGGCAGGTAGCGACCACAGGCCAATTAGGCTAGAAGTTGATATGAAAGTAGGCCCACATGAAACAAAACCGCTCCAACGTTGGAACTATACACGAGCCGACTGGGACAGATTTGCAATTCTGACAGATGGGCTGTGTGAAACCATCAACACATGGAATAACAACATGAAACCTATGGTGGAAAGCCTAAGCAAAGCAATAATGCAGGCAGCCACCGAAACCACCCCAAGAGGGGCAATGAAAAACTATAAGCTTTATTGGAATGATGAATTGCAGAAAGCGGAAGACGAAGTCTCAAATGCTAGGAACATAGCAGAGAGAGAACAATCTATGGAGGCAAATATCGCCCTCAAAGCCACCACGGCAAAATACAAATACATTCTAAACCAAATAACAAGATACAGTTGGAAAAATAAAACAGAAAGCCTCAATTTGGACAAAGACGGGAACAAACTATGGAAGTTAGTCAGAGCCATGAACGACGAAACTCCATCAAATAAACAAATTACCATCAAGCAGGGCGACAACATGCTCACTGGAAAAAGGCAGCGAAACGCCTTTATAGAACATTATGCCAGAGCAAACCACATTGCTGTTCCTACAAATAGGCACACATACATTAATGAAGAACAAAAGAGGCACGACAACATCAATATGGCACCAGAGGAGCACATGATGGCAAAACTAACAATGAATGAAGTGGAAGAGGCCATGAGAACTCTAAAGAAAAATAAATCGCCCGGAAAAGATGGCGTAACAATCGAAATGCTGATGGGGCTGGGCCAAACAGCAAAGAGAAAGTTACTATCAGTCCTGAACCAAAGCAGGAAAAGGGGAATTGTACCTCAGGCATGGAAAGATGCTGTAATTATACCAGTACCAAAGAAAGACAACGATAGAGCAGATCCAAATGGATACAGGCCTATCAGTCTGCTGAGCTGTGTAGGAAAACTGATGGAGCGTATGATAAACACCAGACTGACGTGGCATCTGGAAGAAAAACACATACTAATTCCACAGCAAGCAGGCTTTAGACAGCACAGATCCACTGAGGATCAGATCACTCTCATAGCACAGGAAATAGAGGATACTGACCAGGAGAAAAAACACACAGTAGCAGTTTTGGTGGACTTAGAAAAGGCATTTGCCAAGGTCTGGAAAGAGTGACCAAGTCAAGCTTCGAAGAAGTAACGTTTGTTGGAAAATGTACAGATGGATCAGCCACTACCTCAAAAACAGAACAGCCAGAGTTCAAGTACAAGGGCAGATGAGCAAAAAGGTGACACTTGAGCAGGGAGTACCCCTGGTGTATATAAATTACATCGCAGAGAATATACCAAGACGAGTCCACAGCTCCATGTTTGCAGACGATCTAGCTATGTGGACCTCTGAAAAGAATCTCACCATAGTAAGTAATCGGATGCAGCAGGCCCTAACATCGCTGGAGGAGTGGGCGAACTCATGGCTGGTCAAAATAAATGAGGAAAAAACATGTACGATATTTTCGCTTTCAAACAAACCACAAAACATCAAAATAAGTCTTAACGGCAAATATCTGCGGCCAAACGACAACCCAAACTACTTGGGAGTCACATTTGATCGGCGCATGACATGGAAAAGTCAGATCGAGAGAAACCGAATGATAGCCAGAGAAAGAATGGCAATCATGAGGAAACTTGCTGGCACAAGCTGAGGAGCATATGAAAGTATACTAAAGAAACTGTACACTGGAAGAGTGAGACCAGTTCTCGAGTATGGCATTGCGGCATGGACAACAGCAGGAAAGGCGAACTTTGACAAAATTAGCAAACTCCATAACCAAGCCATGAGAGTTATAACAGGAGGCATGAAGTCAACGCCAATTGTAGAAATGGAAAAGATTACAAATCTGCAATCCATGACCTACAGAAGAGACTGCAAAGCCCAGCAGCAAGCAGAAAAACTCAGAAGACTGACTGACCATCCAATGCATAAGAGACTAAATAATTTTGGAAATGGGAAACTAAAGCGGAGAAACTTTGCAGAAATAGCCAAAGCAAAGATACACGAAGACCCCCATGAACGCACTAACAACACCTACGCCCATCCCTACTGTACGCAAACCTACCTGGAGGCAGCGTATTTTTCCAGAGGTCGCAGAAAATATTCCAGGTATTGGAAAAAAGAACAGCCAGACTGAAAAAGAAAGAAGAGACATAACCCTGAGGTACATAACGAAAAACTACCCAAGCATGGACTGGACCCATGCATACATCGACGGTTCTGTAACAAACACAACACAGAACGGAGGGGCAGGGGTATTCCTGAGCCTACCAAATGGTAGAAAAACAACACTATCAGTGGCAACTGGAAAATACTCAAGTAATTTCAGAGCGGAGGCAGAGGCACTGAGGGCTGCAGTAGAAGAAATGGTGACATGCAAAAGAAATGAAAGCCATATAGTCTTGCTTACAGATGCACTGGCCGTAGTCACAGCACTAAAAAGCCAGAAAAATACTGAACTCAATGATTTAAGAGCAGTACTCTGACAACTATGCCAGCAGTCCGCACCAAAAAGAGTAGTGGTACAGTGGGTTCCATCCCACTGTAACATCCAAGGCAACGAGGAGGCAGACAGACTGGCAAAAGAAGGTGCAAGACTACCCCAACCAGATACTAGTATGACGTACGAAGAGTCCAAAAGGCTTATTAGAGCCAGATACATGGCCAAATGGGAAACAGAACATACTGGCTACACAAAAAACGATGCCTATTACCAGTTGAACAGAAGAGAGCAGGTCGTTGTCTTCAGACTTCGCACTGGCCACAATAGACTGAGGTACCACCTATTCAATAAATTGAAGATAGGTGGCACTGACGAATGCCCGTGTGGTACCGGGAAAATGACCGCTGAACATCTGCTGAAAAACTGCCCGACAAACGAGGATCAGAGAAAGCAGATGTGACCATCACCAGTGGCAACACTACACAAGGTCTATGGCAGTGTCGGCAGCCTCAGGATGACCGCTGCTTTTTTCTAAAAAATAAAGGTTGACGTCTGACAGCGTACGAAGAAGAAGAAGAAGAAGAAGAAGAAGAAGAAGAAGAAGAAGAAGAAGAAGAAGAAGAAGAAGAAGAAGAAGAAGATCAGTATGTTTGATCATTATGTTTGATCATTATGGTTGATTAGTATGACCACAGAGAGATGTGGCATAGGGTTGTTGGGGTGTTTGTATGGGTGCCCCAACGACCTAAATGGTGATGGGATGACCTGCCCTGATTTGACCTGTGACAACAAAAATTAACGATGTTCTACCATCAATGTTCTACCGTCAACGTTTCTACCATCAATGTTCTACCGTTAATGTTCTACCATCAATGTTCTACATTCAGTTCAAGTAGTTCTGCGTATCTATGCCGATGTTAACTGAGCAAAGTAGTTTGTTGACACCAGACAGCTGATAATGGCCGACAGCGCAGCTTACCTTCCATCCACTTGTCAGGAACGATTTGACGTGAATCTTTGTTAGATATTTTCTGTCAGTGTTTGCTGTCAGTGTTTTCTGTCAGTGTTTTGTGTCAGTGTTTTGTGTCAGTGTTTTCTGTCAGTGTTTTGTGTCAGTGTTTTGTGTCAGTGTTTTCTGTCAGTGTTTTGTGTCAGTGTTTTATGTCAGTGTTTTCTGTCCACAGACTGGACCAGACACTTGGCAGACCGGGCAACTTGTACGCTAGCTCTGCGCGAGACAGGGAAAAGATGACCATTGGAGCACGGATGGTTCGTGTAGAAACTCAGGTATACCACGAGAGCCAGCACCACCAACAACACAACCACTACCACTAATAACAGCACTACCACACCACCACCAACAATAGCACTATCGCCAGCAACAGCACCACCACTAACAACAGCACCACCACCACGAACAACAACACCCACAGCACTACCATTACAAGTAACAACAGCACTACCACCACCAACAACAGCACTACCACCACGTCAACCATCATCAACAACATCACTACCACCACCACCAATAACAACAACAACTGCACTACCACCACCACCAACAACAACAAAAGCACTACCACCGCCACCACCACCAAGAACAACAGCAGCACTACCACCACCACCATCACCAACAACAACAGCACTTTCACCACTTTTAACATCACTACCACAACCAACAACAGCAGCACCCCCACCATCACAGACAGTAGCAGCAGAACACAAAACAGTACATTGAACATTTTGGTGACTTGTTCTGTGTTTTGGATGATTTTGTGAGGCTCCTGCACGGAGTGTTTTAGCTATCACAGGATACAGACACGAGGCTTACAGCACAATACAGACATGAGGCTTACAGCACAATACAGACATGAGGCTTACAGCACAATACAGAGATAAGGCTTACAGCACAATACAGACATGAGGCTTACAGCACAATACAGACATGAGGCTTACAGCACAATACAGACAGTAGGCTTACAGCACAATACAGACATACATATGTGGTTCGGAGCAAATACACACATCTGAATGTGGCTAGTGGACAAAAACAGAAATTGAAATGTGGTTTATGGCAAATGCATACATCTATATGTGGCTAGTGGGCAAAAATATACATTGATATGTTGTTTATGGCAAATACAGACATCTATATGTGCTTAGGACAAATACACAGGCATTGATATGGTGTTTAGGGCAAATACAGACATATGTATGTGGCTAGTCAACAAATACGGACTGACATGTGGTTTAGGGCAAGTACAAACATCTAAATGTGGTTTATGGCAAATATAGACATCTATATGTGGTTTAGGAATACAAACTATTTGTTATTATCCTTGCCAAGTTTAAGAAACTATATTTGAGTGAATGAGTTTGCTGACAAACATAACAATGCAATATGAGTCTAGTAAAACCTTGCCATCTCCCTCTTATCTACTCCAGTGTTCAAAGAGACACCATATTTTCTATGCTCAATCTCTTGAAACATCCTTCTGACAAATTGTTAAAATCTAGATGAGATGTTCAAAATTCCTGTTCAAGTCTCTATCCAAGATGATATAAAAAAACAAACATCACAATTCTAAAACTGTAACTATATATATAAGAGAATGATGATATTTATCAAGAACTGCTATATCTATAATAGAAATATGATATTTATCAAGTACTGATATTTCTAAATAAATATACATTCATCAAGCACTGCTGTATTTATTACTGGCAGATTGCATTTATCGAACTTTGCTATGGCAATAATGACAAATTATATTATCAAACCATGCTTTGTCTATAATGGAAAGATGATATTTATCAAATCTATGGTACTGTGACTATCATCAACAAATGATGACTTATATGGAATGAAAACATTTGGATGCACGAACTGTGGCAGGTTTAAAGTATGAGTAGAAATGAAAAAATACAACAAATGTACCTACAACTAAAACACAACAATGATTATCAGATTAAATGTAACTAACAATAGTCTGATTGATTATGAGATTAAAAGTAACTAACAAGATTCAGATAATGTTGAGAGAAACATTTTTACCAAATTCGGAATAATTCGTATGTCTTGGTAGCCAGTGAGAGGAGCAGACAGCAGTGTCAAGATAAGACTACATGGAAAGTGGGAGGGGTAGAGAGCAATGTCAAGATAAGACTACGTGGGAAGTGGGAGAGGCAGACAGCAATGTCAAGATAAGACTACGTGGGAAGTGGGAGAGGCAGACAGCAATGTCAAGATAAGACTACGTGGGAAGTGGGAGGGGCAGACAGCAATGTCAAGATAAGACTACGTGGGAAGTGGGAGGGGCAGACAGCAATGTCAAGATAAGACTACGTGGGAAGTGGGAGGGGTAGACAGCAGTGTCAAGATAAGACTACGTGGGAAGTGAGAGAGGCAGACAGCAATGTCAAGATAAGACTACATGGGAAGTGGGAGGGGCAGACAGCAATGTCAAGATAAGACTACGTGGGAAGTGGGAGGGGCAGACAGCAATGTCAAGATAAGACTACATGGGAAGTGGGAGGGGCAGACAGCAATGTCAAGATAAGACTACGTGGGAAGTGGGAGGGGCAGACAGCAGTGTCAAGATAAGACTACGTGGGAAGTGGGAGGGGCAGACAGCAGTGTCAAGATAAGACTACGTAGGAAGTGGGAGGGAAGGGGGGGGGGGCGTTTTCATTACATTAAGGAAGTTCACGGAAATCAAACCAATATTGGATTGTATAATCTTGAACTTCAATGTAAATAGCTTGTTTTTGTATGCTGTGAAACGCTACGAAGAAAGGCCTGGTCAGATTTGTGTGGCGACAATGTTAGTAGTAGTGTAGGGTTAGATACACCGTTGGAAGATGACAGGAAATATTATTTGTAGGGTATGTAGAGTAGAAGAGAGGCAGGCTCAAATGGAGTAAGATAGTAAGGCAAAGGAGATTGGAGGAGATAGAAAAGAGGCAGAGGAAAATAGAAGGGAAGCAAGAGAAAAACGGGAGAGAAACAAGAGGAAAATAGAAGGGAAGCAAGAGGAAAATGGAGGAAATTTTAAAGAAGCTGCAGTTGGGTAGTCAAGATGATATAATTATACTACTGTCAGTTAGGGGTTGTCAGTTAGGTATGGGTTGTCAGTTAGGTATGGGTTGTCAGTTAGGTATGGGTTGTCAGTTAGGTATGGGTTGTCAGTTAGAGGTTGTCAGTTAGGGGTTGTCAGGTAGGTATGGGTTGTCAGTTAGGTATGGGTTGTCAGTTAGGTATGGGTTGTCAGTTAGGGGTTGTCAGTTAGGGGTTGTCAGGTAGGGGTTGTCAGTTAGGTATGGGTTGTCAGTTAGGTATGGGTTGTCAGTCAGGTATGGGTTGTCAGTTAGGTATGGGTTGTGAGTTAGGTATGGATTGTCAGTTAGGGGTTGTCAGTTAGGGGTTGTCAGGTAGGGGTTGTCAGTTAGGGGTTGTCAGTTAGGTATGGGTTGTCAGTTAGGTATGGGTTGTCAGTTAGGTGTGGGTTGTCAGGTAGGGGTTGTCAGGTAGGGGTTGTCAGGTAGGGGTTGTCAGTTAGGTATGGGTTGTCAGTTAGGTATGGGTTGTCAGTTAGGGGTTGTCAGTTAGGGGTTGTCAGTTAGGGGTTGTCAGTTAGGTATGATTTGTCAGGTAGGGGTTGTCAGTTAGGGGTTGTCAGGTAGGGGTTGTCAGGTAGGGGTTGTCAGGTAGGGGTTGTCAGTTAGGGGTTGTCAGGTAGGGGTTGTCAGGTAGGGGTTGTCAGGTAGGGGTTGTCAGTTAGGGGTTGTCAGTTAGGGGTTGTCAGGTAGGGGTTGTCAGGTAGGAGTTGTCAAGTAGGGGTTGTCAGGTAGGGGTTGTCAGTTAGGGGTTTGTCAGGTAGGGGTTGTCAGGTAGGGGTTGTCAATTAGGGGTTGTCAGTTAAGGGTTGTCAGGTAGGGGTTGTCAGTTAGGGGTTGTCAGGTAGGGGTTGTCAGGTAGGGGTTGTCATGTAGGGATTGTCATGTAGGGGTTGTCATGTAGGGGTTGTCAGGTAGGGGTTGTCAGGAAGGTAGGGGTTGTCAGGTAGGGGTTGTCAGGTAGGGGTTATCAGGTAGGGGTTGTCAGGTAGGGGTTGTCAGGTAGAGGTTGTCAGGTAGGGGTTTTCAGGTAGGTGTGGGTTGTCAGGTAGGGGTTGTCAGGTAGGGGTTGTCAGTTAGGTAGGGGTTGTCAGATAGGTAGGGGTTGTCAGTTAGGTAGGGGTTGTCAGTTAGGTAGGGGTTGTCAGTTAGGTGTGGGTTGTCAGATAGGTATGGGTTGTCAGTTAGGTATTGGTTGTCAGTTAGGTATGGGTTGTCAGTTAGGTGTGGGTTGTCAGTTAGGTGTGGATTGTCAGTTAGGTATTGGTTGTCAGTTAGGTATGGGTTGTCAGTTAGGTATGGGTTGTTAGTTAGGTAGGGGTTGTCAGTTAGGTGTGGGTTGTCAGTTAGGTATGGGTTGTCAGTTAGGTGTGGGTTGTCAGTTAGGTATGGGTTGTCAGTTAGGTAGGGGTTGTAAGTTAGGTATGGGTTGTCAGTTAGTTATGGGTTGTCAGTTAGGTGTGGGTTGTCAGTTAGGTATGGGTTGTCAGTTAGGTAGGGGTTGTCAGTTAGGTATGGGTTATCAGTTAGGTGTTAGTTATCAGTTAGGTATGGGTTGTCAGTTAGGTATGGGTTGTCAGTTAGGTAGGGATTGTCAGTTAGGTATGGGTTGTCAGTTAGGTGTGGGTTGTCAGGTAGGGGTTGTCAGGTAGGGGTTGTCAGGTAGGGGTTGTCAGTTCGGTATGGGTTGTCAGTTAGGTATGCGTTGTCAGTTAGGGGTTGTCAGTTAGGGGTTGTCAGGTAGGGGTTGTCAGGTAGGGGTTGTCAGGTAGGGGATGTCAGTTAGGTATGGGTTGTCAGTTAGGGGTTGTCAGTTAGGGGTTGTCAGGTAGGGGTTGTCAGTTAGGGGTTGTCAGGTAGGGGTTGTCAGTTAGGGGTTGTCAGTTAGGGATTGTCAGGTAGGGGTTGTCAGTTAGGGGTTATCAGTTAGGGGTTGTCAGGTAGGGGTTGTCAGGTAGGGGTTGTCAGGTAGGGGTTGTCAGTTAGGGGTTGTCAGTTAGGGGTTGTCAGGTAGGGGTTGTCAGGTAGGGGTTGTCAGTAATGGGTTGTCAGTTAGGGGTTGTTAGTTAGGGGTTGTCAGGTAGGGGTTGTCAGGTAGGAGTTGTCAGGTAGGGGTTGTCAGGTAGGGGTTGTCAGTTAGGGGTTTGTCAGGTAGGGGTTGTCAATTAGGGGTTGTCAGTTAAGGGTTGTCAGGTAGGGGTTGTCAGTTAGGGGTTGTCAGGTAGGGGTTGTCAGGTAGGGGTTGTCAGGTAGGGATTGTCAGGTAGGGGTTGTCAGGTAGGGGTTGTCAGGTAGGGGTTGTCAGATAGGGGTTGTCAGGTAGGGGTTGTCAGGTAGGGGTTGTCAGGTGGAGGTTGTCAGGTAGGGGTTGTCATGTAGGTGTGGGTTGTCAGGTAGGGGTTGTCAGGTAGGGGTTGTCAGGTAGGGGTTGTCAGTTAGGTAGGGGTTGTCAGTTAGGTAGGGGTTGTCAGTTAGGTAGGGGTTGTCAGTTAGGTAGGGGTTGTCAGTTAGGTAGGGGTTTTCAGTTAGGTGTGGGTTGTCAGTTAGGTGTGGGTTGTCAGTTAAGTATGGCTTGTCAGTTAGGTATGGGTTGTCAGTTAGGTATGGGTTGTCAGTTAGGTTGGGGTTGTCAGTTAGGTATGGGTTGTCAGTTAGGTATGTGTTGTCAGTTAGGTATGGGTTGTCAGTTAGGTATGGGTTGTCAGTTAGGTAGGGGTTGTCAGTTAGGTATGGGTTGTCAGTTAGGTAGGGGTTGTCAGTTAAGTATTGGTTGTCAGTTAGGTATGGGTTGTCAGTTAGGTGTGGGTTGTCAGTTAGGTGTGGGTTGTCAGTTAGGTATGGGTTGTCAGTTAGGTATGGGTTGTCAGTTAGGTATGGGTTGTCAGTTAGGTAGGGGTTGTCAGTTAAGTATGGGTTGTCAGTTAGGTGTGGGTTGTCAGACAGGGGTTGTCAGGTAAGGGTTGTCAGTTAGGTATGGGTTGTCAGTTAGGTATGGGTTGTCAGTTAGGTAGGGGTTGTCAGTTAGGTATGGGTGGTCAGTTAGGTATGGGTTGTCAGTTAGGAAGAAGTTATCAGTTAGGTATGGGTTTTCAGATAGGTATGGGTTGTCAGTTAGGTATTGGTTGTCAGTTAGGTATGGGTTGTTAGTTAGGTGTGGGTTTTCAGTTAGGTATGGGTTGTCAGTTAGGTATTGGTTGTCAGTTAGGTATGGGTTGTTAGTTAGGTAGGGGTTGTCAGTTAGGTATGGGTGGTCAGTTAGGTATGGGTTGTCAGTTAGGTAGGGGTTATCAGTTAGGTATGGGTTTTCAGATAGGTATGGGTTGTCAGGTATGGGTTGTCAGTTAGGCATAGGTTGTCAGTTAGGTGTGGGTTGTCAGATAGGTATGGGTTGTCAGTTAGGTATTGGTTGTCAGTTAGGTATGGGTTGTCAGTTAGGTGTGGGTTGTCAGTTAGGTGTGGATTGTCAGTTAGGTATTGGTTGTCAGTTAGGTATGGGTTGTCAGTTAGGTATGGGTTGTTAGTTAGGTAGGGGTTGTCAGTTAGGTGTGGGTTGTCAGTTAGGTATGGGTTATCAGTTAGGTGTGGGTTGTCAGTTAGGTATGGGTTGTCAGTTAGGTAGGGGTTGTAAGTTAGGTATGGGTTGTCAGTTAGTTATGGGTTGTCAGTGAGGTGTGGGTTGTCAGTTAGGTATGGGTTGTCAGTTAGGTAGGGGTTGTCAGTTAGGTATGGGTTATCAGTTAGGTGTTAGTTATCAGTTAGGTATGGGTTGTCAGTTAGGTATGGGTTGTCAGTTAGGTAGGGATTGTCAGTTAGGTATGGGTTGTCAGTTAGGTGTGGGTTGTCAGGTAGGGGTTGTCAGGTAGGGGTTGTCAGGTAGGGGTTGTCAGTTAGGTATGGGTTGTCAGTTAGGTATGCGTTGTCAGTTAGTTGTTGTCAGTTAGGGGTTGTCAGGTAGGGGTTGTCAGGTAGGGGTTGTCAGGTAGGGGATGTCAGTTAGGTATGGGTTGTCAGTTAGGGGTTGTCAGTTAGGGGTTGTAAGGTAGGGGTTGTCAGTTAGGGGTTGTCAGGTAGGGGTTGTCAGTTAGGGGTTGTCAGTTAGGGATTGTCAGGTAGGGGTTGTCAGTTAGGGGTTATCAGTTAGGGGTTGTCAGGTAGGGGTTGTCAGGTAGGGGTTGTCAGGTAGGGGTTGTCAGTTAGGGGTTGTCAGTTAGGGGTTGTCAGGTAGGGGTTGTCAGGTAGGGGTTGTCAGTAATGGGTTGTCAGTTAGGGGTTGTTAGTTAGGGGTTGTCAGGTAGGGGTTGTCAGGTAGGAGTTGTCAGGTAGGGGTTGTCAGGTAGGGGTTGTCAGTTAGGGGTTAATCAGGTAGGGGTTGTCAATTAGGGGTTGTCAGTTAAGGGTTGTCAGGTAGGGGTTGTCAGTTAGGGGTTGTCAGGTAGGGGTTGTTAGGTAGGGGTTGTCAGGTAGGGATTGTCAGGTAGGGGTTGTCAGGTAGGGGTTGTCAGGTAGGGGTTGTCAGATAGGGGTTGTCAGGTAGGGGTTGTCAGGTAGGGGTTGTCAGGTGGAGGTTGTCAGGTAGGGGTTGTCATGTAGGTGTGGGTTGTCAGGTAGGGGTTGTCAGGTTGGGGTTGTCAGGTAGGGGTTGTCAGTTAGGTAGGGGTTGTCAGTTAGGTAGGGGTTGTCAGTTAGGTAGGGGTTGTCAGTTAGGTAGGGGTTTTCAGTTAGGTGTGGGTTGTCAGTTAGGTGTGGGTTGTCAGTTAAGTATGGCTTGTCAGTTAGGTATGGGTTGTCAGTTAGGTATGGGTTGTCAGTTAGGTTGGGGTTGTCAGTTAGGTATGGGTTGTCAGTTAGGTATGTGTTTTCAGTTAGGTATGGGTTGTCAGTTAGGTATGGGTTGTCAGTTAGGTAGGGGTTGTCAGTTAGGTATGGGTTGTCAGTTAGGTAGGGGTTGTCAGTTAAGTATTGGTTGTCAGTTAGGTATGGGTTGTCAGTTAGGTGTGGGTTGTCAGTTAGGTGTGGGTTGTCAGTTAAGTATGGGTTGTCAGTTAGGTATGGGTTGTCAGTTAGGTATGGGTTGTCAGTTAGGTAGGGGTTGTCAGTTAGGTATGGGTTGTCAGTTAGGTGTGGGTTGTCAGACAGGGGTTGTCAGGTAAGGGTTGTCAGTTAGGTATGGGTTGTCAGTTAGGTATGGGTTGTCAGTTAGGTAGGGGTTGTCAGTTAGGTATGGGTGGTCAGTTAGGTATGGGTTGTCAGTTAGGAAGGGGTTATCAGTTAGGTATGGGTTTTCAGATAGGTATGGGTTGTCAGTTAGGTATTGGTTGTCAGTTAGGTATGGGTTGTTAGTTAGGTGTGGGTTTTCAGTTAGGTATGGGTTGTCAGTTAGGTATTGGTTGTCAGTTAGGTATGGGTTGTTAGTTAGGTAGGGGTTGTCAGTTAGGTGTGGGTTGTCAGTTAGGTATGGGTTGTCAGTTAGGTGTGGGTTGTCAGTTAGGTATGGGTTGTCAGTTAGGTAGGGGTTGTCAGTTAGATATGGGTTGTCAGTTAGTTATGGGTTGTCAGTTAGGTGTGGGTTGTCAGTTAGGTATGGGTTGTCAGTTAGTTAGGGGTTGTCAGTTAGGTATGGGTTGTCAGTTAGTTATGGGTTGTCAGTTAGGTGTGGGTTGTCAGTTAGGTATGGGTTGTCAGTTAGGTATGGGTTGTCAGTTAGGTAGGGGTTGTCAGTTAGGTATGGGTTGTCAGTTAGGTGTGGGTTGTCAGGTAGGGGTTGTCAGGTAGGGGTTGTCAGTTAGGTATGGGTTGTCAGTTAGGTATGGGTTGTCAGTTAGGTAGGGGTTGTCAGTTAGGTATGGTTGGTCAGTGAGGTATGGGTTGTCAGTTAGGTAGGGGTTATCAGTTAGGTATGGGTTTTCAAATAGGTATGGGTTGTCAGGTATGGGTTGTCAGTTAGGCATAGGTTGTCAGTTAGGCATGGGTTGTCAGTTAGGTATGGGTTGTCAGTTAGGTATAGGTTGTCAGTTAGGTATAGGTTGTCTGTTAGGTATAGGTTGTCAGTTATGTATGGGTTGTCAGTTAGGTATAGGTTGTCAGTTAGGTATAGGTTGTCTGTTAGGTATGGGTTGTCAGTTAGGTATGGGTTGTCAGTTAGGTATAGGTTGTCAGTTAGGTATGGGTTGTCAGTTACGTAAATGTTGTCAGTTTAAGTATGGGTTGTCAGTTAGGTATAGGTTGTCTGTTAGGTATGGGTTGTCAGTTAGGTATGGGTTGTCAGTTAGGTGTAGGTTGTCAGTTAGGTATGGGTTGTCAGTTAGGTGTAGGTTGTCAGTTAGGTAGTTGTTGTCAGTTAGGTATGGGTTATCAGTTAGGTATGGGTTGTCAGTTAGGTAAGGGTTGTCAGTTAGGTAGGGGTTGTCAGTTAGGTATGGGTTGTCAGTTAGGTGTGGGTTGTCAGGTAGGGGTTTTCAGGTAGGGGTTGTCAGTTAGGTATGGGTTGTCAGTTACGTATGGGTTGTCAGTTAGGTTTTGGGTTGTCAGTTAGGTATAGGTTGTCTGTTAGGTATAGGTTGTCAGTAAGGTATGGGTTGTCAGTTAGGTATAGGTTGTCAGTTAGGTATGGGTTGTCTGTTAGGTATGGGTTGTCAGTAAGGCATGGGTTTGTCAGTTAGGTATAGGTTGTCAGTTAGGTATGGGTTGTCAGTTATGTAAAGGTTGTCAGTTAGGTATGGGTTGTCAGTTAGGTATAGGTTGTCAGTTAGGTATGGGTTGTCAGTTAGGTATGGGTTGTCAGTTAGGTATAGGTTATCAGTTAGGTAGGGGTTGTCTGTTAGGTGTGGGTAGTCAGTTAGGTATGGGTTGTCAGTTGGGTGTGGGTTGTCAGTTAGGTATGGGTTGTCAGTTAGGTAGATGTTGTCAGTTAGATACGGGTTGTCAGTTAGTTAAGGGTTGTCAGTTAGGTGTGGGTTGTCAGTTAGGTATGGGTTGTCAGTTAGGTAGGGGTTGTCAGTTAGGTATGGGTTGTCAGTTAGGTGTTAGTTGTCAGTTAGGTATAGGTTGTCAGTTAGGTATGGGTTGTCAGTTAGGTATAGGTTGTCAGTTAGGTATGGGTTGTCAGTTAGGTGTGGGTTGTCAATTAGGTATGGGTTGTCAGTTAGGTAGGGGTTGTCAGTTAGATATGGGTTGTCAGTTAGTTATGGGTTGTCAGTTAGGTGTGGGTTGTCAGTTAGGTATGGGTTGTCAGTTAGGTAGGGGTTGTCAGTTAGGTATGGGTTGTCAGTTAGGTGTTAGTTGTCAGTTAGGTATGGGTTGTCAGTTAGGTATGGGTTGTCAGTTAGGTAGGGGTTGTCAGTAAGGTGTGGGTTGTCAGTTAGGTGTGGGTTGTCAGGTAGGGGTTGTCAGGTAGGGGTTGTCAGTTAGGTATGGGTTGTCAGTTAGGTATGGGTTGTCAGTTAGGTAGGGGTTGTCAGTTAGGTATGGGTGGTCAGTTAGGTATGGGTTGTCAGTTAGGTAGGGGTTGTCAGTTAGGTATGGGTTTTCAGATAGGTATGGGTTGTCAGTTAGGCATAGGTTGTCAGTTAGGCATGGGTTGTCAGTTAGGTATGGGTTGTCAGTTAGGTATAGGTTGTCAGTTAGGTATAGGTTGTCAGTTAGGTATGGGTATTCAGTTAGGTATGGGTTGTCAGTTAGGTATAGGTTGTCAGTTAGGTATAGGTTGTCTGTTAGGTATGGGTTGTCAGTTAGGTATGGGTTGTCAGTTAGGTATAGGTTGTCAGTTAGGTATGGGTTGTCAGTTATGTAAATGTTGTCAGTTTAAGTATGGGTTGTCAGTTAGGTATAGGTTGTCTGTTAGGTATGGGTTGTCAGTTAGGTATGGGTTGTCAGTTAGGTATAGGATGTCAGTTAGGTATGGGTTGTCAGTTAGGTATAGGTTGTCAGTTAGGTATGGGTTGTCTGTTAGGTATGGGTTGTCAGTTAGGTATGGGTTGTTAGTTAGGTAGGGGTTGTCAGTTAGGTGTGGGTTGTCAGTTAGGTATGGGTTGTCAGTTAGGTGTGGGTTGTCAGTTAGGTATGGGTTGTCAGTTAGGTAGGGGTTGTCAGTTAAATATGGGTTGTCAGTTAGTTATGGGTTGTCAGTTAGGTGTGGGTTGTCAGTTAGGTATGGGTTGTCAGTTCGGTAGGGGTTGTCAGTTAGGTATGGGTTGTCAGTTAGTTATGGGTTGTCAGTTAGGTGTGGGTTGTCAGTTAGGTATGGGTTGTCAGTTAGGTAGGGGTTGTCAGTTAGGTATGGGTTGTCAGTTAGGTGTGGGTTGTCAGGTAGGGGTTGTCAGCTAGGGGTTGTCAGTTAGGTATGGGTTGTCAGTTAGGTATGGGTTGTCAGTTAGGTAGGGGTTGTCAGTTAGGTATGGGTGGTCAGTTAGGTATGGGTTGTCAGTTAGGTAGGGGTTGTCAGTTAGGTATGGGTTTTCAGATAGGTATGGGTTGTCAGGTATGGGTTGTCAGTTAGGCATAGGTTGTCAGTTAGGCATGGGTTGTCAGTTAGGTATGGGTTGTCAGTTAGGTATAGGTTGTCAGTTAGGTATAGGTTGTCTGTTAGGTATAGGTTGTCAGTTAGGTATGGGTTGTCAGTTAGGTATAGGTTGTCAGTTAGGTATAGGTTGTCTGTTAGGTATGGGTTGTCAGTTAGGTATGGGTTGTCAGTTAGGTATAGGTTGTCAGTTAGGTATGGGTTGTCAGTTATGTAAATGTTGTCAGTTTAAGTATGGGTTGTCAGTTAGCTATAGGTTGTCTGTTAGGTATGGGTTGTCAGTTAGGTATGGGTTGTCAGTTAGGTATAGATTGTCAGTTAGGTATGGGTTGTCAGTTAGGTGTAGGTTGTCAGTTAGGTAGTTGTTGTCAGTTAGGTATGGGTTATCAGTTAGGTATGGGTTGTCAGTTAGGTAGAGGTTGTCAGTTAGGTAGGGGTTGTCAGTTAGGTATGAGTTGTCAGTTAGGTGTGGGTTGTCAGGTAGGGGTTTTCAGGTAGGGGTTGTCAGTTAGGTATGGGTTGTCAGTTACGTATGGGTTGTCAGTTAGGTTTTGGGTTGTCAGTTAGGTATAGGTTGTCTGTTAGGTATAGGTTGTCAGTAAGGTATGGGTTGTCAGTTAGGTATAGGTTGTCAGTTAGGTATGGGTTGTCTGTTAGGTATGGGTTGTCAGTTAGGCATGGGTTTGTCAGTTAGGTATAGGTTGTCAGTTAGGTATGGGTTGTCAGTTATGTAAAGGTTGTCAGTTAGGTATGGGTTGTCAGTTAGGTATAGGTTGTCAGTTAGGTATGGGTTGTCAGTTAGGTATGGATTGTCAGTTAGGTATAGGTTATCAGTTAGGTAGGGGTTGTCTGTTAGGTGTGGGTTGTCAGTTAGGTATGGGTTGTCAGTTAGGTGTGGGTTGTCAGTTAGGTATGGGTTGTCAGTTAGGTAGATGTTGTCAGTTAGATACGGGTTGTCAGTTAGTTATGGGTTGTCAGTTAGGTGTGGGTTGTCAGTTAGGTATGGGTTGTCAGTTAGGTAGGGGTTGTCAGTTAGGTATGGGTTGTCAGTTAGGTGTTAGTTGTCAGTTAGGTATAGGTTGTCAGTTAGGTATGGGTTGTCAGTTAGGTATGGGTTGTCAGTTAGGTATAGGTTGTCAGTTAGGTAGGGGTTGTCAGTTAGGTGTGGGTTGTCAGTTAGGTATGGGTTGTCAGTTAGGTGTGGGTTGTCAATTAGGTATGGGTTGTCAGTTAGGTAGGGGTTGTCAGTTAGATATGGGTTGTCAGTTAGTTATGGGTTGTCAGTTAGGTGTGGGTTGTCAGTTAGGTATGGGTTGTCAGTTAGGTAGGGGTTGTCAGTTAGTTATGGGTTGTCAGTTAGGTGTTAGTTGTCAGTTAGGTATGGGTTGTCAGTTAGGTATGGGTTGTCAGTTAGGTAGGGGTTGTCAGTTAGGTGTGGGTTGTCAGTTAGGTGTAGGTTGTCAGGTAGGGGTTGTCAGGTAGGGGTTGTCAGTTAGGTATGGGTTGTCAGTTAGGTATGGGTTGTCAGTTAGGTAGGGGTTGTCAGTTAGGTATGGGTGGTCAGTTAGGTATGGGTTGTCAGTTAGGTAGGGGTTGTCAGTTAGGTATGGGTTTTCAGATAGGTATGGGTTGTCAGTTAGGCATAGGTTGTCAGTTAGGCATGGGTTGTCAGTTAGGTATGGGTTGTCAGTTAGGTATAGGTTGTCAGTTAGGTATAGGTTGTCAGTTAGGTATGGGTATTCAGTTAGGTATGGGTTGTCAGTTAGGTATAGGTTGTCAGTTAGGTATAGGTTGTCTGTTAGGTATGGGTTGTCAGTTAGGTATGGGTTGTCAGTTAGGTATAGGTTGTCAGTTAGGTATGGGTTGTCAGTTATGTAAATGTTGTCAGTTTAAGTATGGGTTGTCAGTTAGGTATAGGTTGTCTGTTAGGTATGGGTTGTCAGTTAGGTATGGGTTGTCAGTTAGGTATAGGTTGTCAGTTAGGTATGGGTTGTCAGTTAGGTGTAGGTTGTCAGTTAGGTAGTGGTTGTCAGTTAGGTATGGGTTATCAGTTAGGTATGGGTTGTCAGTTAGGTAAGGGTTGTCAGTTAGGTAGGGGTTGTCAATTAGGTATTGGTTGTCGGTTAGGTGTGGGTTGTCAGGTAGGGGTTTTCAGGTAGGGGTTGTCAGTTAGGTATGGGTTGTCAGTTATGTATGGATTGTCAGTTAGGTTTTGGGTTGTCAGTTGGGTATGGGTTGTCAGTTAGGCATGGGTTGTCAGTTATGTATAGGTTGTCAGTTAGGTATAGGTTGTCTGTTAGGTATAGGTTGTCAGTTAGGTATGGGTTGTCAGTTAGGTATAGGTTGTCAGTTAGGTATGGGTTGTCTGTTTGATATGGGTTGTCAGTTAGGCATGGGTTTGTCAGTTAGGTATAGGTTGTCAGTTAGGTATGGGTTGTCAGTTATGTAAAGGTTGTCAGTTAGGTATGGGTTGTCAGTTAGGTATAGGTTGTCAGTTAGGTATGGGTTGTCAGTTAGGTATGGGTTGTCAGTTAGGTATAGGTTGTCAGTTAGGTAGGGGTTGTCAGTTAGGTGTGGGTTGTCAGTTATGTATGGGTTGTCAGTTAGGTGTGGGTTGTCAGTTAGGTATGGGTTGTCAGTTAGGTAGGGGTTGTCAGTTAGATATGGGTTGTCAGTTAGTTATGGGTTGTCAGTTAGGTGTGGGTTGTCAGTTAGGTATGGGTTGTCAGTTAGGTAGGGGTTGTCAGTTAGATATGGGTTGTCAGTTAGGTGTTAGTTGTCAGTTAGGTATGGGTTGTCAGTTAGGTATGGGTTGTCAGTTAGGTAGGGGTTGTCAGTTAGGTATGGGTTGTCAGTTAGGTAGGGGTTGTCAGTTAGGTATGGGTTTTCAGATAGGTATGGGTTGTCAGGTATGGGTTGTCAGTTAGGCATAGGTTGTCAGTTAGGCATGGGTTGTCAGTTAGGTATGGGTTGTCAGTTAGGTATAGGTTGTCAGTTAGGTATAGGTTGTCTGTTAGGTATAGGTTGTCAGTTAGGTATGGGTTGTCAGTTAGGTATAGGTTGTCATTTAGGTATAAGTTGTCTGTTAGGTATGGGTTGTCAGTTAGGTATGGGTTGTCAGTTAGGTATAGGTTGTCAGTTAGGTATGGGTTGTCAGTTATGTAAATGTTGTCAGTTTAAGTATGGGTTGTCAGTTAGGTATAGGTTGTCTGTTAGGTATGGGTTGTCAGTTAGGTGTGGGTTGTCAGTTATGTATGGGTTGTCAGTTAGGTGTTGGTTGTCAGTTATGTATGGGTTGTCAGTTAGGTAGGGGTTGTCAGTTAGATATGGGTTGTCAGTTAGTTATGGGTTGTCAGTTAGGTATGGGTTGTCAGTTAGGTAGGGGTTGTCAGTTAGGTATGGGTTGTCAGTTAGGTGTTAGTTGTCAGTTAGGTATGGGTTGTCAGTTAGGTATGGGTTGTCAGTTAGGTAGGGGTTGTCAGTTAGGTAGGGGTTGTCAGTTAGGTATGGGTTTTCAGATAGGTATGGGTTGTCAGGTATGGGTTGTCAGTTAGGCATAGGTTGTCAGTTAGGCATGGGTTGTCAGTTAGGTATGGGTTGTCAGTTAGGTATAGGTTGTCAGTTAGGTATAGGTTGTCTGTTAGGTATAGGTTGTCAGTTAGGTATGGGTTGTCAGTTAGGTGTGGGTTGTCAGGTAGGGGTTTTCAGGTAGGGGTTGTCAGTTAGATATGGGTTGTCAGTTACGTATGGGTTGTCAGTTAGGTTTTGGGTTGTCAGTTGGGTATGGGTTGTCAGTTAGGTATGGGTTGTCAGTTATGTATAGGTTGTCAGTTAGGTATAGGTTGTCTGTTAGGTATAGGTTGTCAGTTAGGTATGGGTTGTCAGTTAGGTATAGGTTGTCAGTTAGGTATGGGTTGTCTGTTAGGTATGGGTTGTCAGTTAGGCATGGGTTTGTCAGTTAGGTATAGGTTGTCAGTTAGGTATGGGTTGTCAGTTATGTAAAGGTTGTCAGTTAGGTATGGGTTGTCAGTTAGATATAGGTTGTCAGTTAGGTATGGGTTGTCAGTTAGGTATGGGTTGTCAGTTAGGTATAGGTTGTCAGTTAGGTATGGGTTGTCAGTTAGGTATGGGTTTTCAGATAGGTATGGGTTGTCAGGTATGGGTTGTCAGTTAGGCATAGGTTGTCAGTTAGGCATGGGTTGTCAGTTAGGTATGGGTTATCAGTTAGGTATAGGTTGTCAGTTAGGTATAGGTTGTCTGTTAGGTATAGGTTGTCAGTTAGGTATGGGTTGTCAGTTAGGTATAGGTTGTCAGTTAGGTATAGGTTGTCTGTTAGGTATGGGTTGTCAGTTAGGTATGGGTTGTCAGTTAGGTATAGGTTGTCAGTTAGGTATGGGTTGTCAGTTATGTAAAGGTTGTCAGTTAGGTATGGGTTGTCAATTAGGTATAGGTTGTCAGTTAGGTATGGGTTGTCAGTTAGGTATGGGTTGTCAGTTAGGTATAGGTTGTCAGTTAGATATGGGTTGTCAGTTAGGTATGGGTTTTCAGATAGGTATGGGTTGTCAGGTATGGGTTGTCAGTTAGGTATAGGTTGAAGAAGGTAATAGGAATTGGAAGTAAGGGATATTTTAGTGAGGAAACAGTTCACAGGGCAGAGAGCTTTGCAGAGAAGTATAAAACTAAAGGCGAGGGTTCAGTATTGGTAGTAGGAGATTCAATGGTGAGGGAGGTTGGCAGACATTTGTCTAAACAACACAACATGTTTGAAAGAATGGATATTGCGAGAGAAAAAATTGAGGACATAGAGGGGAGAATAAAGAGGATAGATGACAGAGGAAACAGTCTGGTTGTGGTAATGGTTGGAACAAATAATGTAAAGAGAGACGGTACCGAAATAATGAGGCAACGATACAAAAGTCTTTTGGGAACACTTAAGGAAAACAAGTTTAGAAAAGTCACAACGATGGGCATTTTAGATCGAGCAGATGAGTCAGACTATCTAGATAGCAAAATAATAGGTATCAACCTTAGGTTACAGGTGATGTGTGCGGACATGGGAATGGAATTTATTGATGGGAAAGTAGACAAAAATAAAATGTCAGACAGGAGAGGTTTACATCTAAATGAGATAGGATAGCATGTTGTGTCAAAATATATGTTTAATCATTGTGTTAGAAATTTAAACTAGTAAGGCCTTTGAAGTATGAGACTAAAGATAGGCATACAAAAGGGTGCTATAGAGGATGTAGTCAAAGGAGAAAGTTGGGGGTCAAGGAAGTGTGAAATATATAGTGGAACATTAAAAATAAAAAGGATAAAGCAAAAGCAAAAAGTGGAAAAACAACAAAACTAAAATGTTTTTATGCAAATGAGAGAAGCATAGTAAATAAAAGAGAAGAATTGGAACTGTATATAAAAGAAGAAAAACCATATATAATAGGGTTAACAGAATCATGGACGTATGGGGACATTGCAGATAGTGAAATTGAAATTGAGGGATATATACAAAGTTAAGGAAAGATAAGATAGTTGGAGACAAGGCTAAGGGAGGTGGCGTTTTATTATACTGTATAAATTCAGTTAATATAACGATCAAAGATGATTTATCATGTGCTAACAAAAATGAAAGTGATTGGGGAGAAATAGAAAGTGGGTGTGAAAAAACAGTGATTGGAGTGTGCTATAGATGTCCATCAAGTCAAAAAGAGGAAGATGAGGAGCTGATTAGTAGCATAGAAAAGGCAAGTGAAGAGAAATTATTATTAATGGGAGATTTCAACTTTCCAGAAATAAAATGAGATATAGCAGAAGCACTTGTAGAGTCAAAACCTTTTGTTAAGTGCATAACTGACATTTTTTAAATTCAACATGTAGAAACAGCCACCAGAGGCAAAAACACACTCGACCTAGTTTTTACTACAGAGGAAAATATGATTGAAAACGTTACCGCTGGGGAACTGTTTGGCTCAAGTGACCATCGAATCATCCGTTGGGATCTTATTGCAAGGAAAGAAGTAAACATAAACACGCAAACATACGACTACTGTAAGACAGATATTAAGAAAATGAAAGAGGCAGTCAGCCACATAATATGGAAATATATTGTCGGAGGAACAGACGTTGAACAAGAGTGGGAGAGTTTTAAAACAGTTCTAGAAACGCTAACTGCGGAATGTGTTCCATGTAGGGAGGTAAACCCCAAGCGTAAAAAGTGGATAACTAGATTTGTAGTGAAATGTAGAAGAGCCAAAAATAAAGCATGGCAAAAATGTATAGAGGCAGGTAAATCAAAAGAAACATATTTAAAATATTTGGACAAGCAGAACATATCTCAGAAAGCGAATAAAACAGCAAAAATTGACTTCGGAAAGAAAATCCGCTCAGATGATCAAGACTGACAGTAAAAGTTTCTTTTCTTATGTTAGAAATAAACAAAGAACAAAAGGCAAAGTAGGCCCTCTCATAGACAGTACAGGGAAAATAATAAGTGAAAATAGGGAGGCAGCTAATCTATTCAATCAGTACTTTGGCACAGTATACACAAAAGGGGATTGCTCCAAGATCCCAGAGTCTATAGATATTTTTTCAAAGAGACATGGATAAAGCGGGATTACGATCAATCTGTATTACAGAAGAAATGGTTTTTTAAAAATTGGAGGAGTTGAAAGTGAATAAATGTCCAGGCCAAGATTGTATTCATCCAAAATTGCTGTTTGAAATTAGAGACCAATTTAGACCAATTAGAGTCAATAATCAAAGAAAACTTTGTAATGCATTTAGACAAATTTAATCTAATCAGAAATAGTCACCTTGGGTTTACTAGAGGGAGATCGTGCTTAACAAATCTATTATAATTCATGGAGAAGGTTACTAAAATGATAGATAAAGGGGAGCCAGTGAATGTTATTTATCTAGATTTTCCAAAAGCCTTTGATAGAGTACCTCATGAAAGATTATTTCGAAAGTTAAAATTACATGGAATAGGTGGGGAAGTTGCCGAATGGATTGAAAGTCGGTTACCAGGAAGAAGGCAGAGAGTGGACATAAATAAGGAGTGTTGTGAAGTAAAAAGTGGAGTGCCACAGGGCTCGGTTTTTGGACCAATTTTATTTTTGATATTTATAAACAATTTGGACATTGATATAGGATCCATGATTGCAAAATTTTCTGATGACACAAAACTATGCAGTAGTGTCTCATCTGAAGCAGAAGTGTCATATATTAAGGTCGGATTTAGATTAAATTAAAGAATGGTTTGTGAGCTGATAAATGGAGTTTAATGTAGGTAAATGTACAGTCATCCACATGGGTAGATCCAATATGGAACATAATTACAGAATGGGCGAGAACAATATTAAAAGATAGAAAAGCAAAGGGTCCTAGGGGTTATAGTAGATCATACAGGAAAGGTGAGTGAGTAAGTTCAGGTAGCTGTGAAAAAGGCAAATTAGGCATCATAAAAATAAATATTAAACATAGGAGCAAGGAAGTGATAGTCAAACTTAATAAAGCATTAGTTAGACCTAGATTGGAGTACTGTGTACAGGTGTGTCCTTATCATGGCGGGGATATAAACATACTGGAAAGAATACAAGAAAAGAGCGACAGAACTGATAGTGGGATTCCAGAATTACAGTAATGAGGAAAAACTCAGAAAAACAGCTCTACAGTGTCTAGAAGAGAGAAGAATTCGAGGTGACGCAATGCAGGTTTATAAGATAATCAGAGAAACGGATAATCTAGACTATAGCAAGTTTTGTTCAAAATACAACCACCGACAAGAACAAGAGGGCATAGCTACAAATTAGCTAAAGAAAGATCCAGATTAGATATTAGGACATATTTTGTAGTCAGAGAGTGGTGAATGCTTGGAATACATTGCATAGGAGGTAGTGGAGGCAGTGACAATTAATGCATTTAAGAATAAATTGGATTCGCATAGCTTTTAGAACAAATTGATGTAAATGAAACTGGTTGTATACAGACTAGCAGAGTATCTAAACCAGTATACAGACGTTAAGTTAAGTTAAGACGGCAGAGTCTTCTAGACCAGTATAACGACGTTAAGTTAAGACGGCAGAGTCTTCTAGACCAGTATAAAGACGTTACGTTAAGTTAAGACGGCAGAGTCTTCTAGACCAGTATAAAGACGTTAAGTTAGGTTAAGACTACAGAGTTTTTTAGACCAGTATAAAGACGTTAAGTTAAGTTAAGACTGCAGAGTCTTCTAGACCAGTATAAAGATGTTAAGTTAAGTTTGAAACACGGAGAACACATGAAACAGGTCAACATTTCTAATTGGATGCGACTAGCAGAAGAGAAAACTTATAATGGAATGAAAGGATCATTCATGTGTTACTGCTGGGGGAACAATTTGTATTTCAGTGGAGAAGAATAGAACACACATTTGAAGGGGTTAGTGGGGGGAGGTTGGGAGGGGGGGGGGTATGCGGGCAGCTGATAGCATAACAAAGCGGTCTCTGTTCTGGAATCCTCATAGTAAGAGAGACAAACATGCAGACGATCAAGAAAGCTCGAGGTCAATAAAAGGAAACAGGAAAGATATGCTGAGAGCAGGACCATATCACTCCGGCAGGAGAGTGTGGCGTGTAGTTGTTGTAGGTCTATACACCGCGGGGAGCTGAACGGGAACAATTGTTAGTTGTTTTTGTTTTTTTGCGTTAGCCTCTAATCCCAAAGACGGTGTGCGTTGCACTGGGGTTTTTATTTTTGCGCCTGTCGGCCCAATGCATCCGACTTCAGCATTCATTTTTATGTGTCTGCTTCCTCCTGCATTTTCTAAGGGTTTGCTTCCCAGGCGTAACGGCCGGTACCGTAATGGGAACTGAACCTTTGGATTGTTAGCCGTGTCACTTGACTCCTAGCCCACGCCGTCCCAATATACATAAATATACACACGATTAGCATCCTGTCAGTCTCGAGAGACAATGGATTTCACGCAAGAGGAGGCAGTCAGTTGTTACCCTTGCTTTCGCGCACACGTCTGGAGTCTGTATCTTGACGCATCTTGTCTTCCCCTGCCTGCAGACCAACACACAAAGCCTGCCTCCAGCCGGGCCTGCCTCCAGCCGGGCCTGCCTCCAGCCGGGCCTGCCTCCAGCCGGGCCTGCCTACAGCCGGGTCTCTTGTAAGTTCTTCCCAGTTGCAGGTGCTCACATCGAACACTTTCAGGTCCCGCTTGCAAACATCTTTGAAGCGGTGGAAGGGTCTACCTTTGTTTCGCTTGCCCGTGGTCAGCTCTCTGTATAGGATATCTTTCGGTATTCGCTCATCCTCCCTTTTGCACACGTGACCAAGCCACCGCAAGCGGCGCTGGCGGAGGATCGTAACTAAACTGGAAATCGTTGCACGTCGTTGTTGGTCACTCTGTCGCTCCTCGGACAGCGCATATGGACAGAATTTAACCTTTTTTCGTGTGAGGCATACAGAGTCCATGTTTCGCTGCTATAGAGCAGGGTACTAATAACACATGATCTGTACACAGCAGCCTGTGAGGAGATGGTCAGCATGTTGTTATCCAACACTCTCTGTGAGAACCTTTCAAGTGTTGATGAGGCCATTCCTAATCGCTGTTGCAGTGTAAGGTTGTCGGTGATGATAGATCCAGCTCTGAGTCCAGTGTAAGGTTGTCGGTGATGATAGATCCAGCTCTGAGTCCAGTGTAAGGTTGTCGGTGAGGATAGCTCCAGCTCTGAGTCCAGTGTAAGGTTGTCGGGGATGATAGATCCAGCTCTGAGTCCAGTGTAAGGTTGTCGGTGATGATAGATCCAGCTCTGAGTCCAGTGTAAGGTTGTCGGTGAGGATAGATCCAGCTCTGAGTCCAGTGTAAGGTTGTCGGTGATGATAGATCCAGCTCTGAGTCCAGTGTAAAGTTGTCGGTGATGATAGATCCAGCTCTGAGTCCAGTGTAAGGTTGTCGGTGATGATAGATCCGAGGTAGTTACAATTATTTTCTACCTCCAGATGTTTATCGTTTAAGACAATGTCTGGAGGATCTGCACACTGAGCCATCACTTTTGTCTTTGTACGCTGATGGTGAGTCCAAACATATTTCAGGATTTAGCCAACCTATTAATGAGGATCTGTCATTCGGCTTCCGTGTGGGCGACCAGGTCAGCCTCGTCTGCGAAGGGCATATCCCGAATGACAGTCTCCCTTCTCTTACCGCTCGTAGTCTAGTCCCCCTTCTCTTACTGCTCAGTCTTGTCTCCCTTATCTTACTGCTCGCAGTCTAGTCTCCCTTATCTTACTGCTCGCAGTCTAGTCTCCCTTCTCTTACTGCACACAGCCTAGTCTCCCTTCTCTTACTGCTCGCAGTCTAGTCTCCCTTCTCTTACTGCACACAGTCTAGTCTCCCTTCTCTTACTGCTCAGTCTTGTCTCCCTTCTCTTACTGCTCACAGTCTAGTCTCCCTTCTCTTACTTTTTGCTCGCAGTCTGGTTAGATTGAATAGCCTGCCATCTGACCTAATATGCAGGAAACCCCGTTCGAATTTAAGGACGATGGCAAAGAAAATGGCGAATAGAGTCGGAGCCAGGACACAACCTTGTTTGACTCCGCCGTTAATGTCGAAGACCTCATATTCCTGACCGCCATGGAGTCCTATACATTCCATGCCCACATGAAAGACCTGATCCGCTCAGTAGTTTAGGTGGGCAGACAACTTTAGACAATACTTTGAAGACCTTTTCTGTTTACCAGGTCGAATGCCTTGGTGAGGTCGATGAAGGCAAGATACAGTGGTCTGTGTTGTTCTCTGCATTTCTCTTGCAGTTGTCTCAGTGAGAAGACCATATCGACGGTGGACCGTTCTGTTCGAAAACCACACTGAGACTCCGGATACACCCTATCGGCCAGCTGCCCCAGCCTGCTCAGGATGATGCTAGCACACACTTTGCCTACCGTGTTGAGGAGCGATATGCCCCTGTAATTGTTGCAGTCTCCTCTGCCTCCCTTGTTCTAGTAAGGGGTGATTATGTTGGCTTCTCTCATGTCCTGTGATACCGCCCCCTCATTCAAACACTGGCAGATATGTTCGTACATGTATTGAAGAAGTACGTTTCCCCTGCATTTGATGATTTCTTCTGGCATGCCATCTCTACTGGGTGCTTTTCTCACTGGCATGCTCTCGGTAGCTTTTTCCAACTCTTGCATGCTCGGTGTATCGTCAAGTTCCTGCAGAATCTCAATTTCGTTGAGAGCAGAGTCCGCCACTACGTCAGGACAGATGTTCTTCTTCTTCTTCTTCTTCTTCTTCTTCGTACGCTGTCAGACGTCAATTTGAATTTGTTCGAAGAAAGCAGCTGTCATCCGGAGGCTGTCGACACTGCCATAGAGCTTGTCTAGTGTTGCCACTGGTGATGGCCACATGTGCTTTCTCTGGTCCTCGTATGCCGGGCAATTTTGCAACAGATGTTCACGGTCATTTTCCCGGTACCACAGGTGCATTCGTCAGTGTCACCTATCTTCAATTTATTGAATAGGTGGTACCTCAGTCTATTGGGGCCTGTGCGGAGTCTGAAGACCTCTTCTGTTCAACTGGTAATAGGCATCGTTTTTTGTGTAGCCAGTATGTTCTGTTTCCAATTTGGCCATGTATCTGGCCCTAATAAACCTTTTGGAATCTGGTTGGGGTAATCTTGCACCTTCTTTTGCCAGTCTGTCTGCCTCCTCGTTGCCTTGAATGTTACAGTGGGATGGAACCCACTGTACCACTACTCTTTTTGGTGCGGACTGCTGGCATAGTTGACAGAGTACTACTCTTAAATCATTAAGTTCAGTATTTTTCTGGCTTTTTAGTGCTGTAACCACGACCAGGGCATCTGTAAACAGGACTATCAGGCTTTCATTGCTTTCGCCTGTCAGCATTGCTTTTACTGCAGCCGTCAGTTCCTCTGCCTGCGCTCTGAAATTGCTTGAGAATGTTCCAGTTGCTACTGACAGTGTTATTTTTCTACCATTTGTTAGGCTCAGGATTACCTCTGCCCCTCCATTCTGTGTGGTGTTTGTTACAGAACCGTCGGTGTATGCATGGGTCCAGTCCATGCTTGGGTAGTTTTCCGTTATGTACCTCAGGGTTATGTCTCTTTTTTCTTTTTCAGTCTGGATGTTCTTGTTTCTAATACCTGGTATATTTTCTACCCCTCTGGAATGATATGCTGTTTCCAGGTGGGTTTGTCTACAGTAGAGATGGGCTTTGGGGTTGTTATGCTGTTCATAGGGTCTTCGCTAATCTTTGCTTTGGCTATTTCTGCAAAGTTTCTCCGCTTCAGTTTCCCTTTTCCAAATCTATTTAGTCTCTGGTGCATTGGATGGTCTGTCAGTCTTCTTAGTTTCTCTGCTGCTGCTGGGCTCTGCAGTCTCTTTTGTCGGTCATGGATGGCAGATTTGTAATCTTTTCCAGTTCTACAATTGGCGTTGACTTTATGCCTCCTGTTATAACTCTCATGGCTTGGTTTTGAAGTTTGCAAATTTTATCAAAGTTCGCCTTTGCAGCTGTTGCCCATGCCGCAATGTCACACTCGAGAACTGGTCTCACTCTTCCAGTGCACAGTTTCTTCGGTATGACAGGTGTACAAGACTGAATAATGTTCAGCCCATCTCTTCATTTGCATATCTTTGTCCAGAATAATCTCACCTGTCGCAGATTTCAGAGGCTCTAAAGATTTTGTGTGTAGGCCCACATGCTTTCTTTGTGCCCTCGTACACTTCCCTGATGTTACAAGTATCCGCTGCCGGCTGTATGGACTAACAGAGTTGAGGCCAGTAGTCATTTGTACAATTCCTTGCCAGTCTCTGAACTGGTCTCTGCGGATTTGTAAGCCTCCAAGGTCGTGCTGCTCGGGGAAATCTTAAACTTCAGGTGAGTTGATTGGCAATCTTTAATGGCTGGTGCAAGGATGGCGCACCCACCCTGAAGCCAGACATTTATGTTTGTTGTCTTGTTTTGAAAGACTGTCAAGGCTGGGGTGTGTAGGGTCCCTCTGACGTGTCCCCACCTTTCTGAAGCGCTACCAAAAGCGCGCTGTTTTGCAATTAATTCAGAGAGGGATTTTGTGAAGTCGTCCACACGTTCAGGGATATCAGCTGCCCACAGGTCGTCGAAGATGGATCTTCTTGGGTTAGAGTCTCATTCTGCAGAAGACCAGTGAGTGGTCAGTGTCCCAGTCTGCACTGTGGAACGTGCGGGTTCAGAAAACATGTTTCAGTTCAGATCGTCTTGCAGGTCCAGCTGATATAGTTGTCTGGAATGAGGATATCTCCGGGATACTTTGTGCTGGGGCTTCGTTTGGATGATGCACAGGTCGTGGTAGGTGTACAGCTTCAATAGCCGCTGTCCATTTCCGTTTATCTTTCCGACACCGAACTGTCGCATGCACATAGGCCAGGAGTCGTGATCGGTGCCCACCCATGCACATAGGCCAGGAGTCGTGACCGGAGCCCACCCTGGCGTTAAAGTGCACCAGCAGATTCAGATGTTCCTGACTAGGTATCCTTGTGTGAGGTCAGCTGGTGATAGAACGAATCCTAGGAGGCACTAGTGGCGCCAATTGCAGGAGCATACAAGATGATCAGATTAACTATGGCATTGGGTGTTCGAAGAGATAGTATCCGCTCTGTCGATCCTAGAAAGGGGTTTTAAATGGCAAAACCGACGCCATGTTGTCTGACGTCATCCACTTCTTTCCTCTGCCAGAAGAACGTGTAGTCCTTTTCTATGAGAGACCCAGACTCGGCCAGAATCGGCCAGACGCGTTTCTTGTAGGGTGGCGATGTCGACCTGAAGTCTTTTGAGTTTCTGGTCTAGGACTGAGATCTTGCGAACATCCGTATCGCTTGGAGGTCCTCCGCCATACATGTGGTCATCGTACGTACGTTCCAGCAACCCAGCTTCATTGTAGGCTTCTTTGTTATGGGTTGAGTTCTGACGTGAGCTCTCTCTAGTGCCTGTCTGGATGTGAGGACCGCTGTTGCCCAGTCATCAGACCCCGTCCCCTCCCCTCTCTCCACGCAGCCGGTGTATCCAAGTGAACGACAAGTCGATACTATTTTGCACTGAGGGCGTCGTAGGAGCTGTCAGACTGGCATTGAGTACAGTGCCTGACTGTCTAAGGGACTCCGGCTCCTGATTTGATCTCTGGGTTAACTCCCAAAGCCTTTTCCACAGGTGGATAAAACCGCAACGCAGTGGAGGTTGGTTGTTGAGGTTGTTGGAAGCACGAACCTAGATAACCCAGCAGATGATGGTGACCAAACAGGTCGGCGGTGATTTCGCTATCGCAGGCTAGGACACTCACTTTGATGTGCCCTTTTGCTGCACTACTAGTGTGACACCGCCAGCTAGTCCGTAGAACTATCTTCTTTAACAAGCTGATTGTTTTCAACGCGCGTGAATCCTACAACGCCGGAACTGACAATGAAGAATACCGGAAACAGGTAGCCACTACCGCAGTGTTTACACATACGAAAATAGGTCACACGTATTGAAGCATGTTCGGATGAATTCCACTCCGTCTATGCACATCGATTCTTCTTCTTCTTCTTTGCGTTCGGTTTCGTATGCTCGTTCTATGCGACCAGATGGGCTGCCTCCATGAAGTGACACGTCAGTCGCCGATCCTCAATGGTTCCCCACAGTTTGTCTTGTATGTTTCTCTCCTCGTGCCAAATCTTCTCACGGGAGTCTTGGTGCAGTGGACATATTTGCAGGATGAGTTCTGGAGTCTGGGGTCCTCTCTGACATGTAAATTGTGCAGTCTTTGCTGCTTTCATTTTATGCATGTGTGCATTTAGTCTGCGATGACCTGTTCTGAGGCGAAAAATTGTGGTATACTGTTTCCCATTCAGTCTATTGATTGGGTCATGTGGGTATTTACTGTTTGTTCTCTCTATCCACTGTTGTTTATATTATTTTTTGGATGTTTGCCTTGACTTCTGGCAGTGACACTGGGTGGGTGAATTGTTCTCTTTGTCTTCCCTCCCTGGCTAGCCTGTCCACCCATTCATTCCCAAGTATGCCCCAGTGAGCTGGAATCCACTGGAGGGTGATTTTATTGTGGTCTGAGAGTTGGTTTAGCTGGCATATCAGTTCCCTTTCCATACTATTTCGTGGTTCTCTTTGTGTGGCCTGCAAAATTTCCATGCAGTCGCACAAAAACACTTTTCTGTTATCCTTTAACCCTTTTTCATCCAATAGTTCGACTGCTTCAATTATTGCCTGTTGGTCTGTTCTTAGATTTGTCGAGGGCTTCCCGGCAGCATTTGCTTTTTCTATAACGGTTCCATCCTGTAGAAATATGACGAGTCCTGCCCCTGCTTTCCTCAATGCTTCCTCTGACGATCCATCTGTGTAGACGTGGGTTGAGGATAGGCGTCTCCAATATGCTTTGTGGTTTTTTCTCTCAATGCATGACCTGATTCTTCCACCTTTCTGTCGATACCTGGTATTTTCGCTTCCACCATGAAGTTGGGCTGTTGGTCTGTATTTTCATATACTTGTATTATTTCCCATGTCGTTGGACATTTTGATATGATGTCACTGTTACTGGCTGTAAGGGCTTTTGATAGATGATTGAAGTTTGTTCTTTTTATGCGGTTTTTTGTTAATTCATTTACCTTTCCCTGCATTGTATTTTTATTCATACGCTTGTATTTTTCTGTCAGGTTTAGTATTTTTACATCGATTGAATTCCAGTCCTCCTATACCCATCGAATGAGACACTTTCAACCACAGGCACACACACTATTCGCTTATCTACGTCATCTTTGTCCTTGTAGCTGTATTTATTCGTTTGTGCTCCGCTACAGCCTTGGTCGCAGGTGCAAGCGTGTGGTGACACCGTCGCCATCTTTGTAAAATATCATCTTTCTAATGCAGAAATTGAAATATCATCTTTTACATGTTCTTCTTCATTAGGTCAACCATCTGGACAAAAAGATGGACCAGGCGATAATCCTTCTGAACACATTGTTGAAATTCAGACAAGACGATTGACGTGAGGAGATGAGGTCACATTGTTCAAGTACAGACAAGACGTTTGACGCGAGGAGATGAGGTCATATTGTTCAAGTACAGACAAGACGTTTGACGTGAGGAGATGAGGTCACATTGTTCAAGCACAGACAAGACGTTTGACGTGAGGAGAAGAGGTCTTGGCTGCTGACTTGACCCACCCAGGAGTAACGTCTCTTGCGTCATCACGCGATTGGCAGACTACGAGCACAGAAGAATGTCACAGAATGCGACTTGACCATGTCATAAATTACTTATATTGTGAAACCAAACTGAGAAGGAACCAAGCACACAGAAGTCAACCAGATTTACACGTGTTGAAGTCAGTCTGCAAACACACAGAAGTCAGCCAGATTTACACGTGTTAAAGTCAATCTGTGAGCACACTGAAGTCATCCAGATTTACACGTGTTGAAGTGAATCTCTGAGCAGACAGAAGTCAGCCACATTTACTTTCACATGTGTAAAGCGGGCGGACATGAGGTCTCACAGATTGACTTCAACACGTGAGTCTGTGTGCGGAGAGATGCCAGCGAGAATCTAGCTTTTTAAATCAATATGTGTGCAGACAGAAGTCAGCGAGAATCTGGCTTTGTTAAGTCAGTATGTGAGCAGACAGAAGTCAGCCAGAATATGGCTTTGTTAAGTCAGTCTGTGAGCAGACAGAAGTCAGCCAGAATCTATCTTTGTTAAGTAAATCTGTGAGCAGACAGAAGTCAGTGAGAATCTAGCTTTGTTAAGTCAGTTTGTTAGCAGACAGAAGTCAGCCAGAATCTGACTTTGTTAAGTCAGTCTGTGAGCAGACAAGTCAGCAAGAATCTGGCTTTATTCATTCAGTCTGTGAGCAGACAGAAGTCAGCCATAATTTGGCTTTGTTAAGTCAGTCTGTGAGCAGACAGAAGTCAGCGATAATCTGGCTTTGTTAAATCAGTCTGTGAGCAGACAGAAGTCAGTGAGAATTTGGCTTTGTTAAGTCAGTCTGTGAGCAGACAGACGTTAGCCAGAATCTGGCTTTGTTAAGTCAGTCTGTGAGCAGACAGAAGTCAGCGAGAATTTGGCTTTGTTAAGTCAGTCTGTGAGCAGACAGACGTTAGCCAGAATCTGGCTTTGTTAAGTCAGTCTGTGAGCAGACAGAAGTCAGCGAGAATTTGGCTTTGTTAAGTCAGTCTGTGAGCAGACAGAAGTCAGCCAGAATCTGGCTTTGTTAAGTCAGTCTGTGCGCAGACAGAAGTCAGTGAGAATTTGGCTTTTTTAAGTCAGTCTGTGAGCAGACAGAAGTCAGCCAGAATCTGACTTTGTTAAGTCAAAGAGAACTTTTCTTGTGAAGGCAGTCTATGAGCATGCTAAGAGGTCAGATATATTTCAAAATGTGACTGGAATGTGACAGAAATGACTTATTTTGTGCAGTCAGATTGTTAGCGGATGAAGAGTACAGAAGTAAGTGAGAATGTGGATTGAACTTTTGAATATAGACTCACAAGAAATAACACAACAGTAAACCACAATACAGGCGCTACACAAGCCTAGCATACCTTACCAAAGAAGCCTAGCATACCTTACCAGACAAGCTTTTCATACCTTACCAGACAAGCCTAGTATACCTTACCAGACAAACCTAGCATACCTTACCAGACAAGCCTAGCATACCTTACCAGACAAACCTAGCATACCTTACCAGACAAGCCTAGCATACCTTACTAGACAAGCCTAGCATACCTTACCAGATAAGCCTAGCATACCTTCCCAGACAAGCTTATCATACCAGTGATCTAGGCTGTGGTCTAGGCTGCGGTTTAGACTGTGGTTTAGGCTATAGTTTAGGCGATGGCTTAGACTGTGGTTTAAGCTGTTTTTTAAGTTGTGGTTTAGGCAGTGGTTTAGACGGTGGTTTAGGCTGTTGTTTAGGCTGTGGTTTAGGATGTGGTTTAGGCTGTGATCCAGGCTGTGGTTTAGGCTGTGGTCTTGGCTGTGGTCTAGGCTGTAGTCTATGTTGCAGTCCATTCTGTGACCTAAACTGTGGTCCAGGCTGTTGTGCAGGCTGTAGTATATGTTGCAGTCCATTCTGTGGTCTAGATTGTGGTCCAGGCTGTTGTGCAGGCTGTAGTCTATGTTGCAGTCCATTATGTGGTCTAGACTGTGGTCCAGGCTGTGGTCTATGTTGCAGTCCAGTCTGTGGTCTAGGCTGTTGTCCATTCTGTGGCCTAAACTGTGGTCCAAGCTGTGATCTAGGCTGTAGTCTATGTTGCAGTCCATAATGTGGTCTAGGTTGTGGTCCAGACTGTGGTCTAGGCTGTTGTTCAGGCTGTAGTCAATGTTGCAGTCCATTCTGTGGTCTAGGTTGTGGTCCAGCCTGTGGTCTAGGCTGTGGTCCAGGCTGTAGTCAATGTTGCAGTCCATTCTGTGGTCTAGTCTGTGGTCTAGGCTGTGGTCTAGGCTGTAGTCCATTCTGTGGTCTAGGCTGTGGCCTAAACTGTAGTCTAGGCTGTGGTCTAGGCTGTGGTCCATGTTGCAGTCCATTCTGGGCCCAATAAGGATAATGTGATTTCTCTTTGGCTCTGTCCGGAGGTGGTCACGTGGGTGAGACCGTGCAGATAAGGCCGCTTGACAGCACAGTGTTCGACTTTAAGAAGTAGTAGGGCGAATTGGGACGGGTGGTGGAATTGTAAATTATGTCTATGTCTGTCCGTTGTGTGACTCCAACATTTTTGGAACCCTATCGTACCAGTGGATGCTGAGAATACATATCTAGCTGTGCATCCAACCCCCACTTTATCCAGACACAGGACATGAAATTTGAAGGCCATGAGATGTGAAAGCCATGAGATGTAAAGGCCATGAGATGTGAAGGCCATGAGATGTGAAGGTCTAGAGATGTAAAGGTCATGAAATATGAAGGTCATGAAATGTGAAGGCCATGAAATGTGAAGGCCATGAGATGTGAAGGCCATGAGATGTGAAGGTCATGAGATGTTAAGGCCATGAGATGTGAAGGTCTTGAAATGTGTAGGCCAAATCGTGAAGCGGTGTCTTGAACGTTGTTCAGTGATTTTATCAGCGCCTCAGGAAGGGGTGGGGGGTGGGGGGGGGGGTGTATGGCCGGGTGGGAAGCACGTATTATTACGTCATATATCCGAACTCGATTCTCTGGTTTTGGATCTGCACCTGGCTAGAAATCGAGTCTATGGAGCGATAAAATCATGTTGGGGCGACAACACACCCCTGACAGGATAGGGCGAGGACATACCTCTGACAGACCCGGGCGAGGACAGACCCCTGACAGACTAGGGCGAGGACAGACCCCTGACAGACTAGGGCGAGGACAGACCTCTGACAGACTAGGGCGAGGACAGATCCCTGACAAACTAGGGCGAGGACAGACCCCTGACAGACCCGGGCGAGGACAGACCCCTGACAGACTAGGGCGAGGACAGATCCCTGACAAACTAGGGCGAGGACAGACCCCTGAGAGACTGGGGCTAGGACACATCCATGAAAGGCTGGGGCGAGGACACACCCCTGACAGACTAGGGCGAGGACACACCCCTGACAGACTAGTGCGAGGACACACCCCTGACAGACTAGGGCGAGGACACATCCATGAAAGGCTGGTTCTAAGACACACCCCTGACAGACTAGGGCGAGGACACATCCATGAAAGGCTGGGGCGAGGACACACCCCTGACAGACTAGTGCGAGGACACACCCCTGACAGACTAGTGCGAGGACACACACCCCTGACAGACTAGGGCGAGGGCAGACCCCTGAGAGACTGGGGCTAGGACACAATCCTGACAGACTAGGGCGAGGACACACCCCTGACAGACTAGTGCGAGGACACACCCCTGACAGACTAGTGCGAGGACACACCCCTGACAGACTAGGGCGAGGACAGACCCTGACAGACTAGGGCGAGGACACACCCCTGACAGACTAGGGCGAGGACAGACCCTGACAGACTAGGGCGAGGACACACCCCTGACAGACTAGGGCAAAGACACACCCCTGGCAGACTAGGGCGAAGACACACCCCTGACAGACTGGGGCTAGGACACACCCCTGGCAGACTAGGGCTAGGACACATCCCTGACAGACTAGTGCGAGGACACACCCCTGACAGACTAGGGCGAGGACACACCCCTGGGGATGATTGAACTCCCGATGAATTTCCGCGAATAGGCGCAGGGCAAGGATGGCGGTGATGGTGGAATCAAATATCAAACAGTAAAACCGGGTTGTTCATGGCGTGGATTTCTGTTCGGGAAAGGCTGGATCCGACAGAGAAGAATGCTGCAAAAATCTTTACCTGGGACAGATAGTAACATAATTAGTGTGTAGATTATTACTGCCCCCCCCCCCCCCTTCCACGGTCTATTAACATGACTGGTACATCATTCTATTGAGGATTCAGGAAGACACTCATGGGGCGAGCACATATTTAAGCAATGATGGCATACTGCCATGTAAACATGCAGCTCTGCCATCTTTCAGCATCTGCTAGCCGGCGCGTACTTCTGAGTAGATTCGGTTGTCGGAATCCAAATTAATTTCAAAAGTTTGTGAGGTGGGATTGCTCGATGGCTTAAGGAAAGGATAGACACCGAAGGACAATTTAGGGCCTCTGTATAGTACTAGATGCATCTCACATCTAAACTGACACAACTCACATCTAAACTGACACAACTCACAACTAAACTGACACAACTGACATCTAAACTGACACAATTAAACTGTTACACAACTCACAACTAAACTGTTACACAACTCACAGTTACACTGTTACACAAATCACAACTAAACTGTTACACAAATCACAACTAAACTGTTACACAAATCACAACTAAACTGTTTCACAAATCACAACTAAACTGTTACACAAATCACAACTAAACTGTTACACAAATCACAACTAAACTGTTACACAAATCACAACTAAACTGTTACACAAATCACAACTAAACTGTTACACAAATCACAACTAAACTGTTACACAAATCACAACTAAACTGTTACACAAATCACAACTAAACTGTTACACAAATCACAACTAAACTGTTACACAAATCACAACTAAACTGTTACACAAATCACAACTAAACTGTTACACAAATCACAACTAAACTGTTACACATCTCACTATTAAGCTGTTACACAAATCACAACTAAACTGTTACACAAATCACAACTAAACTGTTACACAAATCACAACTAAACTGTTACACAAATCACAACTAAACTGTTTCACATCTCACTATTAAGCTGTTACACAAATCACAACTAAACTGTTACACAACTTACAACTATATTCAATCACAACTAACAACTAACCGAACGCACCAATATACAGCTTAATGAATACACACCAGTTGAGGGTTGGGCCCCGCCAGGCTTGCAACATGATCAAAACACATCACTCACACGCTGAACAATAAGCAGTAGGTTCCCCTACAATATCTTCGGGTTACATGAGAGACGATACCAGACAAAACACATCACTCACACGCTGAACAATAAGATCTTCAGCATTCAGTCGCCTTGCCACTGAATTAGGGTAGCTATGGACGAGAGAGGGCGAGTCTGACATGCGAACAGCGCTTTCCTTTTCACGTGCATGTCACTTTGTCTGAAATTGTCTAACGCGTCCGTTCCACATCTAAGATGACGAGCACACAAAGGGTGTCCTTGCTATTTGGTGCAGGAAACGTGTGCACCCTCCAGGATCACGCAGAACCTAACATACCTGAGAGACAATCAGCTCTGATTGACAAGGAGATTGCCAGATACACAACTGATATAGACGGCCTAAGTGAGGCTCGCTGGGTAGAAGAGATTAATAGATACACAACTGATATAGACGGCCTAAGTGAGGCTCGCTGGGTAGAAGAGGGTCAAATTATTGAAATTGGGTATACATACCTTTTTTCTGGACAGGTCTTGGAGACGGATACCGGATTGACTCTTCGGTTGTCTTTGCTATAAAGACAAGCTTTGTTAGTGTATGACAGCGCTTTCAATCATTCTTATTATCTTTCTTACACTCACACTTTCTCTGACAGTTATAATGGTCTTTATCACAACAAGAACAAAGAAAACATTAACAAATGCGAAAAATGAAACACAAGCTCGTTCAAATATTACAAATCTTGTCATTGACAACTTTGTCTACAACTCTTCCTTACTCAGGCTGTGTCAGCTTGAGCTGGTTAGACCCCCCGGATCTATAACACTGTCATGTCGTCTGTCCTATACTTCTGTTATTAAATACCAAATTTCACTGAGTCATAAACTTTCTAGTCTCGTGGTCCACTTCGGCAGTTGGTGATGAAGCTGATCTCTGACGGTCTACTCTCTCCTGTCATCGGAACACGAGTACGTCAACAAGGTTTGTGGGTGTGCGTCCTGGGGAGTGTTTAGGTACACCTCACTTTTCTATCAAGGAGCTCTGACTGATTGCTCTCAGCAAGCTGGGTCAGACGCCTATTCTATTCAACTGGAATCCTATTATCCCACTCTCTTGCTAAGTTTACCGATTCAGCTCACATTATCCGACTCTCTTGTTAAGTTTACCGACTCAGCTCATATTATCCGACTCTCTTGTTAAGTTTACCGACTCAGCTCATATTATCCCACTCTTATGTTAAGTTTACCGACTCAGCTCATATTATCCCACTCTTATGTTAAGTTTACCGACTCAGCTCACATTATCCCACTCTTATGTTAAGTTTACCGACTCAGCTTACGGTTCTTTCAAACAGGCTCAAGAGCAGAGCCTTGAATGTACATCATCGTTCTGACTTCGCTTCTGTCACTTCAAGTCATCCGATTTCTTTCTCGTGTTACTGTGGTTGACTGACCGTCCATTGTTTTAGTCAATAGTGCTATACCCATGAAATTCACAATGGTTAACCTCTAGACAGGCTCTATGCTCTTGCCTCTACATTTTATTGGAATATTAGATCTTCCTAAAACCACATGGCCGTTCATCACGAAGCACTTCTACAGATTTAATTTTCTCGTGTGTACAGAAATAAATAAATAAAGACCAGGTTTGTGTTATTGATTTTGTTGTGTGTGTTTTGTTGGCTGGTTGATATCTGATGATGCGTGTTACTTTGATTTAGCTTCACGCGTCCACTGTTTGATGTGGCTGGTTTCTACTGTGGTCAACCCCACTTTGTCACCCCAGACCCCACAAACTCGTTGTTGGCTCCAAGTGGTTGGTAGCACACATTTCCGGACTTCCATCAAACCGCCTTTTACACCACGGGCCATGCCGCCTCACACACCACCTACCACACTACCTCCCCCACCACCTCTCACACCAGCTGGTAGATGTGGTAGGGGTGATGAGGGTGCAACTGGAGGTGGTAGATCGTCAGGTGGTGGAGGTGGGGGTGCTAGACCGTCAGAAGATGGGGGTGGTACATCGTCAGGTGTTGGGGGTGGATTTGGTAGGGGTGATGGAGATGCTGCGGGTGGTACACCGGCAGTGGCGAGGGCGGACTTGGTAGAGGTGGTGGGGGGGGGGGGCAGGGGTAGACCGTCAGATAGTGGAGGTGGTTGTGGAGGTGGTTGTGGAGGTGGTTGTGGAGGGGGGTGTAGACCGTCAGGTAGTGGAGGTAGAGGTGGTGGGGGGGGGGTAGACCGTCAGGTAGTGGAGGTGGTTGTGGAGGTGGTTGTGGAGGTGGACGTGTTGGAAGTAGAGGAACTGGAGGTGGTAGTCCTATACCGTCAGGAGGTGGGGGTGGTACACCGTCATATTGTGGGGTTGGAGGTGGTGTGGTAGACCGCCAGGTGGTGGAGGTGGTAGAGGCAGTACACCGTCAGGTGGTGGAGGTGGTAGTCTAATACCGTCAGGAGGTGGGAGTGGTACACCGTTAGGTTGTGGGGTGGAGTTGGTATTTCCCACCCACCGAGACACACTTTCACATATATAAATACACCTTTACCCACCCAGACACAGCTTCACCGACACAGTTAAAACATTACTCATACAGACACAACGTCAATATTTATAAACGCATTGTCACATACCATAAACACATTGTCACATACCATAAACACATTGTCAATACCATAAACACATTATCACATACCATAAACACATTGTTACATACCAAACACATATGCCTGCTTGTCTATGTGTTTGTTGACACTATCACACACACACACACATACACATTTTGCTTCACATACCTTAACACACACACATACATGTTCCTTCCCACACCTTCACACACATTCATATACTTTCTGTCTCTAACACACACGCGCACACACACTCGCACATGTATTTTTAAATACCTTTACACACAGGCACATTCACATATCTTCACATGTCATATTTTCAAACACACAAACATACCTTCACACGGTCAAATCTTCACATACATACCTTGACTTGCCATATCTTAACATACATTCACACAAACACACATTTACCTGCCACATTTTCACACACACACACACATACCTTCACATGGTCATATCTTCGCAAAAAACCTTCACAAGTCATATCTTCACACAAACATACCTTGAAATGTCACATCTTCACACACACACATACCTTGACATGTCATATCTTCACACACACACATACCTTCGCATGGTAATATCTTCCCACACACATACCTTCACACGTCACATCTTCACACACATACCTTCACACGTCATATCTACACACACACACATACCTTCATACGTCATATCTTCCAACACACACATACCTTTACAGGTCACATCTTCCCACATACACACATACATTCACGCATTATATATTCACACACACACATACCGTCACACGTCATATCGTCCCGCACACACACAACTTCACACGTTATATCTTCACACACACAAATATACCTTCACACGTCATATCTTCAGACACACACACACACACACATACCTTCACTGGCCATATCTTCACACAAATACACACACACATACCTTCACTGGTCATATCTTCACACAAATACACACACACATACCTTAAGACGTCATATCTTCAGACACACACACACATATTTTCACACGTCATATCTTCCCACACACATACCTTCACACGTCATATCTTCACACACACATACAAATACCTTCATACGTCATATCTTCCTACACACAGACATACCTTCACACGTCACATCTTCACACCCCCAGATACCTTCACACGTCATATCTTCCCACACACACACATTCCTTAATACGTCATATCTTCACATACATACCTTCACACGCCATGTCTCCCCCCCCCCCCACACACACACACATACCTTCACACGTCATATCTTTCCACACACACACACATACCTTCACACGTCATATCTTCCCACACACACACACACCTTCGCACGTCATATCCCCCTCCCCCCCACACACACACATATACACATACCTTCACACGTCATAACTTCACACACACATACCTTCACGCGTCATATCTTCACACACACACCTTCAAACGTTATTTCTTCCCACACACACATACCTTTACACGTTATATCTTCACACACACACAAACCTTCACACGTTATATCTTCACACACACAAATACCTTCAGACGTTATATCTTCACACACAAACACACACACATACCTTCACATGTCATATCCACACACACACATACCTTCACGCGTTATATCTTCACACACACACATACCTTCACGCGTTATATCTTCACACACACACATACCTTTACACGTTATATCTTCACACACACATACCTTCACACGTTATATCTTCACACACACACACACACACATACTTTCAGACGTTATATCTTCACACACACACACACACACCTTCACACGTTATATCTTCACTCACACACACATACCATACCTTCACACGTTATATCTTCACACATACACAAACCTGCACACGTTATGTCTTTACACATACACAAACTTTCACACGTTATATCTTCACATATACACAAACCTTCACACGTTATATCTTCACACACACACACATACCATACCTTCACACGTCATATCTTCACACACACACACACACACACACACAAACCTTCACACGTTATATCTTCACACACACACACACCAGCTTATTGTGGTGGAATGGTCTCGATAACCGCCTGTAGACCAAAATCCGCCCCCCCCCCAACTCTCTCTCTCTCTCCCCGTCTCACGTTCCTCACATAAGAACAAGGCCAAAGAAAATCATGTGACACGTCTCAAAGTGAGATGCCATGTTTGTTATGTAAACAATAATACACATGAGCTTATGTCCCTACATTTCAGTGGCTAACTTGCAAACAGACAAAATGTCCATCTTAACAAAGAAGGCTTGGAGGTGTCGTGATGAGGTATTGACCGCAGACACCCGTAACCCACATTTGATTTGCCGTACCTGGAGGCAGGGGGTAACTGATCAGCTGTGACACTAATGATATACGTGCACAACCAGCGACTGGGACACACGGGACAACCCACCAAAACACACCCACAATTATTTTACGTTTTACAATATAAAATAATACTATGTGAACAATAATTACTCCTTGTCCATAAAATACATTGGAGGGGAGACATCATTGAAATTATCTTCTTAGTGGTCCCAGTGCTGGCGTCGTTCGCCTGGGGAAGGTCTACACAAATTATAGTCCCCACCGAACAGCGCTAATTATCAACAAATTAAACTAACTTTAAAACTTTTAGACGTCAACAAAAATAAATAAATATACCAAATACGTATTGATACGACTATAATAAGGGAAATAATAGTTATCGGAATTGTATCTTTGTCTCAGTAAAAGAAAGATGCGATCAATAAAAGAAGCCGTTGGTTGCGCATGGAATGTATTTTCTCGGCTCTCAAGGGTGGATCATTTGTTGCCCTAACTTATAGCGTATTACTGTACTTGTCCACAACACTTTGCTGTTTCAGTGGTTAATAGTGCTGTTGTGATGGATTCAACTGGGCACGGTACTGCCACAGCTGCGCTTCACGATTCTACCCAAAAGACAGTCTTAAGTGGCATCCTCAGCAGCAGGCAGAGAGAAGTCTTCGATATCGTCAATTTTGTTATTCTGTGCAGTGCCATCGGTTTATTTGGGATTACAGCAAACCTTATGAACATCCTCATATTCTTCAAGCAAGGTTTCACAAATACTGTAAACATCAGCTTTTTTGGACTGGCCATTTCCGATTTATGCTGTCTTCTGACACTGCTATGGGTAGGCATATGTATGAACCCTCTTCTGTCAGACGTAGGATTGCCTTGGATTCCCGCCGAGTTTCAATATCTGACTGGGGCGTGGCCTCACATTATCTGTGGACGAATCACCAGTTACATAACCGCTTATGTCACCGCCGAGAGGTGTCTTTGTATAGCGTTACCGTTAAAGGTAAAGAACATCATTACGCCCCAGAGAACCACGCTGGCTATCTGCCTCATCTACTTTCTGAATGTACTGACACTAGTCCCGGAGTACTCGACTTCTTATTTCCACTGGAAGTTTATCCAGACGATGAATAGAACTGTTCTAACAATGGCCTTTACAAGCAGTCGACATAATTTTCTGGGTCTGGTGTTCTTTCTCAGCTTCGTGACGGGCATGCTATCGTTTGTGCTTGTTATAATATTCACTGTTATTTTGGTCATCAAACTTAGACAGAGCTCGCACTGGCGCAAGGACGCCACTAGGACCATGGACCGACTAGGGTCAATGACCGACCGAGACAAGAAGACGGTGAAGATGATTTTAGTGATTGCTAGCGTGCTGATTGTCTGCTACACTCCTGGCACTGTTATCACCATGGCAACTTTTGTGGAGCCAGAGTTTATGTTGCTGCGCCGCTATGAAAACATGTGTTTTGCCATGTGGTCAGTTAGCTTTGTCTTTCAGGCGCTCAACTCCAGCATGAATATTTTTCTCTACTACAAGATGAGTACGAAATACAGGGAAACTTTTGATGAGTTGTTTGGTGGAAGAAAGTCAACAAAATATTGTTAAGGTGTGATAGACAGGGAAGAAAAGATTGTTTAGGTGTGTCAGAGAGGGAATAAAAAGACTGTTTAGGTGTGTCAGAGAGGGAATAAAAGACTGTTTAGGTGTGTCAGAGAGGGAAGAGAAGATTGTTTAGGTGTGGCAGATGGGGAATAAACGATTGTTTAGGTGGGTTAGAGAGGGAAGAGACGATTGTTTAGGCGTGTTAGGGAGGGAAGGGAATATTGCTTAGGTGTGTCAGAGAAAGAAGGAAAGATTGTTTATGTGTGTCAGAGAGGGAAGAGATGATTGTTTAGGTGTGTCAGAGAGGGAATAAACTACTGTTTAGGTGTGTCAGAGAGAAAATATAAGATTGTTTAGGTGTGTCATAGAGAAAATATAAGATTGTTTAGGTGTGTCAGAGAGGGAAAATGATTGTTTAGGTGTGTCAGAGAGGGAAGAGAAGATTGTTTAGGTGTGTCAGAGAGGGAAGAGGAGATTGTGCAGACAGGAATAATTGTATCATTTCACAATTTAAATCTTAGACAGGCAAGCTTACATACAATTTTAGGTGTACAGACTCATGTACATGCAATGTTAGGCTTCCACCCCCACCGCAATACGGGTAAATTGACATCCCAGCCCCCCCACAGATCATTTGACACCCCTCCCCACATGGACCATTTGACACCTTCCCCCACCCGCCGCCATATGGACCATTTGACACCACCCCCTTACATGTACCATTTGACACCCCCCCCCCTCTACATGGACCATTTGACACCATCCTCCACTCGCCGCCACATAGACCATTTGACACCCCCCCACTATTTCCATTTGACACCCCCCCCCCACCCACCTTGACCAATTGACACCCCCCTTACATGGACCACTTGACACCCGCCCCCACATGGACCATTTGACATCCCTCCACACGGACCATTTGGCACCCCCCCCCCCCATGAACCATTTGACACACCCCCACCCGACGCCACATGGACCATTTGATACCCCCCCCCCCCCCCACATGGACCATTTGACACCTTCCCACATCCACCGCGAAATGGACCATTTGACAACCTCCCCCCCCCCAGATGGACCATTTGACACCTCCGCCCCCCCCACATGGACCATTTGACACACCCCCCCCTTACATTGACCATTTGACACTCCCCCCCCCCCCACATGGACCATTTGACACTCCCTTACATGGACCATTTGGCACCTACCCCCTTACATGGACCATTTTATAACCCTCCACATGGACCATTTGACCCCCAGCCCCCCGCATGGACCATTTGACACCCCCACTACATGGACCATTTGACACCCCCCCCCCTTTACACTAACCATTTGACACCCCCCGCCCTCCACACACGGACCATTTGACACCCCCTTACATGGACCATTTGACACCCCCCTTACATGGACCATTTGATACCCCCATTACGTAGACTATTTGACACCCCCCTTTCATAGACCATTTGACTCCCCTTCCCCCCACATGGACTATTTGACACCCCCCACCCCACACAGACCATTTGACTCCCCCCCCCCCCTTTACACGGACCATTTGACACTACGCTTACATGGACCATTTGACACCTCCCCCCTTACATGGACCATTTGACACCTCTGCCCTTACATGGATCATTTTACCCCCCCCCCAGGGACCACTTGACACCCCCCCCCCCAACATGGACCATTTGACACCTTCCTCCACCCGCCACCACATGGACCATTTGACACACCCCCCCTCTCACACGGACCATTTGAACCCCCCTCCCTTTACATGGACCATATGACACCCCTCCCCCACATGGACCATTTGACACCCCCCCCCACACGAACCATTTGACACCCCCCCTTACATGGACCATTTGACACCCCCCCCCCCCTTACACGGACCACTTGACTCCCCCCTCCCTTTACATGGACCATATGACACCCCTCCCCCACATGGACCATTTGACACCCCCCTCCCCCCACATGAACCATTTGACACCCCCCCCCCTCCTACATGGACCATTTGATACCCCGCTTACATAGACCATTTGACACTTCCCCCCCCCACATGCACCATTTGATACCTTCCCCCACCCGCCGTCACATGGACCATTTGACACCCCCAACCCCTCCCCCTCCCCTTCACGGATCATTTGACACACACAGCCACCTTCCCTCTCCTTGATAGATCATTTGACACCTCCCCCCTCCACCCCCCCCCACCCCCAAAACGGGTCATTTGACTCCCTCACATACTGGTCTTTCGACACTCCCCTCCACACTGGCTCATTGGTGTTACTCCTCATGTGCCCCGAGTTGTTGAGCCTGGGCCATAGTGAGTCGAAGATGTAGCTAAGCACACAATCATCAGTCATGGAGTCAGGAGTCAACAAGTCTTACAGTCATGGAGTCAGGAGTCAAGAAGTTTTACAGTTGTGGAGTCAAAAGTCGAGTCTTACAGTTGTGGAGTCGGGAATCAAGAAGTCTTACAGTTGTGGAGTTAGGAGACAAGAAGTCTTACAGTTGTGGAGTCGGGAATCAAGAAGTCTTACAGTTATGGAGTCAGGAGTCAAGAATTCTTACAGTTGGGGAGTCAGGAGTCAAGAAGTCTTTCAGTTGTTGAGTTAGGATTCAAGAAGTCTTACAGTTGTGGAGTCAGGAGTAAAGAAGTCTTACAGTTGTGGAGTCAGGCGTCAAGAAGTCTTACAGTTGTGGAGTGGGGAATCAAGAAGTCTAACAGTTGTGGAGTCAGGAGTCAAGAAGTTCTACAGTGGTGGAGTCAGGAGTCAAGAAGTCTTACAGTTGTGGAGTCACGGAGTCTTGAATAATGTTGTCCTGTAGTTTTGAACCGCTGAGTTGTGTAGTCTGTAGAAATATAATCGGGGAGACGTGGTGAGATCAGTAGGGACCTAGGGGTTATAATAGATCATACAGGAAAGGTGAGTGAGCAAGTTAAGGTAGCAGTGAAAAAGGCAAATGCAATGTTAGGTATGATAAAAAGAAATATTAAACATAGGAGCAAGGAAGTGATCGTCAAACTGTATAAAGCTTTAGTTAGACCTAGATTGGAGTACTGTGTACAGGTGTGGAGGCCTTATCATAGAGGGGACATAAACATGCTAGAAAGAATACAGAAAAGAGCGACAAAGATGATAGTGGGATTCCAGAATTACAGTTATGAGGAACGACTCAGAAAAACCGGCCTACAGTGTCTCGAAGAGAGAAGAATTCGTGGTGACTTAATACAGGTTTATAAGAAGATCAGAGGAATCGATAAATTAGACTATAACAAGTTTTTTTTAAATACAGCCACCTACAATAACACGAGGGCATAGCTACAAGCTGATTAAAGAGAGGTCCAGGTTAGATATTAGGAAATATTTTTTTAGTCAGAGAGTGGTGTCTGCCTGGAATGCATTGCCAGGGGAGGTAGTGGAGGCAGGGACAGTTAATGCATTTAAGAATAAACTGGATGCGCATAGATTTTAGAGCAAGGTGATGTAAATGTAACTGGTTGTATACAGACTCTGCAGGGTCTTCTAAACCAGTATAAAGATGTTAAGTTAAGTTAAGTAGTTGGGGAGTGGGGTCATGTATTTCTCTGGGAGTCGTAGAGTGCGGTCATGTATTTCTCTGGGAGTCGTGGAGTGAGGTCATGTATTTCTCTGGGAGTCGTGGAGTGAAGTCATGTATTTCTCTGGGAGTCATATAGTGGGGTCATGTATTTCTCTGGGAGTCATGGAGTGAGGTCATGTATTTCTCTGGGAGTCGTGGAGTGAAGTCATGTATTTCTCTGGGAGTCGTGGAGTGGGGTCATGTATTTCTCTGGGAGTCGTGGAGTGGGGTCATGTATTTCTCTGGGAGTGGGGTCATGTATTTCTCTTGAGGTCAAGTATAATATGTGTCGACAACGTATTTGAGGAGAGTAAGGCGAGGACAGGACCATTTTAGGTCTGTGCCTCGAGTATTATGTGACTAACATTTCAAGGTGGCAATGGCGACGATTTCCTTCACAAAACTGGGGAGGTTTGGGACTTTCTGATAATTTAATGGATTCAATTGCGAAATGTCGACCAGACTCTCTCGTCCCCTGCTACCTTATTGCAGTGGCAACACGAAGTCAAGCTGACTGTTGGTAGCACAGGATGCAGATTTTATCTCTGGGTTTGCTCCCGAAGTCATTCTAGTAGACAATGGATAGTTACCGAAGGATGGGTTTGCTCCCGAAGTCATTCTAGTACACAATGATAGTTACCGAAGGATGGGTTTGCTCCCGAAGTCATTCTAGTACACAATGGATAGTTACCGAAGGATGGGTTTGCTCCCGAAGTCATTCTAGTACACAATGGATAGTTACCGAAGGATGGGTTTGCTCCCGAAGTCATCCTAGTAGACAATGGATAGTTACCGAAGGATTGGGTTTGCTCCCGAAGTCATCCTAGTAGACAATGGATAGTTACCGAAGGATGGGTTTGCTCCCGAAGTCATCCTAGTAGACAATGGATAGTTACCGAAGAAATGAGAGAACGAAATATAAGATCATTTAATTGAAGAGATATGTGGTTTTTAAAAATTTTTCCTGGGTAAATAATACAAAGGTTCCACCAGTTTCCAATAAAATATTCTTTGAAATCTATTGAGTGTATGCATTATGACAGTAAACCTTCACTTCACCAAGTCAATGAACTTTTTTATCGCTCCCTGTGGAGCATAGGTCATCAACAAATACACGCCAAGTATTCCGATCGCAGGGTGGGCCTTGTGTGCCAGCAAAGTTTCCGTCTTCCTATTGTGGGCCTGGTGCTCATTTTACATCTTCCTGTTGTAGGCCTTGTGTGCTAGCAAAGCTTACGTTTTTGTTATGTGGGCCTGGTGCTCATTTTACATCTTCCTGTTGTGGGCCTTGTGTGCCAGCAAAGTTTACATCTTCCGCTTTTGGGGCTTGTTTGCCAGCAAAGTTTGCGTCTTCCTCTTTTGGGGCTTGTGTGCCAGCAAAGTTTGCGTCTTCCTCTTTTGGGGCTTGTGTGCCAGCAAAGTTTGCATCTTCCTCTTTTGGGGCTTGTGTGCCAGCAAAGTTTGCGTCTTCCCTCCAGTTTCCCTGTACCTATCCCTCCAGTTTTCAAGTATCCATGACTCCAGTTTCCCTGTGTCCATGACTCCAGTTTCTCTGTATCCATGACTTTAGTTTCCCTGTATCCATCTCCCCAGTTTCCCTGTATCTATCCCTCCAGTTTTCATGTATCCATGTCTCTAGTGTCCCTGTATCCATCTCTTGAGTTTCCCTGTATCCATTTTCCAGTTTCCCTGTATCCATTCTTCCAGTTTCCCTGTACCCATGCCTCCCGCTGTTCTTGTATCCATGCGTCTTGATTTTTCTGTATTTCAACCAAGATATATCAATTCTTGGAGGGTTTTGCACAACACAAGTGGATCATTGGTAGTGGCATTTATTATCAAAACCTGAGCTTTGGCGCCGGTGTATTTTAGACCATTTGTCCGAGGCCACCCATCCAGCATGCATGCATGTGACCGTCGGTATAGAAAAGAAGAGTGAAGTCCAGATCATCAAATTGGTTTGCCGAAGTCCAGATCATCAAATTGGTTTGCCGAAGTACAGATCATCAAATTGGTTTGCCGAAGTCCAGATCATCAAATTGGTTTGCCGAAGTCCAGATCATCAAATTGGTTTGCCGAAGTACATATCATCAAATTGGTTTGCCGAAGTACAGATCATCAAATTGGTTTGCCGAAGTACAGATCATCAAATTGGTTTGCTGAAGTCCAGATCATGAAATTGGTTTGCCGAAGTCCAGATCATCAAATTGGTTTGCCAATGTCCATATAATTCCATCCTGGTTGGTTGCTGTTGTAGAATTAATAATCCGGAAAATAGCCAACAGAAACAGAAGACATCCGTCCCAGTAGGTGTCACAATGGCCAGCAGAAACAGAAGACATCCGTCCCAGTAGGTGTCACAATGGCCAGCAGGAACAGAAGACATCCGTCCCAGTAGGTGTCACAATGGACTCAGAGAGTTCTAGAACCCAGAAACTCACATTTGCATACATTTGAATAATTATGGTGAGCTTCAGAGCACTCCCTGTTGCCTGGGCAACTTCCAGAAGGATTCTGTCCAAGTTGGCACATGCCTTCTGTTGCCCACGAAGACGATATCAAGTGGTGGGTTCTGTTCAGCAGAAATGCGTCATCTGGTCTCCATACGACCTTGCAGTTCGTCTCGCTACTGTTCGTCGTCGGCTTTAAAAAAAATCTAGAATGGTAATATTTCATATTTTGCGTGGTACAGAAAATAACATTATTCCTGTAGAATATGTGCAGAAAATAACATGATTCCTGTAGAATATGTGCAGAAAATAACATGATTCCTGTAGAATATGTGCAGAAAATAACATGATTCCTGTAGAATATGTGCGGATAATAACATTATTTATCTTTAATGTGTTCAGATAATATTATCTCTCTTTAATGTGTTCACATAATAACATTATTCTCTAGATTCTGTGCAGATTTCCCGTCAGTGACAACCTCATTGTTAATGTACCTTTCTTTCATTCAGCCGGATGTGTCTTACTCCTTCGTGAAGATGTGTGACCTGTGACCACACTGTTCACTCTCTAACTTGGTGACACCTTCATGCATTTATAGTTCGTCACCATCTTCATCTTCTTGTTCTTCTTTTTCATCTACATTTTTGACATCTTTGTCTTCATCTCTTTCCTTTACACTAAAGTATATGAACCTAATAACTTCAAACAACTTGCTGGTCAATCTTGTGCTACTCTCATGACCACATTCCTCATATTGGTTGAAGAGGATCATGTTGTAGCTGTGCTACTACCACATCATGGTCTCTTCTTGCCACAGTCTTGGGTTGTGTTGAATGTCTGCAGTTGGCTCGTTCTTGGGCTCATTTGACTCTCTCTCGGTAATAACAGCTGGATGTTATCTGTGCTGTCAGAGTTTGGATGTTCTCTGTGCTGTCAGTGTTTGGATTATCTCTGTGCTGTCAGAGTTTGGATGTTCTCTGTGCTGTCAGAGTTTGGATGTTCTCTGTGCTGTCAGAGTTTGGATGTTCTCTGTGCTGTCAGAGTTTGGATGTTCTCTGTGCTGTCAGAGTTTGGATGTTCTCTGTGCTGTCAGAGTTTGGATGTTCTCTGTGCTGTAAGTCAAAGTAATGAACTTCGGTCGAGCGCCGTGACTGATACGTCAGCTTCAGATATTCTGTGATATTTTATATTCTTCCACAACTTTAATGAGTTCAAGAAGTGTTTTATCGACTGAACATCACACGAGGACTGTACTATAATTGGTATATCTAAATAATATACACCTATTTGATAATGTGCCGTACTCTAATTGTGGTCCAACTCTAAGCCTATCGTCCCATATTCTAGTTGTGGTCCAACTCTAAGCCTATCGTCCCATATTCTAGTTGTGGTCCAACTCTAAGCCTATCGTCCCAAATTCTAGTTGTGGTCCAACTCTAAGCCTATCGTCCCAAATTCTAGTTGTGGTCCAACTCTGAGCCTATCGTCCCATATTCCCGACAACGCGTGAGCATAAAATCACTGGGCAGTGCAGCGAAAATTCCCACATACTCTCGATGAACTTTACTGACACTTAGATCGGAGGTGTGTAGGGGTCACTCCTTACCACTAGAAGTGACAAGACTTCTTGCCTACCTCGGAGTCCTTGTCAGTGAGAGACCCAAACAAACGTATGGAAAGAAAAAGGGGCAGGAGAGGTGGACAAAGAAAAAGGGGCAGGAGAGGTGGACAAAGAAAAAGGGGCAGGAGAGGTGGACAAAGAAAAAGGGACAGGAGAGGTGGACAAAGAAAAAGGGGCAGGAGAGGTGGACAAAGAAAAAGGGGCAGGAGAGGTGGACAAAGAAAACGGGGCAGGAGAGGTGGACAAAGAAAAAGGGGCAGGAGAGGTGGACAAAGAAAAAGGGGCAGGAGAGGTGGACAAAGAAAAAGGGGCAGGAGAGGTGGACAAAGAAAAAGGGGCAGGAGAGGTGGACAAAGAAAAAGGGGCAGGAGAGGTGGACAAAGAAAAAGGGGCAGGAGAGGTGGACAAAGAAAAAGGGGCAGGAGAGGTGGACAAAGAAAAAGTAGGAACACAAGAACAGGGAAAGCTATTTTTGATTTTCCATGCTCAAGCCCAGCCAGCTTGCCCCGCCCTGCTCAAGCCCAGCCAGCTTGACCTCCCATGCTCAAGCCCAGCCAGCTTGACCTCCCATGCTCAAGACCAGCCAGCTTGACCTCCCATGCTCAAGCCCAGCCAGCTTGACCTCCCATGCTCAAGCCCAGCCAGTTTGACCTCCCATGCTCAAGCCCAGCCAGCTTGACCTCCCATGCTCAAGCCCTGCCAGCTTGACCTCCCATGCTCAAGCCCAGCCAGCTTGACCTCCCATGCTCAAGCCCAGCCAGCTTGCCCCGCCCTGCTCACGCCCAGCCAGCTTGCCCCGCCCTGCTCAAGCCCAGCCAGCTTGCCCCGCCCTGCTCAAGCCCAGCCAGCTTGCCCCGCCCTGCTCAAGCCCAGCCAGCTTGCCCCGCCCTGCTCAAGCCCAGCCAGCTTGCCCCGCCCTGCTCAAGCCCAGCCAGCTTGCCCCGCCCTGCTCAAGCCCAGCCAGCTTGCCCCGCCCTGCTCAAGCCCAGCCAGCTTGCCCCGCCCTGCTCAAGCCCAGCCAGCTTGCCCCGCCCTGCTCAAGCCCAGCCAGTTTGCCCCGCCCTGCTCAAGCCTAGCCAGCTTGCCCCGCCCTGCTCAAGCCCAGCCAGCTTGCCCCGCCCTGCTCAAGCCCAGCCTGCTTGCCCCACCCTGCTCAAGCCCAGCCAGCTTGCCCCGCCCTGCTCAAGCCCAGCCAGCGGAGCAGGAAACTCGTCTTCAGGATTACACGACAGCAAATGTGCTAGAGGTGTGGATCGCACACAACACGGCAAGGCACTTGAACAGCCGTGGTCATCCACTGTCCCCGAGCCATATCCAGTCGTCCTGTCTTGTCTTGCCACTGATTCAAGTTGGACTTGGAAAAGAGAGTGAGGTCAACGAACTGCGCAACCCTTCCTGACTTAAATCAAATTCATCGCGCAAGTCATTCTCTTTACATTTATCCAGTACTAGCAGTCCCGTGATGACGGGCGAGCGGCGAAGCGGAGAGTGTAAGTCCGCTGACAAGCTAAACTACAGACAAAAATTTGCCTCAGTGGCGGGTCTCCTTGCTGAGCAATAAAGCGGATGAGATACATGGATTTGCTGACAATCATGATCACCGTATCGCGAAGCGAACTGTCCATGCTTTGACTGCCTGCGAGTACGCAGATCCAAATCGGACTGATCAGCCATCTCCGCACCCATCTACAACCCGGAATTACAGAATACTCGACTGGAAGGACTGGCTGGGAGGGCTGACTGGGTGAAACAAGTAAAGTTCCTCCTTACTTGTGATGGACGAACAACATAACATAAGTCAGATTCTGGAAGATCTTTGTGGTGTCAGTCAGATTCTGGAAGATCTCTGTGGTGTCAGTCAGATTCTGGACGATCTCTGTGGTGTCAGTCAGATTCTGGACGATCTCTGTGGTGTCAGTCAGATTTTGGACGATTTCTGTGGTGTCAGTCAGATTCTGGACGATCTCTGTGGTGTCAGTCAGATTCTGGACGATCTCTGTAGTGTCAGTCAGATTCTGGAAGATCTCTGTGGTGTCAGTCAGATTCTGGACGATCTCTGTGGTGTCAGTCAGATTCTGGAAGATCTCTGTGGTGTCAGTCAGATTCTGGACGATCTCTGTGGTGTCAGTCAGATTCTGGACGATCTCTGTGGTGTCAGTCAGATTCTGGAAGATCTCTGTGGTGTCAGTCAGATTCTGGAAGATCTCTGTGGTGTCAGTCAGATTCTGGACGATCTCTGTGGTGTCAGTCAGATTCTGGAAGATCTCTGTGGTGTCAGTCAGATTCTGGAAGATCTCTGTGGTGTCAGTCAGATTCTGGACGATCTCTGTTGTGCCAGTCAGATTCTGGAAGATCTCTGTGGTGTCAGTCAGATTCTGGACGATCTCTGTGGTGTCAGTCAGATTTTTCAAGATCTCTGTGGTATCAGTCAGGTTCTGGAAGATCTCTGTGGCGTCAGTCAGATTCTGGACGATCTCTGCGGTGTCAGTCAGATTCTGGACGATCTCTGTGGTGTCAGTCAGATTCTGGAAGATCTCTGTGGTGTCAGTCAGATTCTGGACGATCTCTGTGGTGTCAGTCAGATTCTGGAAGATCTCTGTGGTGTCAGTCAGATTTTGGACGATCTCTGTGGTGTCAGTCAGATTCTGGACGATCTCTGTGGTGTCAGTCAGATTCTGGAAGATCTCTATTTTGAATGCCACTCGAGCTGTCATTGTCCAATGTCCTTACTTCTTTGTTTGCCTTTGGGTTTAATTATTCCGTCTTTGGGTTTAATTATTCCAGCTTTGGGTTTAATTATTCCGTCTTTGGGTTTAATTCCTTCATCTTTGGGTTTAATTATTCCATCTTTGGGTTTAATTATTCCATCTTTGGGTTTAATTATTCCATCTTTGGGTTTAATTATTCCATCTTTGGGTTTAATTATTCCATCTTTGGGTTTAATTCCTCCATCTTTGGGTTTAATTCCTCCATCTTTGGGTTTAATTATTCCATCTTTGGGTTTAATTATTCCATCTTTGGGTTTAATTATTCCATCTTTGGGTTTAATTATTCCATCTTTGGGTTTAATTATTCCATCTTTGGGTTTAATTATTCCATCTTTGGGTTTAATTATTCCATCTTTGGGTTTAATTATTCCATCTTTGGGTTTAATTATTCCATCTTTGGGTTTAATTATTCCATCTTTGGGTTTAATTATTCCATCTTTGGGTTACATTATTCCATCTTTGGGTTTAATTATTCCATCTTTGGGTTGAATTATTCCATCTTTGGGTTTAATTATTCCATCTTTGGGTTTAATTATTCCATCTTTGGGTTGAATTATTCCATCTTTGGGTTTAATTCCTCCATCTTTGGGTTTAATTCCTCCATCTTTGGGTTTAATTTCTCCATTGCTGGGTTTAATTCCTTCATCTTTGGGTTTAATTCCTCCATCGCTGTGTATAATTCCTCCATCTTTGGGTTTAATTTCTCCATATTTGGATTTAATTCCACAATCTTTGGGTTTAATTCCTCCATCTTTGGTTTAATTCCTCTATCTTTAGGTTTAATTCCTCCATCTTTGGTTTAATTCCTCCATCTTCGGGTTTTATTCCACCATCTTTGGTTTTATTCCTCCATCTTTGGGTTTAATACCTTCATCTTTGGGTTTAATTCCTCCATCGCTGGGTTTAATTTCTCCATATTTGGATTTAATTCCACAATCTTTGGGTTTAATTCCTCCATCTTTGTTTTAATTCCTCCATCATTTGGTTTAATTCCTCCATCTTTGGTTTAATTTCTCCATCTTTAGGTTTAATTCCTCCATCTTTGATTTAATTCCACCATCTTCGTATTTAATTCCCCCATCTTTGGTTTTAATTCCTCCATCTTCGGCTTTAATTCCTCCATCTCTGGGCTTAATTTCTCTTTCGCATGGTTTAATTCCTTCATCGCTGGGTTAAATTCCTCCATCGCTGGGTTTAATTCCTCCATCGCTGGGTTTAATTCCTCTATCTCTGGGTTTAATTCCTCTATCTTTGGGTTTAATTATTCCATCTTTGGGTTTAATTTCTGCATCGCTGGGTTTAATTCCTTCATCTTTGAGTTTAATTCCTCCATCGCTGGGTTTAATTCCTCCATTTTCGGGTTTAATTCCACCATCTTCGGCTTTAATTCCACCATCTTTGGGTTTAATTCCTCCATCTTCGGCTTTAATTCCTCCATCTTTGGGTTTAATTCCTCCATCTTCGGCTTTAATTCCTCCATCTCTGGGCTTAATTCCTCTTTCGCTTGGTTTAATTCCTTCATCGCTGGGTTTAATTCCTCCATCGCTGGGTTTAATTCCTCTATCGCTGGGTTTAATTTATCTATCTCTGGGTTTAATTCCTCCATCGCTGGGTTTAATTCCTCCATCCTTGGGTTTAATTCCTCCATCTTTGGTTTAATTCCTCCATCTTTGGGTTTAATTCCTCCATCTTTGGGTTTAATTCCTCCATCTTTGGTTTAATTCCTCCCTCTTTGGGTTTAATTCCTCCATCTTTGGTGTAATTCCACCATCTTCGGGTTTAATTCCACCATCTTTGGGTTTAATTCCTCCATCTTCGGCTTTAATTCCTCCATCTCTGGCAAGTCTATCTCTTCTTACTCATGTAACTAGCAATAAGCAAGAACCCACCAGTCAGAATGCTTAAGCTGTTCAAGTCAACTTTGTCTAGTTTTTGTAATGGCTGACAGGCATTGAGATTGTCTTAGCGGAATAAAGATTATGAAATATGAATTGTCTGTTGGTCTTCGTCGTGTTTATTTGTTGGATTTAGTGCAAGAAAAGATGGATAGTCAGCCTAATCCTTAATGGATAACAAGCATATCCTTTAGTGAATAACACGCATATCGTTAATATATAACAACCAAATCCATAATGGATAACATCCATATCCATAATAGATAATAATCATATCCTTAGTGGATAACAGCTCCCTCTGGCCAGATTTGGCAACGTAGATCCCTGTGTTTTGGGCAGTCCTGTAGAATGTATCCAGGTATGAAACATCATCCACAGGAAGTACATCAGGAACTAGTGACCCGATATAATCAGGATGGTGAGGCTTTAGTTTGCCGACGACATTTTACCGCACCCGTCACACAACCACGATCTCGCACCCTGTGACTTCTTCCTCTTCCGGAAGCTAAAGGGACGCTGAAGGGACACCTCAAGGAACGCTTTAAGGGACGCTTCAAGTGACGCCTCAAGAGCCACTTCAAAGGACACCTCAAGGGACGCTTCAAGGGACGCTTCAAGTGACACCTCATAGGACGCTTCAGGTGACACTTCAAGGGACACTTCAAGGAACGCTTCAAGGGACACCTCAAGGGACGCTCAAGGGACACCTCAAGGGACACCTTAAGGGACGCTCAAGGGACGCCCAAGGGACGCTTAAAGGGACACCTCAAGGGACGCTTCAAGATACGCTTCAAGGGATACCTCAAGGGAAGCTTCAAGGGACGCTTAAGTGACGCCTCAAGTGACGCCTCAAGGGACACCTAAAGGGACACCTTAAGGGACGCTCAAGGGACGCTTAAAGGGACACCTCAAGGGACACCTCAATGGACGCTTCAAGATACGCTTCAAGGGATACCTCAAGGGAAGCTTCAAGGGACGCTTAAGTGACGCCTCAAGTGACGCCTCAAGGGACACCTAAAGGGACACCTCAAGGGAAACTTCAATGGACGCCTCAAGGGACACCTCAAGGGAGGCTTCAAGAGATACCTCAAGGGACACCCCAAGAGACACTCAAGGGACACCTCAAGGGATGCCTCAAGGGACACCTGAAGGGACCCCTCAAGGGACATCTCAAAGGAGGCTTCAAGGGATACCTCAAGAGACACCTCAAGGGACGCCTCAAGGGACACCTGAAGGGACCTCTCAATAGACACCTCAAGGGACGTCTCAGTGACATCTCAAGGGACACCTCAAGGGACACCTCAAGGGAAACATCAAGGGACGCCTGAAGGGAGGCTTCAAGGGACGCCTCAGGGACACCTCAAGGGACGCCTCAAGGGACGTCTCAGGGATACCTCAAGGAACATTTTAAGGGACACCTCAACGGACATTTAAAGGGACACCTCAAGGGACGCCTCAAGGGAAACATCAAGGGACGCGTGAAGGGAGGCTTCAAGTGACGCCTCAGGGACACCTCAAGTGACGCCTCAAGGGACGTCTCATGGACACCTCAAGGAACATTTTAAGGGACACCTCAACGGACATTTCAAGGGACACCTCAAGGGACGCCTCAATGGACTCCTCAATGGACGCCTCAGGAACACCGTTACGCTCATGACGATGATGTGCAAGGAGATGTGCGTGTTTAGTTTCGTGAGAAGACATGATTGTTTTTCATCGAGTGGATGCGCCAACTTTTCTGACGTAGCTTCTCTCTCATCATCTAGTGCCATCATCTGTCTCCGTGAACTAACGGTGTAGATAATACAAGAGATTCTCTCCCATCATCTAGTATAATCATCTGTCTCCGTGAACTAACGTTGTATATAATACAAGAGATTCTCTCTCATCATCTATTATAATCATATGTCTCCGTGAACTAACGTTGTATATAATACAAGAGATTCTCTCCCATCTGAACTCTGACTCGCTGTTCAGTGTCAGACGATAAATGTCAGTAATTCAGCACACAAATCTAACATATCTTTGACCGTCAAGAGATAGGTCCTAATATAAAATATAAAGTAATCGAATAAGTGAAAGTATGGATTGGTTCAGATCTCTTAATGTCGAAACCGACATACGCCCCCTGAAAAAAAAAAGCAATTGGCAAGAGAATAATGTGAAGTCAGCAGTTTTGTGAAAACATCTGTCGCCTGTTACAATTTGTTGTTAAAATAAATGAGAACCTGTGAATTCATCAACAAGGGAGTCCATTAATGGCGTGCAATAACTAATTATTGGGAAACTCAAACTCAGCACATTTTTGTGTAAACGTAGGTCCCTCCATGGCCAACTTTAGTTTAGAAGGTCTAAGGACTCACTAGAAAACCCCCTTGAACGACTGACGACAAAATGACGAAACTGTCATGTGCCCACTATTTTCCGTTTTGCAATTGTTGCCGTCACTACAGTTTGAGAAGCCTCCCTACTTTAGTTCTTTCATATCGAATAGTTCTTAAGCTCTATTTTCAGCTGCCACCTGTCCTTTAAGGAGTACCAACTAGTGAGAGATATTATTTTTATAATTGTTGAAACTTTATAAAAAATTGATATATTCAGATGAAGGTTGGGCAGGTGTTCTAAAGATGGTCACATCATGATGTCAATCTTGCATTCCATATGTTCATTTTAAACATAATTTTGAAAGCGCAATACTGAAAATTTATATTGGAAAACAAAAAATGGCAAAACTCTGCAAGTAATGTTTCTTGTATCATTGATCATACACACTTCATTCTATCTTATAATGCTGCTCAAGATGATCCCTTCATTATAGACTACCGCCGAAACTACATCTTTTACGAATGTGTTTTTATGAGATTTCAAATATTCACAAAATTTTGTCCAAACAATTTATACCCCAAATTATAATAACTTACACATTATGAGATAGCTTGATTTCCTTAGTTGATAACTAATCCATGGTTTTATATATTATATGTGCACAGGTGCAGGACAATTGCTTTAAAAAAAAAGGTGATCACACAAACCTTCTGTACACTGTGGTTTTCGGTAAAATGTTTAGGAAACTATTTTTTACCATTTTCTGATGATTAAATACCTTGATTCTTATCAATGACCTCCAACCTGATATATAAACACTTCCGTAACTGCCTGCAAACCATCAATGACCGCCAACCTGATATATAAACCCATCAGTAACTGCCTGCCAACCATTAATGACCAACCTGATATATAAACCCACCAGTAACTGCCTGCCAACCATCAATGCCGCCAACCTGATATATAAACTCTCCAGTAACTACCTGCCAACCATAAATGACCTCCAACCTGATATATAAACCCTCCAGTAACTACCTGCAAACCATCAATGACCTCCAACCTGATATATAAATCCTTCAGTATCTGCCTGCCAACCATCAATGACCTCCAACCTGATATATAAACCCTCCAGTAACTGCCTGCCAACCATCAATGACCTCCAACCTGATATATAAACCCTCCAGTAACTACCTGCCAACCATCAATGACCTCCAACCTGATATATAAACCCTCCAGTAACTACCTGCCAACCATCAATGACCTCCAACCTGATATATAAACCCTCCAGTAACTACCTGCCAACCATCAATGATCTCCAACCTGATATATAAACCCTCCAGTAACTACCTGCCAACCATCAATGACCTCCAACCTGATATATAAACCCTCCAGTAACTACCTGCCAACCACCAATGACCTCCAACCTGATATATAAACCCTCCAGTAACTACCTGCCAACCATCAATGACCTCCAACCTGATATATAAACCCTCCAGTAACTGCCTGCCAACCGTCAATGACCTCCAACCTGATATATAAACCCTCCAGTAACTACCTGCCAACCATCAATGACCTCCAACCTGATATATAAACCCTCCAGTAACTACCTGCCAACCATCAATGACCTCCAACCTGATATATAAACCCTCCAGTAACTGCCTGACAACCATCAATGACCTCCAACCTGATATATAAACTCTCCAGTAACTACCTGCCAACCATCAATGACCTCCAACCTGATATATAAACCCTCCAGTAACTGCCTGCCAACCATCAATGACCTCCAACCTGATATATAAACCCTCCAGTAACTACCTGCCAACCATCAATGACCTCCAACCTGATATATAAACCCTCCAGTAACTACCTGCCTACCATCAATGACCTCCAACCTGATATATAAACCCTCCAGTAACTACCTGCCAACCATCGATGACCTCCAACCTGAATAATAAACCCTCCAGTAACTATCTGCCAACCATCAATGACCTCCAACCTGATATATAAACCCTCCAGTAACTGCCTGCCAATCATCCAGTACAAATCTCCTCCTCCTATTTGCCCTCCTATCATCATAGGATGCCTTAATATCGTTTGTCTGAGTTCTTGTTCGCGACCAAATATTATTGTGTTCACATGACTCTCTCAGATAGCTGCAAGTATGTTATTCCATTTCCTCCTTTACCAACATAGATTTGGTCCCATCATTACCAACATAGATTTGGTCCCATCATTACCAACATAGATTTGGTCCCATCATTACCAACATAGATTTGGTCCCATCATTACCAACATAGATTTGGTCCCATCATTACCAACATAGATTTGGTCCCATCATTACCAACATAGATTTGGTCCCATCATTACCAACATAGATTTGGTCCCATCATTACCAACATAGATTTGGTCCCATCATTACCAACATAGATTTGGTCCCATCATTACCAGCATAGATTTGGTCCCATCATTACCAACATAGAGTTGGTCCCATCATTACCAACATAGATTTGGTCCCATCATTACCAACATAGATTTGGTCCCATCATTACCAACAGAGATATGGTTCCATCATTTCAGACATAGATTTGGTCCCATCATTACCAACATAGATTTGGTCCCATCATTACCAACATAGATTTGGTCCCATCATTACCAACATAGATTTGGTCCCATCATTACCAACATAGATTAGGTCCCATCATTACTAACATAGATTTGGTCCCATCATTACCAACATAGATTTGGTCCCATCATTACCAACATAGATTTGGTCCCATCATTACCAACATAGATTTAGTCCCATCATTAGCGACATAGATTTGGTCCCATCATTACCAACATAGATTTGGTCCCATCATTATCAACATAGATTTGGTCCCATCATTACCAACATAGATTTGGTCCCATCATTACCAACAGAGATATGGTCCCATCATTTCCAACATAGATTTGGTCCCATCATTACCAACATAGATTTGGTCCCATCATTACCAACATAGATTTGGTCCCATCATTACCAACATAGATTTGGTCCCATCATTACCAACATAGATTTAGTCCCATCATTACCAACATAGATTTGGTCCCATCATTACCAACAGAGATTTGGTCCCATCTTTACAAACAGAAACTACAATAGCAACAACAGCTTTCACAATAGCTAGACCACGATTCTTATTCTTGGGACATCATTTCAAGATAGAACTGTTCAGTCAATCAATGACATTTTGTGTATTTCCTTCAAGACACATTTTATTAGTTCATTCTTGTCGTGGTCCTAAAATACTAGTTTTATTTTAGCCATAACAACAGCAGGTAGGTTACTGGTGTGTTTGTTGCATGAACAGTTTCATCTGCTACAGCTTTCTTATATGGACACCATTTGTTGTGGCTGTTTTTCTAATTTGGTATTGACAAGTTTATAACACCACAGAACATCTGCAGGTCTGCAAGCCCTCCTCCAACACATCTCAATGCTAATACAACCCACCTGTTTATTGAATTCATACACAAAATAACAAAAATATCTCTATATATTACATGAAGAAACTGATTTACATTATAATTGTTTCTGGTACAATGAAACTCAAATTCACTGCCTAGATCCTTCCTCTTTGTCTGTGCATTGGAATAAGAAAAGTGACAAACAAGTTCTGTAGCCATCAGAGGTCAGTGAACTTTGACAAGATTCAATGTTGATGCTGTTAAGTTTACCAGAACGTAATCACGTGACACAACGCATTCCGTTCTCCGGACTACATCCTGTTACTTGTTAAGCCCTGTTCAGAGCTTGGTAGCGGGAGATTGAGAACGAACACAGAAGAAGAAGACGAAGAAGAAGAAATCAAAACAAACATATTTAAAATATTTGGACAACCAGAACAGAAAGCGAATAAAACAGCAACAATAGACTTCGAAAAAAAACTTGCTCAGAGGATCAAGACCGATAGTAAAAGTTTCTTCTCTTATGTTAGAAATAAACAAAGAACGAAAGACTCTCATAGACAGTACAGGGAAAATAATAAGTGAGAATAGGGAGGCAGCTAATCTACTCAATCAGTACTTTGGCACAAAAAAGGACTGCTCCAAGATCCCAGAGCCTATAGATATTTTTCAAAGAGACATGGATACAGTGGGATTAAGATCAATGTGTATTACAGAGAAAATTGTTTTTTTAAAAATTGAAGGGGTTGAAATTGGATAAATGTCCAGGTCAAGATGGTATTCATCCAAAATTGCTGTTTGAAATTAGAGACCAAATAGGAAAACCATTGGCTATATTATGTTCTCAATCACTTACAAAAGGGATTATTCCACGGGATTGGAAAGATGCAGGAGTGATTCCCTTATTAAAAAAGGGCAAAATATCAGATCCAGCGAATTATAGACTGGTGAGTTTAACCAGCAGTCTGTAAATTGTTAGAGTCAATAATCAAAGAAAACATTGTAATGCATTTGTCATTTAGACAAGTTTAACCTAATTAGAAATAGTCAGCATGGGTTTACTAGAGAGAGATCATGTTTAACAAATCTATTAGAATTCATGGAGGAGGTTACCAAAATGTTAGATGAAGGGGAGCCAGTGGATGTTATTTATCTAGATTTTGCAAAGGCCTTTGATAGAGTGCCTCATCAAGGATTATTTCGAAAGTTAAAATCACATGGAATAGGTGGGGAAGTTGCCAAATGGATTGAAAATTGGTTAACGGGAAGAAGGCAGAAGGTGGGCATAAATAAGGAGTACTCTGAGTGGTGTGAAGTGAAAAGTGGTGTGCCACAGCGCTCGGTTTTGGGACCAATTTTACTCTTGATATATATAAATGATTTGGACATTGATATGGGATCCATGATTGCAAAATTGGCTGATGACACAAAACTAGGCAGTGGTTTATCATCTAAAGCAAAAGTGGATATATTGATGTCGGATTTAGATAAAATTCAAGAATAGTCTGTAAGCTGACAAATGGAGTTTAATGTAGATAAATGTACAGTCATCCATATTGGTAGATCCAATATGGAACATAATTATAGAATGGGAGAGAACAATATTAAAAAGGTAGATAACGAAAGGGACCCAGGGGTTATAATAGATCACACAGGTAAGGTGAGTAAGCAAGTCCAGGTAGCAGTGAAAATGGTAATGCAATGTTAGATGTGATAAAAAGAAATATTAAACACAGGAGCAAGGAAGTGATAGTCAAACTGTATAAAGCATTAGTTAGACCTAGATTGGAGTACTGTGTACATGTGTGGAGTCATTATCGGGATATGATCGGTGAGAGACAGATGAGGAGGCTCACACTGAGGGCCACTCTTCCTCCTTCTCTCTCTTCTCTTACTTCACTCTGTTTCATTTGACTCTGTCACACCCTTGCACAACTTTCACACGCGCCCTGGTGGTAAAACCCTTCCATTGCACTTTGGTTGGGCTAGCTTCTGAGGGCGCACAAACCTAGCATAGGTACATACAGATGCACACATGCATCCAAGCACTGGTTTATGCGTACTGATATCGCCTAATTGACTACGGTCTGGGGTGGAAAATGGCGCGCCTCCGCCAGTAGAAACTAGTGAGGCAAACATTTGAGCAAAAAAAAAAAAAAAAAGATATGATCGGTCTCACCCTGAGGGCCACTTAAGACCATACTTTTAGGGATCATTTCTAAAGTTTGTCTTGCAACAGAACTGACCTGGATTTGTTTGATTTCTAAAGTTTCTAAAGCGCAGAGAAACTAATCATTTTCACGGTTAAGCTTCAGATCATACTTTTAGGGATCCTTTCTAAGTTGATCTAAGCTACCACAGTCAATATTTCACGACCACAAGAAATTTCACAGGAAAGTGTTTGTGTGATTATTAATAATATTTAAAACAGAAACAAGTAAGTGACAACACAAGTTGTGTTTTACTGTTCAACATATTACCACAAGTATTTTTTGTTTGTTGCAACTTATTTATATCAAACGGAAATGGCCACATACGCTGTCATGAAAGTTGCAGCTGATGAGAATGCAGACTTTGGAGGCTTTCTCCACTCCCCTGGCACATTGTTTGTAACTATGTCCGGGGCCCAGGCCTCACAAACTACAATCCCTCTAGTTGCTAGCATCATGATGGGACCATGCGGCGTAGAGAAGGGTGAGGTAGCCGCCATCTATAGGCTAGCAACCCCAACACAATATTTTGTCACCCTGACCACGGAAGCCCATACAAAACACTACGCAAAGCTGCACGAGAGGCATCTCGAGTGGTCCGACCCTAAACTGTCTGTGACGATAGATCACCTAGACAGGCTAAGAGATAAAGCCATGGTGCAATGGCTGCCTCCGAGAGCAACTGAACAGTTTAAAAATAGGCTGACAACAGCCATCACTGGAGATCTAGAAGAAGAACTCCAACAAAAAACCACCTAACCAGACAAACACCTTCTTCTTTTTAAAAGAGTAAGACTTCTACCTAACTATGTGGACATCCACTTGACAAGTGGGGCAGTCGTCACCATCATGGTCACGGTACCAGGACGGCGAACTGAATGTACCCACTGCGGCAGCACGACACACTGGCCAAACAACTGCCCCACCAAACAGGGAGCCTGGCAGCGACCATCGTTAGCACAAGAAAAAAAGGCGTCGAAATCATCAAAAATCACATCAAAAACCACATCAACACAAGCAGCAACATCAACAAAAGCACCACCGACAGACCCGGAGGCCTTCATCACGGTTACCAACAAGAGGAGGAGGCACAGGTCTGGGCCAAGCAGCCCCCAGTAAGAGAGAAATCCTCCACAACCCAAATATACACACAGATCAAAAGATTTCCCAGGTCCACCATCACCCACACAACAACACCAAGGAAAGGAGCGTCGCCACAGCTCCAGGGACACTTGTGAGAGCAAGCGGCCTGCCCATTTTAGGACAGACGAAGAAGCAGCCACGACCATTTGGGGTACCCCTCTAGAACAAAAGGGTCCCCCTCCTAGACACACCACCAAAATTGGTGATTGCACTGGACAGCGCCGGTGAGATTTAATCTCACCACTTCACACTAAAACAAAACACATCAAACACGCACACGCGCGCGATCATTCACACACATACAAAATAAAAACATTAAATAAATAAATAAATAAACAAATAAATAATTTGTAAATAGCAGAAATTAAAATACTCAGCATCAACATCCGCGGTATGAGCCAGAAGTTGAATAAGCTCATATGTCTCGCCAAAACATACAAACCAGACTTTTGAATGGTCCAGGAAACTAACATACATACAGATCAACATGCAGCACACATTACTACACAACTAGGGATGCAACATTCATGCTTCAGCCTCAGTACACAGCGACTAGGCTCAGGAGTAACTTAACTTAACTTAACGTCTTTATACTGGTTTAGAACACCCTGCAGAGTCTGTATACAACCAGTTACATTTACATCACCTTGCTCTAAAAGCTATGCGCATCCAGTTTATTCTTAAATGCATTAACTGTCCCTGCCTCCACTACCTCCTCTGGCAAAGCATTCCAAACAGACACCACTCTCTGACTAAAAAAATATTTCCTAATATCTAATCTGGACCTCTCTTTAGTCAGCTTGTAGCTATGCCCTCGTGTTATTGTAGGTGGCTGTATTTAAAAAAAAACTTGTTATAGTCTAATTTATCGATTCCTCTGATCATCTTATACACCTGTATTAAGTCACCACGAATTCTTCTCTTTTCGAGACACTGTAGGCTGGTGTTTCTGAGTCGTTCCTCATAACTGTAATTCTGGAATAAAAAGAGGTTACAAACAGACTACACGAACACGTTCACAAATCTACACAACCCACACATTACACCAAAAGCTAGAGAAGTCGCTTACAGAATTTTTTTCAACCTAATTCCCATAAACACAGGAAAACAACGCAAACCCAAATGTCAACTATGTCAGATGAGAGAAAAAGAAACAGAAGACCAGATTTTCTAATCGTGCAGTTCAGTCATACCCACAAGACAAGTTCTACAAGACACAATCGAGACACAAACAAGACAGAAGGTAGACATGTATAAGGCAATAATGTTAAACACTATACCAGACACGACACCAAACATTTAAACACAAATGCTAATTCTGCTATAAGAATACAGACACATCATATGGAGATGTAGAAATGAAGCCTCATATCGCTTCAGAACACACTCCCCAGACATGTAACAGTTCCCGCCGGAGCAAGGGGAGTTTAGGATGCCTGAACATGTTAAAGCTTAAAGCTACATGAATGCATGTCAAGGTCACTCACTGTCTCATTTACTGAGTATGGTCATGATGATGTGGATGAGTGTGAGAATGTTCTAAGATAGATCACGGCCAAGGCAAACAGTGGGATCTGCTACACGTTATTATTATTTTGGTGCCTGTTGACCACGGATAGTCGTGGCAGATTTATAAATATAGTGCGTGTGTAGCTATAGATCTTGATTTGCACGTTTAACACAAGTGTCGCAGTTATATATAACTTGTGTGTGTAGTTAGGAATAGAGGAGTAGCTAGTGGTTAGAGTGTTAGTACCATAGACAGCTTTTCCAATCATCTGACTGGTAAGTGTGACATTTTTCTTCCACCCATTGTTGTATTATTGACAAGACTTTGTGCGTACTTGACAGTCTTATAAATTTTTTGGGTGGGCCAGACGGGTTTATTCAATATGTCGAGGTTGGACAATGTTAAACAATGTTATCATTGTCTAGCTTTTGGACATTTGTCTATCGGATGCCCTAATATTCTTCGGAATATTAACAGTTCCTGGAGAAGAGGACTGTTTGTCAAAAACAAGCCTTTCATGGCACGAGCTACAGTCAGCGATAAGTGGGAGGACAAAAGTCAACTACAAAACCAGCTAAGAGAACTAACAAGCAGAGTGATTCGGCTGGAAAGACAGGAAAAAGATCTCCAATGGAAGCTGCGACAGCTGTTGCAACAGTTTGAAAGGGGAGCTTTCAAACCAGCTAGGAAGGAGAGACGAAATAAAGAAATCACAGAAGTAAACACGGCCCAGTATTTTGGAAGGGGACAGAGTGGTTGGAAAGTGAGTAGGAAGCCCGTCCAACTTCCACATTCCGATCCGTGGAGGGACAGAGGTGGAAATCTCAGGACGGACGTGTGTGGACGGCTGGACAGAGGTGACAAAAAGGGGAGTTTGACCCAGGTGGAGAGGCCAAGTCAAGTGAGAGGAGGAGGAATGGTTGGGCAGAAGTTTGAATCGGGAAGATTCTTAGCCCACAAGAGGCCTTTTGCACGGTTACAGATGGAGAGGCAGAACAGGAGCTATCAAAGAGACTTTGAGCACGAGGCGGATGGACAGAAAGAAAGAGATACAGGTTTTGTGTATCCAGAAAAGTTAGGAACGGAGGGCAGGTTACGCAATACAAACGTTCGCTCAGAGGTCCAGATGAAATGTTACAGCATCGGACAGTGTAGGCCGAGAATTCAGGAAGAGGGTATTACGTCGATTAACATGGTCGGGCGTGCTGAAAGGGGCCAAGTTTACCAGGAACTTGTCGTCAAGCCTGGTAGAACATTAGTTAAAGTCGACGAAGAATCGAACAAGGAAATAGTTGGAGATTCGCCAGATAAAGAGGAAAGGAGAGGAGGAGGAATGGTGGCAGGACCAGCTATGGTTTCGTGCCCACCCAAGCCAGGTTCTAGCCATGCGGGAGAAGTGGTTGAACAGACCGAAAGAAGGGACAACCTTTCGGCCACCGAGGAAGGAAGTGGAAATGACGCACAGTTGGAATGCGAAACGGACGCACCAACAGCAGCCAACAAAAGAGGAACAGAGTTTCTAAGGAAAACGAAGAAAAGGGAAAGACAGGTTAACCACAGCCAGGACAGCGAACCAGTCATCGAAGCAAAGAAGAAAAGATCTCAGTTCGAGATAAGCCAACAGTCAAACGAACAGTGTGAAAAGTCTTTCCCACAAATAGTGAATACAGATGGACGGAAGGCTGAAGTAGCGGACGATGTAAGTGTACGTAACACTAGCAGAGAACCGGTGGGTACGAACCAACCAACCGAGAAACAAACAGACCAGACGTTGGGCGTTTTACAGGAGGAAATCGCGCAGCAATCAGAGACAGCTGATGGGGCAGCGCATAGTCTGGTTAAAATAAGCAGTAGTGATAAGGAACGGTTGATACAATGTTTACTGACGCTAGCCAAAAACTTGGAATTCAGAAATGGAATTAGGTAAAGTCGTGTGGAGTACTTACACACATGGGCTATCATGTGAAACTCCAGTTAATGTATGCATTTGCATAAAATTTGTTTCATCTACCGTTATCCTTGGGAAACGGAGATTTGGATAATTAGGGGGTAGGGTATAGAGAAGGAGGAATGACCAGATGTTAAAAATTCCTTTGAATTCGTTGTCTGAAGTACACGCCAGACAATGAGCGGACGGTCAGTCGGAAGCGAAGACTGGCCGAGATCAAAGGGACATTTCCGACCAGAGAAACGGACAAGAGACGCAGGATAGCTGGATGCGCCAGGTAATGATTACGCGACGCAGGGTAACACGTGGACGTGATGTTTCGGACAATGTCTGACCAGGTAGCTTTGATGCGGGGAATTTGGGGAACAGCGGTGAATTAGTTAGATCACAACACTCGGTTTTGATTCCTCGGGACAAAGACTGCACCTGGACTAGTAGGGTTACAGCAGGACGTAATTCGACAGGTGGACGATTCGGTTTTTGACTTTTGACTCAGACATAGTTTAGTATCTGATTAAGTTACAACTTAGTCATAGTTTAGTGATATAGTCTAGTAGAACTTAGTCATAATTTAGTATCTTATAAAGGGGGCATTAACAGGTGCTCATCTGTGGGGCACGAGCAGGAGTGAAGGTTGATGGCACTTGGTCATGTTTATGTGTGTAAATATTTTGATATTTGGATTTTGACAAGCGTATTACTTGCACTTTAATTTATTGTTGTTGGTTTGTTTAAACATAATTATGTGTCCTGATATAAGTATCAAGGTGTGATACGGACTGAAATACTGATATCATGAGTATGCGTGCAAATATTTTGACATTTGTATTTGGTGTTTGGGTTTCGACATTTTATGCAATGCATTTGTCTTGTGTTTTGTTGTTGTTTTTTTGTTGTTGTTGTTGAATCATCATGTTTACAGGTATTTGATACAGGTTATATAGGTGATCTACAGAGCAGTATATCTCATCCAGACTGTAGGCCTCCGCAAGCACAAGTCACCACGAGTTCCAGAATCACATGTATGTGGAGTCTTTGCAGAGAAGACTACATTGATCAGAAGTTGTAATATTGACTATGATATATGTTGTCAAATATCGTTTTTGTGGGAAACATAAAGAATTTTGCTGTTTTCTTTGAGAGGGGATAGCTGTCAAGAAAGACAGTGATAACTAGCCCGAGGATAACCCACGTAAGTTCGTGGCCTCACAGGAGTTAGTATGAAGTGAATCGTCGGCCAGGCGTGTAATGAGACCGCCTGAGAAAATTGACCTGAACTGGTCGTGTGTAACAATGAAGGTTCGTGTCCTTAGAGGAAGGCACGGGAACAGGTCGAGGTATATTGACCTCAATGAGTAAGGAGAATTCCTTAAGGTGTTTCTGTTTTGATGAGTTAAAGGTCCCGCAGGGACAGACTTAGGTGAATTTGACTGTAAAACGATGTAAAAGTGTTGGTTTGTGTTGTAAAAACGACCAGCCAGTGTTTTTCTTCTGCTTGTATTGATTGTGTATGTATTACAAAACGTTTATATGTATCAAATGACATGTCTTTTTATGCATGTACGATGTGAGTGAAGTTGTAAACAGGAGTAGTGTTTACATTTTGGATAGTGAAGACGAAAATGGTGGTCATTTGCCAGATGGAAAAAATGACCATCCATGTTTCGGTCTGTAGTTTAGGGAGGTAATGTAACAGTTCCCGCCGGAGCAAGGGGAGTTTAGGATGCCTGAACATGTTAAAGCTTAAAGCTACATGAATGCATGTCAAGGTCACTCACTGTCTCAGCAAAGGAGAACAGAGTTGGGTTAAGGAATGTGGACAGGTAGAAACTGACCACTGGCCTTCCGATTTTGGTAGGGGGAGATTGATTGACAGACGAAATTGGCAACGGGGCTTGCTGCGAGAGAATGAGTGACAGGTGTGCAAAGTGTTTCGTTCCAATTGGGATTGAAGATGTCCATCCCCTGAGATCGATTGGTCAAGCTCTGGCCTTGCTTGAGGATATATAACTCGAGACAAAGTTTAGGCTGAAAGAGGCTGGAGAGAGAGAGAGGCTGTATGGAAGAGAGAGAGAGACTGAATGTAGATAGTGTGTTTAACTCACCGACTTTAGATAGAGGAGCGATTGATAGACGGTTGGACGAATGTTTAGTGATAGAACAGGATCGCTCAAATAGGTGTGTGAGTTTTGCATTAATAGATAATGTGAAAGTGTGTTTGTAAGCAAGGACACATTGTGAACGAGTTATGTCGAGATCGCCCGCCTGAGGGGATTTCAGTGAGGAAGAGTATTTGATAAGGTGTGTTGAAGACGCAGTTAAGGCGATGTGTGTGTGATGCAATTGCAAGGCAATAGAACTGGGTTTTTAGATAGTTGGGAATTCCATCAATAGCTAATGCTTACAATTCCCGTTTTAGTAGAATGTTTAGTTAAGATATGTATTATATTGTGTTTGTAATTTCTCTACTCATTCTATGATATGAGTATGATATAATAAATATGCCACCTGCTGTTTGATATGTCATTTACTGAGTATGGTCATGATGATGTGGATGAGTGTGAGAATGTTCTAAGATAGATCACGGCCAAGGCAAACAGTGGGATCTGCTACAGACACTCTACTACACATGTTCACGAGAAAGGCGTTGTCCAGTAGCGACATACAAATCTAAATGTTGTACTGGAAATATGTATGTTAAAATATGCTTCATCATTTTCAATTTCAATTTAAACTTAAATTTTTCTTCCCATGTCAAACAGGAAAAAATGTGTTAATGGGGAAAAGAGTGAATGAATGTTTGCCGTTTTGGGACTATCCCTCCTTTTTCTCCCAAAACCCCACAACCAACAATAACAGTATTAAACAGTTCACAGAGCAGGAAAGTATCAATTTCCCCCATTCCAACTGAGGGGTGGCTTCTCTGCTGAACTAAATCACTAAAACACTCCCCCAGCGGTCAAATCTTATCTCCTGTCTTTTCAATTCACCAGTTTTATGGTGGTCCTTTCCTCCACCGGTCAGTTCCTCAGTCTGGACTAAAAGGACAATGGACAGGAAATAAGGCGGAGTTTTTTATGGCAGAGTGGACTGACATGAATCCTAGGGTAAAGAATGGTTCTCATGTAGACCATACATTACTCACCCTCTTGACTACTGTACAAGTACACAAAACCTTTATGACTCTATAGATTTTTTTTGAATAATATAATACTTATATATATATATATATACATACAAATGTGTGTGTATAAGCAAATATGCATGTACGGATATGTACAGATGTTGCATATATGTATGTGGGTACGTAAGTTTATTCATGTACACATACGTACATATATATGTGCGTATGTACATGTGTACATGAATGTGCGTGTATGTGTGTATGTGTGTGTATACGTATGTATGTATGGAGGGATGGATGGATAGACGGATGAATGCATGTATGTATGTATGTATGTATGTATGTATGAATGTATATATGTATGTGTGTATGTATGTATGTATGTATGTATGTATGTATGTATACATGGGTGTAAGCATGAGTGGGTATGTGCATATACGTATATATGTGTGTGCGCATGTGTATAAATATATATATATATATAAATATATATATATGTGCCTGTGGGTGTGAAAAGAGGTATCGGAACTCACAAGTATACAATCAAGGCGGAAGACCAGAGGAACGAGAGGTGGAAGAAGAATACACAAACAAATGCACTCAGAAACAGATACCTCAAAGCTCCACCCCAGCGATAAAAGAGAAGGGAAGGGCTACCGAGAAAATTAGGCACACGCTGACACCATACTGTCTGCATCCGAACCCTGCACTAGAAGTCTTGACAATGTCTTGCCTCTAGAACATGTTGAGTCCGGACGAGAGAGTGAGGAAGATCCTGAGCACATCTCCCTCACTATAAACACATTGCGCAACTCACGACATCACCCTACAGATCACACCCTGACTAGCAGCTCGCAACTGGCAGGGCCCCCAAACTGCAGAGGCGGAACAGGCAGAAAACGATCACGAAGACTACCCATCACGCTTGCAACATGGAATGTCCGCACGCTACTGGACAACACCAAAGCAAACAGACCCGAACGACGGACAGCACTAATCGCCAGGGAACTGGCTAGATACAACATCTGCATAGCTGCCCTGAGCGAGACACGACTGGCAGAGGAAGGGCAGATCACAGAAGAAGGCGCTGGTTATACTTTCTTCTGGAGCGGCCGCAGCAAAGAAGAACGCCGTGAAGCTGGAGTTGGCTTTGCCATCAAGACCAACATGGTCGACAAGCTCACAAGCATGCCCAGAGGAATTAATGACCGCCTGATTACACTGCGTCTCCCCCTAATAGGAGGGCGCCATGCAACACTCATCAGTGCATATGCACCCACAATTACAAATCCTCAGGAAACTAAAGATAAGTTTTATGAGGACCTTGAGGCGCTCATCGCTGCAGTCCCCAAATCTGACAAACTGGTCATCCTCGGTGATTTTAACGCTAGGGTTGGCACAGACCATACAGCCTGGGAGGGGGCCATTGGCAGACATGGTATCGGAAAATGCAATAGTAACGGACTGCTCCTTCTGAGGACATGTGCCGCAAATGAACTACTCATTACAAACACAGCTTTCCGACTACCTGTCCGAAATAGAACCACATGGATGCACCCAAGGTCCCGCCACTGGCACCTCATTGACTACATTATCATCAGACGTAGGGATCGAGCGGATGCTGTGGTAACGAAGAGCATGTGTGGTGCAGAATGTTGGACCGACCATCGACTTGTCATTGCCAAGCTAAACTTCAAGATCCAGCCCAAAATGCGCCCCCAGGGAAACCACCTAGGAGGCTAAATGTCTCTCAGCTGAAATACGAACCCACGAGAGGAGGCTTCCAGGAAGAGCTTGAGGGCAGACTATCTGAGCTTCGTTTTGAAAAGAATGACATCGAAGAGAACTGGGCATCACTGAGAAACACACTCTACGACACAGCTGTTAAACACATTGGCCCACTCACGCGCAAGCATAAGGACTGGTTTGATGAGAACGATCTGGAAATACAGGGCCTTCTCGATGCAAAACATGAATACCAGAGGGACACACCATCTCCGGCAGCAAAAGCTGCCTTCAATACTGCTCGCAAAGCTGTCCAGACCAGGCTTAGAGAGATTCAAGACTCCTGGCTCAGCAAAAGAGCTAACGAAATTGAGATGTTCGCCGAGCGTCATGACACCAAACGGTTTTACGAGGCACTGAAAGCTCTCTACGGCCCGCAGCCCTCTAGTAATACTCCAGTTCGCAGTGCGGATGGGGTACTGCTAACAGATAAGGTTCAGATTCTAGACAGATGGGCAGACCACTTCTGCAAAATACTAAACCACCCATCGTCCATAAAAGAAGAGGCCATCCGGCGAATGCCGCAGGTGGAACTGAACCTGGCGTTGGATGAAGTCATTACTGAAGAGGAAGTCGACAGGCAATCAGTTCACTATCTATAGGAAAAGCTCCAGGAGCTGATGCAATACCAGCAGAGATATATAAGACAGCTGGCCCATCCCTCACCAGAAGGATCACTGAACTCTTCTGTCACATGTGGGCTGAAGGTAAAATTCCGCAGGAGCTAAAGGACGCCTCAATCGTTCACCTGTACAAAAGAAAAGGCAACCGTCAGGAATGCGACAATCATCGTGGAATATCTCTACTCTCCGTAGCAGGCAAGATCCTAGCGCGCTTACTGCTAAACAGGCTCAACAAACACCTTGAACAAAGCCACCACCTCCCAGAAAGCCAATGTGGATTCAGAGCCGGAAGAAGAACAGTGGACATGATTTTTGCCGCTCGCCAAGTACAAGAGAAGTGTCGAGAACAAAATCAGGCCTTGTACACCACATTTATTGATTTGACAAAGGCATTTGATACAGTAAACAGAAGGAGGGCTGTGGATGATAATGTCTAAGTTTGGCTGCCCCAACAAGTTCATAACAATGGTGAAACAGCTACACGAAGGCATGTGTGCTGGTGTACTGGACAGCGGTGCAATCTCTAAAACGTTTCTAGTATCAAACGGAGTAAAACAAGGATGTGTACTCGCCCCGACTTTGTTCAGCATGATGTTCGCGGCCACGATGACAGACGCCTTCAGATCATCGGAGCTTGGAATACCCATAAAGTACCGCACAGATGGCAAGTTACTCAATTCCAGAAGAATGAAGGCCAAAACCAAAGTGGCTGGCGATATAATCAGGGAACTTGTATTTGCTGACGACTGCGCTCTAATGAGCAGCTCAGAACTGAACATGCAGGTTGGAATGGACCAGTTCTCTGCCGCATGCAAAAATTTTGGCCTGACCATAAATGCCAAAAAAACAGAGGTCATGTACCAACCAGCACCAGGCATGCCGTACACAAAACGAGAGACTACAGTCAGCGGGCATACGTTGAATGCCGTAGACAAATTCACATATCTGGGCAGTACGCTGTCGAGATCTGTCAGCCTAGACGATGAGGTGGCAAGCAGAATAGCAAAGGCCAGCACAGCCTTTGGAAGAATGCGCTCGATGGTCTGGGCAC
>JAVGWX010000023.1:43029133-43208390 GCA_036924085.1 Ariolimax columbianus | reverse complement strand
TTTTCAGCTGAATCTATTCGAGCGTATCGAAATGAGTATATGAAGTATTAATATGTTCACAAGAAGTTTGATAGAGAAGAGAATCAATGGCCAGCATCACTAGGTGCAACACACATTGGCCAGCATCACTAGGGGCAACACACATTGGTCAGCATCACTAGGAACAACACACATTGGTCAGCATCACTAGGAACAACACACATTGGCCAGCATCACTAGGGGCAACACACATTGGTCAGCATCACTAGGAACAACACACATTGGCCAGCATCACTAGGGGCAACACACATTGGCCAGCATCACTAGGTGCAACACACATTGGCCAGCATCACTAGGGGCAACACACATTGGTCAGCATCACTAGGAACAACACACATTGGCCAGCATCACTAGGGGCAACACACATTGGTCAGCATCACTAGGAACAACACACATTGGCCAGCATCACTAGGGGCAACACACATTGGTCAGCATCACTAGGGGCAACACACATTGGCCAGCATCACTAGGGGCAACACACATTGGTCAGCATCACTAGGAACAACACACATTGGTCAGCATCACTAGGAACAACACACATTGGCCAGCATCACTAGGGGCAACACACATTGGTCAGCATCACTAGGAACAACACATATTGGTCAGCATCACTAGGAACAACACACATTGGCCAGCATCACTAGGGGCAACACACATTGGTCAGCATCACTAGGAACAACACACATTGGCCAGCATCACTAGGGACGACACAACACAATGGCCAGCATCACTAGGAACAACACACATTGGCCAGCATCACTAGGGACGACACAACACAATGGCCAGCATCACTAGGAACAACACACATTGGCCAGCATCACTAGGGACGACACAACACAATGGCCAGCATCACTAGGGACGACACAACACAATGGCCAGCATCACTAGGAACGACACAACTCAATGGCCAGCATCACTAGGGACGACACAACACAATGGCCAGCATCACTAGGAACGACACAACACAATGGCCAGTATCACTAGAGACGACACAACACAATGGCCAGCATCACTAGGGACGACACAACACAATGGCCAGCATCACTAGGGACGACACAACACAATGGCCAGCATCACTAGGGACAACACGCAATGCAACAACAAGACTGTTGTTTACAGCTGCAGCTCACCAAACAAACTAGCACCATTTACGCCACCATCTTCGATGTCATGAACTTTGTTGTTATCCTAACCCTAGCCGTCTGGTTATCGTCAGACAGAGCAACTGGGATCAAGATGCTGAGCAGAGCATGATCTGCAGCGGTCAGCGACTCATAGCTGACTGCTAGCGTCAGGGCCAGTAAACCAGAGCTGCCAAGACCCTTCTACACCTCCACGCGGTGATCCTGGATAACAGGCTGCAGCAGAGCAGACTGGCTAAGAAGAAGGGATCGAAGATGGAATGCTAACCCGGTACTCAAAAAATGCATGCTGAAGTCGGATGTGTTGGACCGAAAGGTGCAAATATCGCAGTCAAGCTGTAAACTACGACACAACGCATTCCGTTCTCTGGACTACATTCTGCTACTTAAGCCCTTTCATGGTTTGGTAGCGGGAGATTGAGAACGAACGAAGAAGAAAAAGACAGAGCAACTGAGTAAAAGTGTTGTTGTTGTAACTTGTTGTAGTTGTTTCTAGAAGCCATTCGAATTGAGTTTATTTAACTCTTAAAGGCGTTTCTTTGGTGTCAGGTCACAGTGGCTCTTCTTGCATGCTGAGGAGTAACTTAACTTAACTTTATTAAACTGGTTTAGAAGGCTCTACAGAGTCTGTATACAAGCAGTTTATTCCACTCCACAGATACTAAAAATCACTGTGAGTATGAAATCTATTTTTGAATGCATTAACTGACGTGCCTCAACCCAAAACCATGTAGCAATGCATTCAAAGAATTCACCATTCTCTGACTAAAAAAATATTTCCTAATATCTAACCTGGACTTGTCTTTAAACAATTTGTAGCTGTGCCCTCTTGTTCTTGTAGCCGGTTGTACTTTGAAAAACGTAGTACTTGGGAAGGTGAGCAGAGTCTTTGTGGCTGTAGTGCAATTAGTAAAAAAACGCAGCGTAGACTAGAAATCTGCGCTATAGAAACACATAGACGACCAAATATTGGAACAGGTCAAGGGTTTCCACTATCTTGAGAGAGTTTCCACTATCTTGAGAGAGTTTCCACTTTGAGAGAGTTTCCACTATCTTGAGAGAGTTTCCACTATCTTGAGAGAGTTTCCACTATCTTGAGAGAGTTTCCACTATCTTGAGAGAGTTTCCACTATCTTGAGAGAGTTTCCACTATCTTGAGAGAGTTTCCACTATCTTGAGAGAGTTTCCACTTTATTGAGAGAGTTTCCACTATATTCAGAGAGTTTCCACTATCTTGAGAGAGTTTCCATTATCTTGATAGAGTTTCCACAATCTTGAGAGAGTTTCCAATACCTTTAGAGAGTTTCCACTATCTTGAGAGAGTTTCCACTATCTTGAGAGAGTTTCCACTATCATGAGAGAGTTTCCACTATCTTGAGAGAGTTTCCACTATCTTGAGAGAGTTTCCACTATTTTGAGAATATAAAGAAGACATGAAAGATGCGAGAATCAGGAAACGAATTGGGCTGGCTAAATCTGTTTTCACCAACATGAGTCAGATATTGACATCCACCAACATGAGTCATATATTGACATCCACCAACATGTGTCATATATTGACATCAACCAACATGTGTCATATATTGACATCCACTAACATGAGTCATATATTGACATCAACCAACATGTGTCATATATTGACATCAACCAACATGTGTCATATATTGACATCCACCAACATGTGTCATATATCGACATCCACCAACATGAGTCATATATTGACATCCACTAACATGAGTCATATATTGACATCCACCAACATGAGTCATATATTGACATCCACCAACATGTGTCATATATTAACATCCACCAACATCAGTCATATATTAACATCCACCAACATGAGTCATATATTGACATCCACTAACATGAGTCATATATTGACATCCACCAACATGTGTCATATATTGACATCCACCAACATGAGTCATATATTGACATCGACTAACATGAGTCATATATTGACATCCACCAACATGAGTCATATATTGACATCCACCAACATGAGTCATATATTGACATCCACCAACATGAGTCATATATTGACATCCACCAACATGAGTCATATATTGACATCCACCAACATGAGTCATATATTGACATCCACCAACATGAGTCAGATATTAACATCCACCAACATGAGTCATATATTGACATCCACCAACATGAGTCATATATTGACATCCACCAACATGAGTCATATATTGACATCCACCAACATGAGTCAGATATTAACATCCACCAACATGAGTCATATATTGACATCCACCAACATGAGTCATATATTGACATCCACCAACATGAGTCATATATTGACATCCACCAACATGAGTCATATATTGACATCCACCAACATGAGTCATATATTGACATCCACCAACATGAGTCATATATTGACATCCACCAACATGAGTCATATATTGACATCCACCAACATGAGTCATATATTGACATCCACCAACATGAGTCAGATATTAACGTGCATACAAGACACTCAGAAATCGAGAGTGAGAGTCATCAAGCGTTTGGTACACTAGTATTTACTGTCTGGCGTAGAAACGCTGGCAAGAGAACTGATGCTATTGAAATGTGGATATAAAGAAATGTGGATACAAAGAAATGTGGATACAGAGAAATGTGGATATAAAGAAATGTGGATACAGAGAAATGTGGATCCAGAGAAATGTGGATACAAAGAAATGTGGATACAAAGAAATGTGGATATAAAGAAATGTGGATACAAAGAAATGTGGATACAGAGAAATGTGGATCCAGAGAAATGTGGATATAAAGAAATGTGGATACAAAGAAATGTGGATACAAAGAAATGTGGATACAGAGAAATGTGGATATAAAGAAATGTGGATACAAAGAAATGTGGATACAAAGAAATGTGGATACAGAGAAATGTTAATACAGAGAAATGTTGATACAGAGAAATGTGGATCCAGAGAAATGTGGATATAAAGAAATGTGGATACAGAGAAATGTAGATCCAGAGAAATGTGGATATAAAGAAATGTGGATACAAAGAAATGTGGATACAGAGAAATGTTGATACAGAGAAATGTGGATACAGAGAAATGTGGATCCAGAGAAATGTGGATATAAAGAAATGTGGATACAGAGAAATGTGGATCCAGAGAAATGTGGATACAAAGAAATGTGGATATAAAGAAATGTGGATACAGAGAAATGTGGATCCAGAGAAATGTGGATACAAAGAAATGGGGATATAAAGAAATGTGGATCCAGAGAATGTGGATATAAAGAAATGTGGATACAGAGAAATGTGGATATAAAGAAATGTGGATACAGAGAAATGTGGATATAGAGAAATGTGGATATAAAGAAATGTGGATACAGAGAAATGTGGATATAAAGAAATGTGGATATAAAGAAATGTGGATATAGAGAAATGTGGATATAAAGAAATGTGGATACAGAGAAATGTGGATATAGAGAAATGTGGATACAGAGAAATGTGGATACAGAGAAATGTGGATATACAGAAATGTGGATATAAAGAAATGTGGATATAAAGAAATGTGGATACAGAGAAATGTGGATATAAAGAAATGTGGATACAGAGAAATGTGGATATAAAGAAATGTGGATACAGAGAAATGTGGATATAAAGAAATGTGGATACAGAGAAAGGGGGTGCACCTTGAGGCACGACAAGAAGACACAGAAGGGCTTGGAGGATGCAGGGAGAATGAAGGATGTCGGACAGTTAAGATCTTTTAGCGATGTCAAAACACAGCACCTTGTAAAACACAATACTGGAAGGGAGGGTAACAGGTTCAGGGGTGTCAATAATATCGACAGATGGACAAGGATCAGCGTGGCAGGTTGTGCCGTCAAGGTAAGAGATCAATTGCATCCGACACCGAGACCACTTGAGCTGAGCTATGGGTGATGTGGCTGCTTTGTGAGACCACTTGAATTGTGCTGATGTGGTTGCTTTGTGAGACCAATTTAACTAGGCCGATGTGGTTGCTGTGTGAGACCACTTGAACTAGACCGATGTGGTTGCTGTGTGAGACCACTTGAATTGTGCTGATGTGGTTGCTTTGGGAGACCACTTGAATTGTGCTGATGTGGTTGCTTTGTGAGACCAATTTAACTAGGCCGATGTGGTTGCTGTGTGAGACCACTTGAACTAGACCGATGTGGTTGCTGTGTGAGACCACTTGAACTAGGCCGATGTGGTTGCTGTTTGAGACCACTTGAACCAGGCAGATGTGGTTGCTATGTCAAACCACTTGAACTGAACTTTGGCCGATGTGGCTGCTATGTGAGACTACTGGAACTAGGCCGATGTGGTTGCTATGTGAGACCACTTGAACTAGGCCGATGTGGCTGCTTTGTGAGACCACTTGAACTAGGCCGATGTGGTTGCTATGTGAGACCACTTTAACTAGGCCGATGTGGTTGCTATGTGAGACCACTTGAACTAGGCCGATGTGGTTGCTTTGTGAAACCATTTGAACTAGGCCGATGTGGTTGCTATGTCAAACCACTTGAACTGGGATCAAGACGCTGAGCAGCACATGAGCTGCAGTGGTCAGCGACCCATAGCTGACTGCTAGCGTCAGGGCCAGCGAACCAGATCTGCTAAGACTTTTCTACACCTCCACGCGGTGATCCTGGATAACAGGCTGCAGCAGGGCAGACTGGCTAAGGAGAAGGGATCGAAGAGGGAATGCTAACCCGGTAATCAACAAATTCTTGCTGGAGTCGGATGTGTTGGATCGAAAGGTGCAAATATCGCAGCCAAGGTGTAAACTACGACGCAACGCATTCTTTTCTCTGGACTACATTCTGCTACTTAAGCCCTTTCAGTGTTTGGTAGCGGGAGATTGAGAAAGAACGAAGCCAAGCCAAACCACTTGAACTGAACTATGGCCGATGTGGCTGCTATGTGACACCACTTGAACCAGGCCGATGTGGTTGCTTTGTGAGACCACTTGAACTAGACCGATGGTACTCAAAAAATGCTTGCTGAAGTCGGATGTGTTGGACCGAAAGGTGCAAATATCGCAGCCAAGCTGTAAACAACGACACAACGCATTCCGTTTTCTGGACTACATTCTGCTACTTAAGCCCTTTCAGGGTTTGGTAGTGGGAGATTGAGAACGAAGAAGAAGAAGAAGAAGAAGAAGAAGAAGAAGAAGAAGAAGAAGAAGAAGAAGAAGAACTAGACCGGTGTGGTTGCTCTGCCCTATTTGTTCAAGTGATTATCAGTTCCGCTGCAGTCCAAATTATTAGACGAGACAAAGCTGGGGAGACTGACAGCCGGCATGGTACACGATGATGGTCGTGACAGGTACACGCTCAATTCATGCGAGACAGCAGTAGTATAGCAGACGAGATGAATGCATACAAGTCCCGTCCAAAAGGTTGACCTCGGAAACACAATGGTCGCCGAACGGGACTGAGAGAACCACTGAACGAAATGTGACAAACTTGTAGGCCACGAGGTTACAGAAAATTCCATTGGGCGCAGGTGAGGAAACGGAGCAGGGCTGACATCTGATAGAGCGTCAGCTACCCTTACAGCTCAGGACAGAATGGTTTGGAGTTGAATGGAATTGTTGTTCAGTCCTGCAGTAGTTTGGGTAGGTGTGGTAGAGGGAGGTGGGGGGTGATGTACTGGGACGATTTATCTCGCTACCCCCCCCCCATGACCCCCCCCCCACGCCCCATGTAAATTTTTTCCCGCTTTCTGCTGAGGTCATGCGTGACCTGATTCATCAGAAATGCAGAGAAAACAGATTGTTGTTCTGCTTCTTTCACGTCACGTGACAGCCTCAAACCTGGGGTGTTAAAGTAGATTCTTGGGCCATGTCGATGGGGGGGGGGGGGGGGGGCGTTTCTGATTATTTGTCCCCACTCACAAACAACGCGGAGTGTGCATTCTCAAATCTGGAGATACACAAACATATTCTACGGTACATTTATTCCTAGCCAAATAGTCATGGTAGCACGGTTAGGGTTACAGTCGTTGTCCATCCTTGTCGGTCCACCAGTCATTGTTGTCGCCCAATAAGTACATCTTTCAAGCTTATTCTATCAGTCATCTGGGTCGTTCTATCAGTCATCCTAGTCGTCCCATCAGTCATCCTGGTCCACACGGGCCAGTTGATACTATATTCTGATAACCAATGCTGAAATCCCAATATTCAGTTCCAGCCAGAACAAGCTACGCGCTGATGTGGCAGTCAATGAGGCATGTCGTACTGTAACAATGGCGAATAGATGCAATCTCTGGCATTCCATCACCAGAACTCATGAGATGGGTAGAGGTAGAAGTCGAAAGGAGAAAGCAGTCCTGTGATCAGAGACAACCTTTTTGGATACTTCTTCGTTCGTTCTCAATCTCTAGCTGCCAAGCCCTGAACGTTCTCAATCTCCCACTACCAAGCCCTGAACGTTCTCAATCTCCCGCTACCAAGCCCTGAACGTTCTCAATCTCTCGCTAGCAAGCCCTAAATGTTCTCAATCTCCCGCTACCAAGCCCTGAACGTTCTCAATCTCCCGCTACCAAGCCCTGAACGTTCTCAACTCCCCGCTACCAAGCCCTGAACGTTCTCAACTTCCCCCTCCCCCTCCCTGCCACCAAGCCCTGAACATTCTTAACCCCATCCCCCATCTAGCCCTGAACATTCTCAACCCCCCCCCCCCCCCAACCCTGAACAGAGCTTTGCAGGTAGCAGGACGTAGCCCAGAAAACCGAATGTGCTGTCGCAGTTTACAGTCTGACAGCTATATTTGCACCTTTTGGACCTTACACTTGTTCCTTTCACATCTGGTCCTATGACCTTACACCTGCACTCTCCACAACTGCTCACCTCACCTTACACCCGTTCCCTTCAAACCTGCTCACCTCACCGTACACTCCCTCCACACCTGCTCACCTCACATTACACTTGTTACATTCCCTCCACACCTGCTCACCTCACCTTACACATGTTTCCTTTCCTCCACACCTGCTCACCTCACCTTACACATGTTTCCTTTCCTCCACACCTGTTCACCTCACCTCACACCTGTTTCCTGTTGGAAAGTTTTGTACTGACCGCTGATCTCGAAACTGCTAGCCAAAGTTGACACTATCGCCGATTCTGCTCAGGAAAGCCTTGGATGTGATCGTATAGCCGTCTGCCTCTTTCCCGCGTTTCAGACGTCATCGTGAATACATCTATTTAAAAAATAGATGTGGGCGCGAACTTATGGACATCACGACAAATTAGTGCCTATGCTGTCTCTGTCCTGCGTATGGTGGACACTGGTGTAGCAGATGTTCAGATGAAATGCAATTATTGCTATGTACACACTCATTGATAATTGTCCTCTTTTATTTGTTGAATTGATGTTTAATTAGGCTGTTGTGGTTGGACGTGTTGCCAGGAAGTGTGCACGTGTAGTCTGTCCCTGGCGAATGTTCGAATCGAGGGTCGAAAGTCGGGATTCTCAAGAACTGGAACAATAATAACTCTGGGGATTGACGTGAAGAACGACAGGAGGAGAGTGATAAGGAGGGGTGGGGACGGAGACGCTGCAAACAGTCTTCCAAGATGAGAGGAACACGAAGGAGGTTATTGGTCGTCAAAGATTTGAGGACAAGCTTACCACTTTAGTAATAACTGGTTATTAGCAACTTTCAGAACATGAATGTTCTCCCTGGGACGTGCACGCTCAGAAAACTGCATCTATTTCCCCATTAACGTGCTGGTCTCTATCTGGCTTCTCTCGTTACTAAACAGTTTCTCCGTGTTGTTCTTGTAATTCTTCTTCTTCTTCTTCTTCTTCTTCTTCTTCTTCTTCTTCTTCTTCTTCTTCTTCTTCTTCTTCTTCTTCTTCTTCTTCTTCTTCTTCTTCTTTTGGTTCTTTTTCTTCTTCTTCTTCTTCTTTTTCTTCTTCTTCTTCTTTTTCTTTTTCTTCTTTCTTCTTCTTCTTCTTCTTCTTCTTCTTCTTCTTTTGGTTCTTCTTCTTTTTCTTCTTCTTCTTCTTCTTCTTCTTTTGGTTCTTTTTCTTCTTCTTCTTCTTCTTTTTCTTCTTCTTCTTCTTTTTCTTTTTCTTCTTTCTTCTTCTTCTTCTTTTGGTTCTTCTTCTTTTTCTTCTTCTTCTTCTTCTTTTTCTTCTTCTTTTTCTTCTTCTTCTTCTTTTGGTTCTTCTTCTTTTTCTTCTTCTTCTTCTTTTTCTTCTTCTTCTTCTTTTTCTTCTTCTTCTTTTTCTTTTTCTTCTTCTTCTTCTTCTTCTTCTTTTTCTTATTCCTCTTCTTCAACTGTATGTTTCAGGTCTTCGCCGGTCCATAAGTCCCACTGCCTCCCTTTTTGTCTTTGTAGGATATGTTTTGGTGTTAGTTACCGCATATAACCGCATATATATCCCACATAAACTTGGTGGCCTTTATAAACTTAGTGACCCACATAAACTTAGTGGCCCACATAAACTTAGTGGCCCACATAAACTTAGTGGCCCACATAAACTTAGTGGCCCACATAATCGTAGTGGGCAAAAGATCAGCAGTCAATGCGTTACAAATAACTGACCAAGACCCTATTCCCCCTGAAAGTAGTGGCCATGGAAACAGACTGCAGCCGCAGCCTGGCTGAGAGATTAAGGATCCAAGAGGTCAGGCAAACAATGTCCCCAAAATTACGTGCTGAAATCGGATGTGTCGTGCCGAAAGGCACATCCATCGCAGCCTCGCTGTAAACTACGACAAAACGTATAAACGCCGAAGCCGCAGAAGAAGAAATATCCACAACACGTGGTTGTTGGTGTCATGCTTATGTGGAGAGAGAGGGAGAGAGAGAGAGGAGAGTGAGGGAGGGAGAGGGAGAGGGTGAGGGGGAGAGAGGGAGATGAATATAGAGAGAGAGAGTGTTCTGCCTCTTTTCCTCACAAGTGCACATTTCTGTGTTCTGCCTCTTTTCCTCACAAGTGCACATTTCTGTGTATCCGAAGATGTACCTGAATCTGTGACGGCTGGTTGATCCAGACTAAATATTGTGACTTGATCTGGACTTGGTAAGCTGTATGCCTCTGTCATTTTCTAGTCTGTTTTCACAAATCTATTGCGGCCACATTTATTTGTTTCTGAACTTTTGTACTGATTGATGGTATAGTCTCCCACCTCTTGCTGGTACACCTCCTTATGTTATGGCCTTTTCCGTATTGACAGACGGTCAGTAACCCAGTCTATTGTAGAGATGCGGTGGCTGCATCTGTTCTAGAGGGACATCGACTTTGGGGGCTGATTTTGCCGATTTTCGATTGACAGGAACGACAGCAGTGTAAACAGAAAAAGTTCGATTGGTGTAGGCTCCTTTATTGTGTGTCGCTTGTCTTCCATCTTTGTCATCATAACTAGCTATGATGCCTCGATGTGAGTTCTGAAGGTCGCTCTTCGTGTAGCTGACACTAAATACAAAGATCATGATATATCAAACATGGGTGCTTGGTACACTTTTAACGGAGCGGAAACATGGACACCACATTCAAGACCCGAGAAGAGGTTTAACAGTTTTCATATGCGATGTCTTCGCAGTAAAATGAACATAAAGTGGCAGGACAAGGTGACCAACTCGGAAATACTGTAACGTGCCAAGATACATTCCCTCTTCTCGACCCTGGGCAATAAGAGACAGATGGTTGGGCCTCGTGAAACGAATGTCAAATACCTGCGTTCCGAAGCAGTTACTCCTGGGTGAACACAAATCGATCACAAGAAAGGCCTAAATGAAGGTACACTTAATTATGTTACTGTGATATGTGTACACCTGATTGACGGCATAGTCTCTCAACTGGGGTTGGTACACTGAATGACGTGCCCGAAACATGCTTATAGTTGATATCAATTAAAAACAGATCGATAAACTAATCGAAGAAATTCACTCAATTGTTATGATAATTAATCACAAGTAGCAACAACAAATATTTTGAAAACCATTTAACGTCATTGTGAAAACCTTTGGTGACGACAACATTATTTCTGCGTGAAAGCAACACAACTCCAAATTATTAGATTAACACAACTCCAAATTATTAGATTAACACAACACCAAATTATTAGATTAACACAACACCAAATTATTAGATTAACACAACACCAAATTATTAGATTAACACAACACCAAATTATTAGATTAACACAACACCAAATTATTAGATTAACACAACACCCAATTATTAGATTATGACAACACCAAATTATTAGATTAACAAAGTACTCTATTCACTTTGTGTTGCACGATGCACGGAATAAAGATACACGACCAAAATATTTCTGCGTAACAAGATATTCTGCACTCAGAACAGCATACTCGCACAAATCAATGTATCACACCAAAGTTAGAATATTCCACCTCAGTGTCATGTCGGAGATGTTGTATAGAGCCGAAACATGGCGATCGATCAAGTTGTTACAACAAATACCCCCAGGCCTTCGGTAACAGATGCCTTCTACGGATAATGTCTACATAGTGGCAGTGCATGAAGAGGAATACTTACTTACTTTCCGTGTCCAAACACCATGTCACACATCATCCGTCCAGTATTCAGCAACTTGAACTGCATTGTCGCTCGCCTCCATCATGTCGTTCATGTCACAGGTTTCAGGGAGGTTCGGGCAGGTAATCAGATGATCTTGGTCCTGAACTGCGCCGCATTCACATGTGTCAACATCTGAGTATCCCCATTTCTTCAAGTTCACTCTGCATCTTGAGACACCTGTTCGAAGTCTGTTCATTGCCTTCCACACAGCGTAGGGCAGGTGGTGTCCAGCCAGCCTCTTCCCTGAGCTCTATCCATGGATCCTGCATTGTTTCGCGCCACCTCTCGATGCGTTGACCTTCCGGGCTTGTCTGGATGGTCTCTGTCGATTTTAAGAAGCTGTGTCTTGATTTAAGTCTTGTGGCTTGTTCCTGGTGGCCAAACATCGGGTGTCTAGGGTCGTTTTCCTGTTTCCCTCGTTCGAGGGAATGAACAGGAATGAAGACCTGTGTTGGCAAAGCAACGGTTAACCACCACTGGAACCAGAAATAGAGAGAACAAATATATGTTGGATAGGATATGAAGGAAGCACAGTTCAACATAAGCCAGGAAGGCCCACATGGAAGCATCAAAGGAAGAGAAAGTGAAGAAGACCTGAACATATACAAAGAATGGGTATGTACCTCACGCTTGAATGGTTACACGTGCACAGAGGTAGAAAGAGTAGCCAAGGACGGCGTATGCTTGCGAGATGGGGTTAATGGGTTATGCACGGAGAGGAAAGATTGGTACTTCTTCCACAGGGGCAGATGCCCATGTGCATGTTCCAGTTCTGGTATGAGCTGGATGTAGCCGGGAGAACGATTTCCTGCTTAGCGGGCTAGGCTCGAGCAGTTTATTACTCCGCTGTATGGCAAGTGCCGTGGAGGGTGGTCAACCGATGTGCGAGTCCATCTTAATAAACTCAAACACTAGAGCAAAGTAGGCCCTCAGCTTGTTAGACGCCAGCTATGCAGCACTTAACAAACCACCTAACCATGACCGGTGTTATGCCACATCACACAGTTAGTCAGTCACCTCTTGCGACATGCTCTTTGTGTGGCAGTGGTGCTATTCTTGTCCTAGGTCTACACAAAGACCGCTGCTGACCACTTGGAATTTGATTGCTTGATTAAAAATATTCAGTGTCTAAAAATTAAATTCTGAAATTGAGAAATCAAATTCACTTGATTAAATGACGTTTTACACGTGTGTCAGGGCTACTTGACACCACTACAGCACTGTCACCTGAGGTACTTGACACCACTACAGCACTGTCACCTGAGGTACTTGACACCACTACAACACTGTCACCTGAGGTACTTGACACCACTACAGCACTGTCACCTGAGGTACTTGACACCTCTACAGCACTGTCACTTGAGGTATTTGACACCACTACAGCACTGTCACCTGAAGTACTTGACACCTCTACAGCACTGTCACCTGAGGTATTTGACACCACTACAGCACTGTCAACTGAGGTACTTGACACCACTACAGCACTGTCACTTGAGGTACTTGACACCTCTACTGCACTGTTACCTGAGGTACTTGACACCTCTACTGCACTGTTACCTGAGGTACTTGACACCTCTACTGCACTGTTACCTGAGTTACTTGACACCTCTACTGCACTGTCACCTGAGCTTCATTGCTCTATCCCTTCCTGGTCAATTGGGCAAGACTGCAACCTACGGCAGAGCCACACTACACAACAAGCCAATCTGAATCGCACTGAACGGTATGAGGTTGCAGAGCTGTGCATGAGCTGCAGCGGTCAGCGACCCATAGCTGACTGCTGGGATTAGGGCCAGCGACCCAGAGCTGACTGATAGCATTAGGGCCAGCGAACCATAGCTGACTGCTAGCATTAGGGCCAGCGAACCATAGCTGCTAGCATTAGGGCCAGCGAACCATAGCTGACTGCTAGCATTATTGCCAGCGAACCATAGCTGACTGCTAGCATTAGGGCCAGCGAACCATAGCTGCCAAGACCCTTCTACGCCTGCACACGGTGACCCTGGACAGGCTGCAAAAGAACAGACTTGCTAAGGAGAAGGAATCGAACTCGGTACTAAAAAAAAATGACTGCTGATTTCGGATGTGTCGGACTGAAAGGTGCAAATTGTCTCAGTCAATCTGTAAACTACGACACAACAGATTCCGTTCTACTACATTCTGCTGCTTAAAGCCCTTTCATGGCTTGGAAGCTTGAGATTGAGAACGAACGAAGCCAAGCCAGGCCAATCGTACTCAACAAGATCAGTGTATTGTACCCGACTGTGAGAGCATGGAGACAACGAGCACGTCGAGTGCAGCAATACCTCTACTCCAGCTCTACTCTAAAACCATCTAACTACCCGACCATGCGTGGATAGTACACAGGTGGATGGTCGGGGCCAAACTCCCAGGATTCGTTCATGTGCATCACTTTACAACCAGGTTTCTTATCACTCCTCAGTCATGTTCTATCTTCCTTGGTTGAACCATGACCATCTATGGTTCAGACTACCGAGCCCATGGTTAAACTAACTATTTTGGCACAAATTGCGAGTTAGACTGCTCTGACTCCTGACTCAGTGAATGAATTTGATACTTCTTCTTCTTCTTCTTCTTCTTCTTCTTCTTCTTCTTCTTCTTCTTCTTCTTCTTCATCGTTCTCAATCCCCCGCTACCAAGCCCTGAGCAGGGCATTGCAAGTAGCAGGATGTAGTCCGGAGAACGGAATCCGTTGTGTCGCTAGTTTACAGCTTGACTGCGATTTTTCACCTTTCGGTCCGACACATCCGTCTTCACCAGTGAATTGTATGCTAACACTTCAACTGGAAGAACATTGATCTGCTTGTCAGGTTGTTGTTCGTTTTCGGACTCGACTCTACTCGATGTGTCTTTCAAATACATGTGTTCGATCTACCTGTGTTCGGTCTACCTGTGTTCATTCTACCTGTGTTCGATCTACCTGTGTTCGGTCTACCTGTGTTCAACCTACCTGTGTTCAATCTACCTGTGTTCAACCTACCTGTGTTCAACCTACCTATGTTCAACCTACCTGTGTTTAATCTACCTGTGTTCAAACTACCTGTGTTCAATCTACCTGTGTTCAACCTACCTGTGTTATATCTACCTGTGTTCAATCTACCTATGTTCAACCTACCTGTGTTCAATCTACCTGTGTTCAATCTACCTGTGTTCAATCTACCTGAGTTCTATCTACCTGTGTTCGGTCTACCTGTGTTCAATCTACCTGTGTTCAACCTACCTGTGTTCAATCTACCTGTGTTCAACCTACCTGTGTTCTATCTACCTATGCTCGGTCTACCTGTGTTCTTCTTCTTCTTCTTCTTCGTACGCAGTCAGACAGTAACCATTATTTTTTCGAAAAAAGCGGCGGTCATCCTGAGGCTGTCGCCGCTGCCATAGAGCTTGTCTTGCAGTTCCACTGGTGATGGCCACATCTGCTCTCTCTGATCCTCTTATGTCGGGCAGTTCTGCAGCAGACGTTCAGCGGTCATTTTACCGGTACCGCACGGGCATTCGTCGGTACCACCTATCTTCAATTTGTTGAATAGGTGGTACCTCAGTCTATTGTGGCCAGTGCGAAGTCTGAAGACAACGACCTGCTCTCTTCGGTTCAACTGGTAATAGGCATCGTTTTTGGTGTAACCAGTATGTTCGGTTTCCCATTTGGTCATGTATCTGGCTTTGATAAGCCGTTTTGACTCTTCGTACGTCATACTGGTATCTGTTTGTGGTAGTCTTGCACCTTCTTTTGCCAGTCTGTCTGCCTCCTCGTTGCCTTGGATGTTGCAGTGTGATGGGACCCACTGTACCACTACCCTTTTTGGTGCGGACTGCTGGCACAGTTTGCAGAGTGCTGCTCGTAAGTCATTAAGCGCAGTGTTTTTCTGGCTTTTTAGCGTTGTGACTACGGCGAGAGCATCTGTAAACAGGACTATATGGCTTTCATTTTCTTTATGTGTCACCATTTCTTCCACTGCCTCCGCTCTGAAATTGCTTGTGTACTTACCAGTAGCGAATGACAGTGTTATTTGTCTGTCATTTGGTAGGTTCAGGAATGCTCCTGCCCCTCCGTTCTGTGTGGTCTACCTGTGTTCTATCTACCTGTGTTCAACCTACCTGTGTTCTATCTACCTGTGTTCAACCTACCTGTGTTCGATCTACCTGTGTTCGATGGGAACTGATTGGCTATTCCGATCAGGCACAATACAGTGACGAAGACCACAATCTCTCTTCCATGTAGGGTCCCTAGAAACAGACTGTTTTCAAGACAGTTTACCTAACAGATGCCGATCGACCAATCCCCGTAGTAGTGAGCATCTCGCAGATGAAGCCACACACATCACAACCTCCTGGAGGACCACGGCCCACCTTCATCAGCACGCTCGGGATGTGAGGAAAGCTACTACGACCAGTCACTTAACACCCTTCTCAAAGCACACAAAAACAATTAACATACGCATTATGGGCATTAAACAAGAACAACCCCGCAAGATGATGACGTGGCAGGACATAGTGAGAAGGCATGTGGTACAGGAGCCAATCACAGCCATTGGAACAACATCGGGCTTTGATTCATTCATCATGATTATACACGAGGGGCGTTCAAATCAAAGCGGGACTTTTTGTTCTAGCTCTATCTGAATGAGTTATAGCGTGCTGGAACTACTATCATGAGTTAGGGGCACGTGTCCTATTACTGTTAGTTGGCCCTCTTGCCATGGGCCAGTCACGTGACAGATACATACAAATGGCAGACAACACTGTTAGTGCTTGCATGTAACAGCGTGTTGTGATGAAGTCGCTTGTGAAAAAAGGCGTGAAACCTGGGGAATTTGTTAGAAGGCTGCAATCCCAATACGATGATGAGAAACTCAACGGCAGTAAGACGTTTGAATGGTGTAAACGTTTTAGAGAAGGCCGTACATCCGTGAGTGATCATCCCGCCCTGCTCTTGCAAGATAACGCTCGACCTCATACGGCTCACCACACTATGTACCATCTGCAGAAAATCGGCTGGGGGGTATTGTCACATCCACATTACAGCCCAGACCCCGCTCCAAGCGATTTCCACCTGTGTTTGGACCCATAAAAGAATTCCTGGGATTTCATTTCAGAACTCATGACGAAGTGAAACAGGCTGTCCTGGATTAGTTCAGACATACTGACAAATCTTTCTACGCTGAAACTTTTCAAGCATTCCTTAAACGCTGGGATGAGTGCATAAACGAATCATGAGATTATATTGACAAATAAATGGCATTTTGACTACTTCAAATGTTTGTTTTTTAATTACAAAAAAGATCCGATCTTACTTGAACGCCAGTCGTTTATATATATATATATATGAGGATTTCGTAGCGAAGTGGTTAAGCCGTCGGCCTCGTGATCAGGTGGTGTGGGTTCGACTCCGGACTCCTGCATCTCGTAGTCGCCCCCTAGTCGTCTTGTCCTTGACTTGTCACTGTGGTCGGGCAGCACGAGACGAGAGAGGATAAAAAGTAGCGCAGTTAATCCTTACTAAAAATAGCTCTGGCAAAATTAATATGCCATCATCGTCTGCGATGGACGGCGACATTTGCTTTATATATGTATATGCATATATATTATATACCCGGAATATCAGTATGTACGGTCGTCTATGAACTGAAATGTGTAGATCTTCATTAATGGTTTTCAGAATAAATGTTAACAAGACAAATGTTGAACCATTCTAACTCCACATTTGTTGTCCGTGTATTTGATAATATTCTTGGAGCTTGGGCGTCTGAGTAGCTGACTGGTGGAGAGTTTGCTTCTCTTTGAAAAGGTGCAGCGTTCAATTCCAGGACATTCCAGTGACAACCCAACTGCCAACGACAGTTATGTCTGCTAATGGACGACTTTCACCTGGTCAACCCCGACAGGTGTGTCTGCTGTTGTTGCTGATATGCCATAGCTGATGAGCAAACCTGCTATTGGCAGCCCAATGCCATTCTTATAGATATACAGGTCTTCTTTCGTTGTGTCACTGCTCCGTACAGTGTGTTGGTAATTGTCGGTAGTGCTTGTAAGAATCTTTTCCTCATGTTCGCAAGCGACTTGCACTCGTTGAGTAGATGTCGAACTGTTTGATCAGGATGAGAGAAATGTCTGCACAAGGGCAGGTGCTGGGGATTGATGCGGTTCAAGTGGCTATTGACTCTGGTATGTCCTGTTCGGAACTGAAAGATGAGACTTTGATCTTTTCTATGTAGTTTATTTAAGTAATCTTTACTTTTTGGCTGTGACATTTCGCTAAACACACTGCGACTTGTTGTGCCCGTCGCCCACCTGTTTTTCCCGTCGCCCACCTATTGTTCCCGTCGCCCACCTGTTGTTCCAGTTGCCCACCAGTTGTTCCCCTCGCCCACCTGTTGTTCCCCTCGCCCACCTGTTGTTCTTGTCGCCCACCTGTTGTTCCCGTCGCCCACCTGTTGTTCCTCTCGCCCACCTGTTGTTCTCGTCGTCCACCTGTTCATCCAAATTATCCGAGTATTATTCTTAGTAATTCATTTTACTGTGTGGTTACTGCAGGGTCTATCCAATTGTTGTTTTGAGGCTCCTGTTTTTGCCAATCTGTCGGCCAACTCGTTCCCTAGTAACCCACAATGTCCAGCGATCTATTGCAAGGTGACATTTATCCCGTGGGCAGTTATGATGTTGTTGATCGCCCTCCCCACCAAGAATATCTCCTTTTCTTTGTTTGGGGTGTTCTTCAGCGCCTCCAGAACCGACTTGGAGTCACTTAAAATTATAAAATCCATCAGCAACAATTCGCCCAAGTCTAACTGTTGGTGCAAAATCTCAACTGCTGTTTTTGTAGCCTCGGCCTCCGCTTCATCATTTGAACGGTTTTCGTCGCATGAATCACAAAACTCGAATAAAGACCCATTCGGGTATTTCATATGGATACCTTACCCTGCAAAAGAGATAGATCCACCCGTATAGATCAGGACTGCCGATGTTGGGCAGCTAGACTGTCTCCAAGGCACATGTCTTCAGGATATTAGGTGTAGTCTCCTTGGTGGCTCCCTTTTCGGTCCGGTGTGTTTTTATAACTGGCAGGCAAAGATTTGTTTCACAAGGTGGGGGTCCACAAAATCTATTTTCCGTTTCTTTCTCCTCCTCTAGTAGATGGTTAATATGGCTTTCCTCTTTTGCTACATTCAGTGGGGACGATTGCTTCAGTCTTCTCTTTTGATTCTATGTGTCTATTTAGCTCCTGTGCGGGTTCCACGTGTGAGCTGGATGTAGCCAAGAGAAGGATTTCCTGCTTAGTGGGCTAGGCTCGAGCAGCTTATTACTCCACTATCGAGGGTGGTTAACTGGTGTGCGAGGCCATCTTAATAGACTCAAACACTAGAACAAAGCAGACCCGCAGCCTGTTATGCACCATCTATGCTGTTCTTAACAAACCACCTAACCATGACCGGTGTTATGCCATGTCGCACAGTTAGTCGCCTCTTACGACAGGCTCCCTGTGGGGCAGTGGTGATATTCTTGTCCTTGTCATACACATGGGTCCCGGCAGACCACTCGGGATAATAGATGGGAAATGGATACTACTAACTGATTGGTCTGTATGAATGTCAGTATTCATTTTGTCTGCATTCGTTTTCAAACTAATCACATACATCAGAACAAAACATTTATGTTTGTTTGGGCCTTATTGATAAGAGGATTAAGAGACGTGCGCAACGAGGAACAAAATGGCAATCACACAGCTAGCTGTGAGATGATCACTCGTATGCCTATAAACCGTCTTGAATTGTTTCTCATTTAAACGGACAGTCACAAGCTTCTTATAATAAAGGGTCGTTGTCAGTTATATCGTGTGGTTGTTGAACTGTCGAAGTGAGTCACGCGGCATCTAGAACGCTTAGCCAGTGTCCCTTTGTGTTTGAGAGAAGCGTGTCCCTAGCTATCGAAGACAGCAGCAACTTCTGTTCATTGCCTCCCAGACTTCGTCAGCCATGGCAACTTGTAGATCCATCTCCGCGTGCTGTATTGTTTTCTCCGTTCTGGCCATACTTGCCAGTTTGGGTGAGTCATTGTTTTTGCGTTTAATTTTATTCAAAAATAAAGGGACAGTTTCACCATCTCTGTGAACCATGAAACGACCGACTTTCAGCATTATCAATTTGTATGGACGCTATCATTGAAAACACCGCGGATGCTGTCTGCTCACAGTGAGTCACTGTTACTTGAAAATAACAATCAAATTAAGTTCTTTCAAGAATGACAATAACGGACTAATGTGTTGAACCTCCATGAATTACTAAGCAAAAAAGTTGACAGACTTATAAAACCCGATGGAGGCACGACTTTGTCTTCCACCAACAGGATATTTCTGGGTTATACTAGATAGGCGTGTATTAGTCGATTCGCTCCCCGTGAAGCATAAAGGGCCCGCCACTACAACATGACCTGATAGAGGACGCCTAAATCTGAGCTGTAGAAGTAGTGGTTTCAATAGAAGTCTGTTGTTCCATGAGGAGGTTGCTAAACCCCGCAGCGCTCATTCTTTGTCACGGATCAATTACCTGGCGTTGTTCGTCCACCGTAATCGATGACAACTTTGTCAGTATTCACTGGGACATTTATAATCTTAGTACAGTTGACATTCGTGTGTGAGAATGTCTTATAATCTTAGTACAGTTGACATTCGTGTGTGAGAATGTCTTATAATCTTAGTACAGTTGACATACGTGTGTGAGATTTGACATTTATTAATGACCGCACTAGCCAGTAGTTGGTAGGACACTGCTGAAATTCTGAAATATTTCTTATAAAGATCTCAAGTGAGGTGTAGCTGATGGTGAATTTACCGTAATAATTTGGTCTTAAGATTGCCTAAGCTAGCTCTGTTATTTGGAAATTGTCTTATGAGCCTGAAGTTTGTCTTATGGACCTGAAATTTGTCACATCGACCTGAAGTTTGTCTTCAAGACCATGGTGATCCTCACCAAAGTTAGCATATGCAGAAATATTTACCATCCTCTAAATTACGTTACTGCCACTAATGGCTTATTAGTGATAACCACCCTGCCGAGGACGGACGTGTCGGACCGAAAGGTGCAAATATCGCAGTCAAGCTGTAAACTAGCGACACGACGCATTCCGTTCTCCAGACTACGTCCTGCTACTTATAAAGCGCTGTTCAGGGCTTGGTAGTGGGAGATTGAGAACGAACGCAGAAGTGATAACCATAATCCGTTTTGAAAATGCCCACGACCCACCTCACGACCCACCTTGCAAGCAAGTGATATTTAAAGAATTTTGTGACCCAAAGCTACTGGTCTGACCTTCATTCAAAGTTTTCGCGCCTTCCCATGCCGCCTGCTCATTTGCCGCAGTGTAAAACCTTTGTCGTGTTGCACTAAAAACCCCAGAAAGGCTGTTTTGTACACGGCTGGTTTTGTGCCGTTTGAGTGACCTATTTCTCTGTCCCTCATTACTGAAGTATGTGGCCAGTTCCCTAATACTGACAGTAGCTTTTGACGCCAGGGTAGTCTCGTAAGTTTTAATGATCCACAAACCCTTGTTTGACGAGATTACAGACAAAAACACTCGGCAACGCCACGAGAAATTTGTCATCGATTGTGTGTGTGACCAGCATAGTTTCAGTCAGGGATTCTTGCCCGCCTATCGTTGGGACAGCTCTTCCACACGCGACGCGTTCCGACCTACGCCTCCAGGCCATGGCAGGGGGCGGGGCAGGTCTTGGAGCGTAGGTATGCCGCAGAATGGCTGGCTCCTTGTCACGCAAAGATTGTTGGGCCAAAATATCGCGCAAAGATTGTTGGGCCAAAATGAGGAAACGGCTGGATGGACTAAAACATCTTCACGTTTCAGTCAAGCGGGTGAACGCAGCGTCCTAGAATGAAGACATTTACTGTTCCCCTATTACGAACTTGGACAAAATAAATTTTAAAAAAGATGTTACAAGTTGATTAAAGATAAGTTTCATCAAAATTAAAAAATAGGTATGGTCAGATACCGAGACAAGAACACAAACAAAACCTACGTTACGTCCGATGACGATAGGTCTTCATCAGGGACAAGAAACAACCACAATACATTATGTAGGTGATGTGAGGCAGACTGGTTTCCTTATAATAATGGTTGTCCATCACAAGTGATGAAGACCACTCTCTTTGTTCAGCCGTGTGGACAGTCGTATCTCTTGCTGTGGCCGCTGAAATGGGTGACTTGCGCGGTGATTTGGATTAAAGTGAGGACGAAACTGCGCCTTTTGTCAACCTCACTCACAGAGCCTAAGCTACCTTTTGTCAACCTCACTCACAGAGCCTAAGCTACCTTTTGTCAACCTCACTCACAGAGCCTAAGCTACCTTTTGTCAACCTCACTCACAGAGCCTAAGCTACCTTGTGCCAGTGGCAAGACATTCATCGAGACGACTGGAGATAGCATAGCATGGAGATTTTGCCTCAGGGTTACCACCGAAGCCTTTCCGTAAACATGTAACCCGCAGGGTAGAAAGGTGGGATGGTATCTAACGCAGTTTGTCGTGCCTTTTCGATAACCACAAGAGGTCGTATGGACAACACTCAGCGTGTGAGTGAGTCTGGCATCTCTCCCCAGCTGTATTCAGCTCATCATAGTAGCATCTAAAATTCCCACACGCCAAATTTGTGAAGGTGAACCGGCAGAACTAACCCGTGAGATACGACACAGGTAAGAGGATAAGTGCCATTCAGCCGGCATCCAGACCAGGATAAACGGATGGAAGAAATCACAAAAAAAGAACGAAATAAGTCCAGACGGAAAACACCACGTTTCCGTGAACACAAGTGTAAGTCGTCGACTAGTGTGAATTCCAGGCAAATCCGTGGTCTGGCGGCATCCATAATGATCCAAAACAGTAGAGAAATGTAGACTCACAGCCAGTTATGGCGCTATCATTGCCAGATTTTTTTCTTTTTTTTTTCCTTATAGGGATGTAATAAATGTACCAGATCTGAGATGGACACCATTACTCCCATCGAACCCTAAACTGAAAGTTATGTACCTCAGGCTGCAATACGAACATTAATAGAGGATGATGAAGAGGAATAGGTAATTGTGGCCTGCATTAATTGGTTTGGGGGGGGGGGGGATATGAATGGGTTATGACATTTAGTCATAAATAGTTGCTACAGCGGTTCAAGTGACGAGCTAAATCTGTTCAAGTGATGAGCTAAATCAGTCTAGTTGGGTTATGAAAGTCATGTCTTGTTCGTCATGCAGTAGACTCGCCTGTCGCCCTTTACGTCAATGCGACTTTTGTCTGCACAGGACAGTAAAACCAACACATCAAAAGGAAACACAGTAGTAACAAAATGAAATAACAAAGTTTATAAAGATTATTTAGTAAAGTAAAGTAACCCATAGCAGTAGAGGTGTGAGATGTTAGTGATCTCACATTTCAAAGGTTCGGTAACCATCTCCTCTCCCTCGCCGCTTTTACTTCCTGGACTGAACTGGAACCCATTTAAGGCTGGGTCGATGCGGTAGCCGTTGCGGTCTGAAAAATTTCCGCTAGCTCGCTAACCACTGCACCATGTGGCTCCCATTATTCGATTATTTAAAACAGCAAAATCAAACTGTTGACATTGAATGTGTATGTAGCCTTAGATACAAACCAGGGTATATGTAGCCTTGGATGCAAACCAGGGTATATGTAGCCTTGGATGCAAACCAGGGTGTATGTATCCTTAGATACAAACCAGGGTATATGTAGCCTTGGATGCAAACCAGGGTATATGTAGCCTTGGATGCAAACCCACAGCAATAGACATCCTAATGCTTACTGTACCATTAGTTTGCTCTATCACTCCCTTTCAAGTATAGGGCCCCCATTACAGATGGTCCCTCCAGGAGGACTGTATTCATACATTTCCTGTGCTGGTGTCAGCAGCAATATTTTTACACGAGGCTGCTAGATCCATACTCAATCATCTTTATCTATATTTTACAGTGCTTAGATGGCTACTATAGTACTTTTCACCCTGGCTACCATTAGTGTACTTGATGTATATATACAGTAAAATTTCTGGTATTTCATTGATCATTCATAAAATATTTATTAGATCCTTCAATAGGTGGAGATTTTATAGATCATTGAGTAGGTGGAGATTTTATAGATCATTGAGTAGGTGGAGATTTTATAGATCATTGAGTAGGTGGGGATTTCATTGATCATTAACAGACGGATTACCATAGTCAAGTGACTGCATGCTTTCATTAGTCTCACCTGATGTCACTCATACAGACAGGGGATGGCGTGGGCTAGTAGCTAAGTGACACAGCTCACATCTCGAAGGTGCTGGGTTCGCTCCCCAATCACAACACTGGCCGTTACCCCGGGGATGCAAGCCTTTAGAAAATGCAGGATGAAGCAGACCCTTACATAAAATGCATAACGAATTTGGATGCACTGGGCCGACAGGCGCAAAATAAAAACATAATGCAACGCACACTGTCTTGGGGAATATAGAAAAAAGGCAAACAAAAAAAAACGAATATAGAAGTGTCCTCACAGCTGCTCTAAGCATAATGAGAGATGTGCCCCCCAAAGACGGATGTGTCGCAAGGTGCAAATATCTGTCAAGCAGTAAACTAGCAACACAACACATTCTGTTCTCCGGACTACATCCTGCTACTTGCAAAGCCCTGTTCAGGGTTTGGTAGCCGGAGATTTAAAACAAGCACAGAAGAAGAAGTAGATGTGCAAGTTACTGACGTGGTAAACCCAAAATGTTCTATGTGGGGGAAATCTAAACAATGTATGGAAGTTTCTTTGGGATTTTAAAAAGCACTTTGATACAAATGGGGTATGTAATAAAAAGTGTGTCTCAAGAAATAGTCACGGAAAATCGGAAATAATCAGGCTGTAAAAATAATCGGACTGTAAGAGGTTCTAACAATAAAAGCGTCACACACACAAACCCAACCCAAAAAATTCGTCAGGTCTGGTCTGTTAACATTATAATTTAATTTTTCTTACTTTTCAGTAAATTCCCAAGGAAGTGGAACCCAGCTCACACAAAATCCAGAAAACTGTACTGCCTTCAATGCCACCGCATGCCATGTTCCTGAACTTGCACACAAAGTCTACTGTTTAAGAAATGGCTCGACCATCAAAGGTTTCTGTGCAGCACAGGAGGCTGCTTGCCAGTAAGAAAGAATGTTCATTTATTCCATATTTTCCCTCAGGTTATTTCAGTTCACCTAGGGGGATGATCTTGGATTACAATCCCAACATAACAGGTTCGAATCCCGTCATGCTCAAGCTTCGACAGACCAGGAATGTCAGGGTTTTTTCATGGTAAAACCTGCTTCTTACAGTTGACCAGACGTAAATGGTTACCTGGAAGGGGATCTGGCTTTGCTGTGGGGTTTGTGCTGTCAGCAACACTTTCACCAATGAAAGGGGCAATCTGGGACCTAACGGCTCAAGTGTCGCTCACAAAAGACATCACTGAGTTGAAACAAATTGTGGGCACTTTGTCTGTTGCACTATTGGGATCAAGAACGAAATGCAGAAATTTATAATGCAACTCACAGATAAGTTTATGAGATTATATATCGAGCAAGAATATAAATTGAATAAAGGCTGAGATTTTATTGTGACAGAATATAAATTGCATACTGGCAGTCACAAGCCAGCGACTCATAGCTGGCCGCTTGCATCAGGGTTGGCAAACTATAGCTGACCAACTCTATTCTGCCCACAGAATTGTTGTGGCCCTGAATACGGCTGCACTAGTAACTAGTGTTGTCTGGCCAAGAGATAGAGTCGCGACCTCGCTGCAAACTACGAGACAAGATCCTTCAGTACAAACACAGAATCTTACAGACACGTGTTGGCATACCACAAAATTGTTTAATGAACCCTATTTTCGAGTATTACTCTTGTAGATGAGTTACCAATCTTTGCTTATTTTTCAGAAAAGGTCTTCAATTTGAGAAAGACTCTACCATTTGTACATCAACAACAAGAGGTACCTCAGGGAGCACCAGTAGAACTCCATTTATTCCTGGGGGGTCAGCTAAAGGATCGTTTAACACCGAAGAATCAACGATCGACACCGATAAAGATGCTGCCCCAAGTCTACACATGTCTCGCCTTCTGCTCGTGCTTGGTTTCATCTCTACCACATATGCATCTTATTTCTTTGTGTCGCTATAGAAAACAGTTTGACCTCTTAATTGTTGTGTTGTGACTGCACGTTTGATATATGGTCTGTAAATTGTCCTTCAATGATGAACTTTCTAGAATATTTAAGTCTACATTTTTGTTTTTATAATCTGGATGAAAATTACTGCTTTAAGTGTTCTGAAGTCATGTCGATAAACTAACTAGTTTATTAGCTACAATGATAATTTCAAATTCAATTAAACAATTTCTGTGCAAATTTCTGATAAGTAATATTCTCTAGTACCAACAACAACAACCAAATCTGTATATTCCAAAGGTTAGTAGTACTACTCTGGTGTCTTAGCAACAGGAAGAATCATGGAACGGGCATGAACTGAATATATTTGTTGTGCAGTGGTGACACCATTTGAGATACACATTATTTGTGAGCTATTGGGTAAAATGGTTCTTCACTACTGTTCTAATGAATATCAGAGGCCATAATATTTTTATATATCCAACATGAAATGGGATGGCAGCATGAAATTTGACATCAGCATGAAATTAGACATCAGCATGAAATTGGACATCAATATGAAATTGGACATCATTATAAGGCATTCAACTTGCCAAAAATCTTATTTTTATTATTTTACTTTTAGACGAAATATTTGAATGTGAATGTAAGAAGAGAGATGTATGAGCATGTAATTGTATCACATTTATCTGAGCCAGCCTGCCATGTTGGAAGCCTGGTAAATAGGATTCCTGGCCAATGAAAACATGTCAGAACAAAGTAAACACAGCTAGACTGTTGGTTGTGTGGGCAGGCAGGCTATTGTTGACACATTCGGTGTTGTCGCCAGCACAAACGTCTGTCATTACAAGTACGTGGCTGTCATTCAGCTCAACTTGGATAGGACGGAGCAAATGACATAGTGAACAAAAAAGATGTTGTGATGAGGTCTACATTCCAAGTTTGAGCCTGAATTTATATATGCACATTTGATCACCAATGTTAATTAGTCTTTGTGATGATGCATAGAGGGTATAAAGTGGCATGTTTGTGTATAAGTAAATGGTTTGGTTTGTTGCACGGACCAGACCTGGAGGCTAGTTAACAATTTTAGCACCATTTGGTTAACCCTTTTCAATCCAGGTTAATTTTGCCAATTTGTAACTTTAAAAGATGTTACTGAATAATTTGTCAAAAATTGAAAAAGCATCTGAATTGAACAGTATTTGGAGAAAATGGTAGTGTAATATGTCCTGGATGTTCAGTTCAAATTTTGTCCTTCTAATCAAGGAGAGTTCGTTGCTATACAACAATGGATGATGATAGTGTTAAATGAGCAGTTTCAGAAAGATCAGTTCAACTTTACACTTTCCGGTCAAGTGAATAAGGCTCTGCGGAGCTGAAGAGGGTTAACAGAAGATTAGTTGCCAAACAAGTAAATCTTATAGTAATAGTGCATTTGTCTGACAAGACTCTAGAAACAGTGAAATCACATTGCTGTTTCTCTAGGAAAACCCCTAAATTTATAGTCCAAACTAGGTTTGTGTGAAGCATAGACTCCCAAACTGCCTCAGACTTGGGGTTTATGTAAGGTATAGATGCCCAAACTGCCTCAGACTTGGGGTTTGTGTAAGGTATAGATGCCCAAACTGCCTCAGACTTGGAGTTTGTGTAAGGTATAGATGCCCAAACTGCCTCAGACTTGGGGTTTGTGTAAGGTATAGATGCCCAAACTGCCTCAGACTTGGATTTCTGTAAGGTATAGACTCCAATGCAGACATAATGTTATGTATTAGTGTAGAAGCATGCCCAATACATTTTCTAACAATGTTAATGTGTTCTTGCCATGACCAACTTAAATGTTTGATATTTTTTGTCAAGGTTTTATTTTTTGTCAATGTATCTAGGTTAATAAAAATGTTGCTACAGTAGTAATGTAATTGTTTCTTTCATGGTTATTTTGACACTTCATTTTTTGGTGGTGATTCCTGTCTTGTATGTTCAAATATCTGTTTAGCTGTATGTTGAAATCTCTATTTAGCTGTATGTTGAAATCTCTATTTAGCTGTTTGTTGAAATCTCTATTTAGCTGTATGTTGAAATCTCTATTTAGCTGTATGTTGAAATCTCTATTTAGCATGTACAACTATGAAAGCTGTCATTTAGGAGAGAAGAAGTAGTAACCTCTCTTCTGTCATGTCTGACTATAGGTTGATGCGACCTCCGAGTAGGAACTCTACTGAGTTTGTTGGTTTTCATTTTCCTTTCGGCGTTGTCTTTTCACTTCTCTATGTTGCATGAGCTTATTTTTTGCCCAGTCTGAGGTGGATTTTCAGGTTACATCTCCACTTGGGTCGGTCTGCAGCTATGTCTTCCTAAGATGTCAGATCCATACCCAGTCTTTATGTCCCGCTTACATGCGTCTTTAAACCGCAGCTGTGGTCGGCCAGATGTTCTTTTACCAGATGCTCATAGAGAATACCTTTGGGGATGCGACAACAAACATGGCCAAGCCATTGTAGTCTTCATTGGTGAAGGAGGGTGTATATACTTAGAAGACCAGTTTGAGAATGCACCTCCACATTTGTAACCTTGTCTCACGTTGAGGTGTCACGGATGGATCTCATGCGCCATTGGTGAAAAGTGTTGAGCCTATGCCCTTGTTTGACATAGGAGTGTATAGAAACTGAGGAATGCATCGTTTAGGTGTAGCTAGAACTGCCAACAATTCTTGAGATATTGCATACGTTTAATAAGGATGTGGTCGCTGGTACCTCACAAAGTGCACGTGTGTGAGAGAGAGAGTGGGCGCTTCTTGTACATGTGTGTGAGAGAGAGAGTGAGCGCTTCTTGTACATGTGTGTGAGAGAGAGAGTGGGCGCTTCTTGTACATGTATGTGAGAGAGAGAGTGAGCGCTTCTTGTACATGTGTGTGAGAGAGAGAGTGGGCGCTTCTTGTACATGTGTGTGAGAGAGAGAGTGGGCGCTTCTTGTACATGTGTGTGAGAGAGAGTGGGCGCTTCTTGTACATGTGTGTGAGAGAGAGAGTGGGCGCTTCTTGTACATGTGAGAGAGAGTGAGCGCTCCTTGTACATCTGTGTGTGTGTGTGGCAGAGAGCGAGCACTCCTTGTACATCTGTATGAGTGAGAGTGTGGCAGAGAGCGAGCACTCCTTGTATGTGTGAGAGAGAGAGAGTGAGCACTCCTTGTACATCTGTGAGAGTGAGCACTCTGTGTGCGTGTGGCAGAGAGTGAGCGCTTTGCACATGTGTGTGAGAGAGGTGCGCTCTGTGTGCATGTCAGAGAGCGAGCACTCCTTGTGAGACCACACACCTGAGGTGTGCCAAGCTAACCTTCGAAGCAGATTTATTTAACTGGTGACTACAGAATGTTGTGGATGGGGCTGGTAATTTAGAGTAAATTGTTGATTCTGTTCTGTTCCTAAGAATCGACATCACTGCACTCTGGCATACTTGGCCGACATAAATGTCGAAGAATGTGGATAGTAATGGTTCCTGCAGCTCGTTGGTTGCACACACTTCTGCTTCGTCCTCACTTGCGCTCCAGTTTACCCGGACTTCATTTGATATCAAAGATCTGCTGTCTGGGAATTGTTGATTCGTCTATTGTGGTGTCATTGACAAACTTCAAAATGTCATATCAGCTCTTTTGGTGGCAGTGAAGTCATGATGTCAGCTCTCCTTGTGGTGGTGAGGTCGGGATGTCAGTTCTCCTAGTGATAGTGAGGTCAGGATGTCAGCTCTCTTGGTGGCAGTGAGGTCAGGATGTCAGCTCTCTTGGGGGCAGTGAGGTCAGGATGTCAGCTCTCTTAGTGGCAGTAAGGTCAGGATGTCAGCTCTCTTGGTGGCAGTGAGGTCAGGATGTCAGCTCTCTTGGTGGCAGTAAGGTCAGGATGTCAGCTCTCTTGGTGGCGGTGAGGTCAGATGTCAGCTCTCTTGGTGGCGGTGAGGTCAGGATGTCAGCTCTCTTGGTGGCGGTAAGGTCAGGATGTCAGCTCTCTTAGTGGCAGTAAGGTCAGGATGTCAGCTCTCTTGGTGGCAGTAAGGTCAGGACGTCAGCTCTCTTAGTGGCAGTAAGGTCAGGATGTCAGCTCTCTTGGTGGCAGTGAGGTCAGGATGTCAGCTCTCTTAGTGGCAGTAAGGTCAGGATGTCAGCTCTCTTGGTGGCAGTAAGGTCAGGATGTCAGCTCTCTTGGTGGCAGTGAGGTCAGGATGTCAGCTCTCTTGGTGGCAGTAAGGTCAGGATGTCAGCTCTCTTGGTGGCAGTAAGGTCAGGATGTCAGCTCTCTTGATGGCGGTGAGGTCAGATGTCAGCTCTCTTGGTGGCAGTAAGGTCAGGATGTCAGCTCTCTTGATGGCGGTGAGGTCAGATGTCAGCTCTCTTGGTGGCAGTAAGGTCAGGATGTCAGCTCTCTTGGTGGCGGTAAGGTCAGGATGTCAGCTCTCTTAGTGGCAGTAAGGTCAGGATGTCAGCTCTCTTAGTGGCAGTAAGGTCAGGATGTCAGCTCTCTTGGTGGCAGTAAGGTCAGGATGTCAGCTCTCTTGGTGGCAGTAAGGTCAGGATGTCAGCTCTCTTGATGGCGGTGAGGTCAGATGTCAGCTCTCTTGGTGGCAGTAAGGTCAGGATGTCAGCTCTCTTGATGGCGGTGAGGTCAGATGTCAGCTCTCTTGGTGGCGGTGAGGTCAGATGTCAGCTCTCTTGATGGCGGTGAGGTCAGATGTCAGCTCTCTTGGTGGCGGTGAGGTCAGATGTCAGCTCTCTTGATGGCGGTGAGGTCAGGATGTCAGCTCTCTTGGTGGCGGTGAGGTCAGATGTCAGCTCTCTTGGTGGCGGTGAGGTCAGATGTCAGCTCTCTTGATGGCGGTGAGGTCAGGATGTCAGCTCTCTTGGTGGCGGTGAGGTCAGATGTCAGCTCTCTTGGTGGTGGTGAGGTCAGATGTCAGCTCTCTTGATGGCGGTGAGGTTAGATGTCAGCTCTCTTGATGGCAGTAAGGTCAGATGTCAGCTCTCTTGGTGGCGGTGAGGTCAGATGTCAGCTCTCTTGGTGGCGGTGAGGTCAGATGTCAGCTCTCTTGGTTGCGGTGAGGTCAGATGTCAGCTCTCTTGGTGGCGGTGAGGTCAGATGTCAGCTCTCTTGGTGGCGGTGAGGTCAGATGTCAGCTCTCTTGATGGCGGTGAGGTCAGATGTCAGCTCTCTTGGTGACGGTGAGGTCAGATGTCAGCTCTCTTGATGGCGGTGAGGTCAGATGTCAGCTCTCTTGGTGGCGGTGAGGTCAGATGTCAGCTCTCTTGGTGGCAGTGATGTCAGCTCTCTTGGTGGCGGTGAGGTCAGATGTCAGCTCTCTTGGTGGCAGTAAGGTCAGGATGTCAGCTCTCTTGGTGGCGGTGATGTCAGCTCTCTTGGTGGCGGTGAGGTCAGATGTCAGCTCTCTTGGTGGCGGTGAGGTCAGATGTCAGCTCTCTTGGTGGCGGTGAGGTCAGATGTCAGCTCTCTTGGTGGCAGTAAGGTCAGGATGTCAGCTCTCTTGGTGGCAGTAAGGTCAGGATGTCAGCTCTCTTGGTGGCGGTGAGGTCAGATGTCAGCTCTCTTGGTGGCGGTGAGGTCAGATGTCAGCTCTCTTGGTGGCGGTGAGGTCAGATGTCAGCTCTCTTGATGGCGGTGAGGTCAGCTCTCTTGGTGGCGGTGAGGTCAGCTCTCTTGGTGGCGGTGAGGTCAGCTCTCTTGGTGGCGGTGAGGTCAGCTCTCTTGGTGGCGGTGAGGTCAGCTCTCTTGGTGGCGGTGAGGTCAGCTCTCTTGGTGGCGGTGAGGTCAGATGTCTTGGTGGCGGTGAGGTCAGCTCTCTTGGTGGCGGTGAGGTCAGCTTTCTTGGTGGCGGTGAGGTCAGCTCTCTTGGTGGCGGTGAGGTCAGCTCTCTTGGTGGCGGTGAGGTCAGCTCTCTTGGTGGCGGTGAGGTCAGCTCTCTTGGTGGCGGTGAGGTCAGCTCTCTTGGTGGCGGTGAGGTCAGCTCTCTTGGTGGCGGTGAGGTCAGCTCTCTTGGTGGCGGTGAGGTCAGCTCTCTTGGTGGCGGTGAGGTCAGCTCTCTTGGTATCCAGAATGACCATGACAGAAGATCCTCGCCAGCTTCTCCATGTTTGATACCTCTGCAGCTGTCCTTCACTCATGCTTTAGTCAGCCCTTATGTACCTTCCGAGACAAAGATTGGGTGTCTGAAACGATGACTGCCCCTGTTAAAAAGATCTCAGAGCTGCAGTCACTGCTTCCATCTCCATTCTCCACTCAGTGACAATCAGCTCTAGCTGAGAAGCCCCAATCAGATATCTCACTTCGTTTATATATAGCAAGAATAATATTGGTCCCAAAACCGAGCCCTGTGGCACTCCACTTTTTACTTTACTTTTCAATCCATTCGGAATCCACACCTATTACATGTGGTTTTAACTTTTTAAATAATCTTCGATGAGTTACTCTATCAAAAGCCTTTGCAACATCTAGATAAATAACAATCACTGGCTCTCCGTTATCTATCATTTTAGTAATATCCTCCATGAATTCTAATAGATTTGTTAACCACAATCTCCCTCTAGTAAACTCCTGCTGTCTATTCCTGATTAGATTAAACCTGTCTAGATGCATTACGATGTTTTCTTTGATTATTGATTCTAATAATTCTCAGACTATGCTCGTTAAACTCACCGGTCTATAAATAGGGCACAACCATAAATGAATTAAAGAAAGTTCCAGACTAGATACCAGGAATTATTCTGTTTAGTCAGAGAGTGGTGAATGCTTGAAATGCAGGGTCAATTAATGCATTCAAGAATAGATTGGAGGCGAATAGGTGTTTTGTAGCCGTAGAGAATGTAAAAGAAACTGGTTGTATACAGACTCTGCAGAGTCTTCTAAACCAGAATAAAGATGTTAAGTTCAGTTCACAGAATCCAAATACTTGGGCAGCGTGTTCACACAAGATGGAAGTCTGGATAGGGAGGTAGAATCAAGAACACAGAAAGCAAATGCGATTTCCTATCAGCTCTCACAATTATTAAAACACAAACTCATCTCAATGGAGACAAAGAAACAGCTGATAAATAGTATTTGTATACCACGTCTCTGCTACCATTGTCAGACATGGACTCCCATCAAGACGCAAGAAAGAAAATTCATGGTATGCGAAATGAGATGTTTGAGAAAGGAGGTCACGGTCACACGACTGGACACAGTACGAAACGAAATAATCAGACACCGCGCATGGAATTCGTGGAAAGGCAGAGAACAAATTGTTCGGACATGGACATGACGAGAATTTAACCAAAGTTACCAGCTGCTCGTATCTACTCTACTTCTTCTCCTTCTTCTTCGTTCCTTCTCTCACTCCCGCTACCAAACCCCGAAAAAGGCTTTGCAAGTAGCAGGATGTTATCCGGAGAACGGAATGCGTTGTGTCACAATTGACAGCTTGACTGCGATATTTGCTCTTTTTGGTCCGACACTTGCGACTAGGCATGTTTGAGTCCTCCCTCTTCGATCCCTTCTCTTTAGCCAGTCTACTCTGTTGTAGTCCGTTATCCGTATCTACAGTACCAGACATCAGCTACAGAGCAAGAAGGAGATCAGGAAAAAGATGGATAGACGGTGTCAGTAAGAGACTGAAGAACACGAAATGACAACAACATCGAAGACTAATGGACACATGACAGAAAACTGCACCTCCCCACGTGGTCCACCGACACAAGTTGATAGAAGATGATGATGAAGATTTAGATTGTATAATAATGTATACCTTTTTAAACATACTTTATAGTAACTACAGTACGTTTCAGCATTCACTTTTCAATCAATCTGGCAGATGTCTCTGGGCGTATTCCGACCACGTTAACACAGATATTGCAATTCTCACATTTGAAGGGTTCTATCCAACAATGCTACATGCTCATTCGTTCTGTTTTGTGTGAAAGGCCTAGACAGACCCCTAACACTGTTGGAAATGATGTTTTAGTGGTCATCTTACAATGTTTGAGTCTTCACTGTAGAATGTCTGCTTCTGTCCAGTTGTTGTGTTTTCAATAGCTGTTACAAGGTCATTGGCTCATTTTACAGCTGAGTGGATCTCCACCATTAGGGGCTTACATTGCTGTTTGTACGTCTGTTGCCATGACTACCAAGCACTTTCACGAAACTGATGGGGAGAGAAGACTAATATTTGGTCAAGCAAAACATACTGACCAGACAATGTTAGCCAGGATCGGAGGGTACATACTGTCCAAGAACACACCTCACTTCCATGTAGTTCTTACTGAAAACATACATATTTCATGGCGGTCTGACGATGTGATCCCTGTAGCAGTGAGCGATACGCAGATGAAGCTAATCACAACAGCCTAATAGGTACTTCTGCGTTCGTTCTCAATCTCCATCTAACAAGCCCTGAAAAGGGCTTTGCACGTAGCAGGATGTAGTCCGGAGAATGGAATTCGTTGTGTCGCAAGTTTACAGCTTGACTGCGATATGTGCACCTTTCGGTCCGACACATCCGACTTCGGCAGCAAATTTAAATAGGTAGAAAAAGGGTAACTGAGGTCCAATAGCGCAGATACTAATGAGATTCCGTCGATGACAACGTTATAGGCACTTCATTTGTTGTACGAAATCTCATTTAAAAAAAATTAAGGCTGGGCGGCTAATTCCCTTTTTGCTGCCTTTCATTCTCTATTTGTAAGTCAGGCACAAGTTACAGCTGGGTAGACATGAGCATTCCACGATCAGGAGAAATGGCAAAAGGCGCTCCCAGTATATTTCTGTCCGGGACGATAACAGGTTCAAGTTTTGCTGTGGAAGCTCTTCAGTGAATGTGTTCAGTTCAGGTTCTAGGCTCGTCTGATCATGGAAGGTGATTGCTGTCCTCTGTTGAATTTGATCAGACATTAGACTACATCGCACACATGTTTTATACGCTTCATTTGTCGTTACAATAACATCTGTTGGGTAATTACTTCCCATCGATAATAATTAATATATACAAATAATTTATATATTTGTTGATTGTTGTTCGACTCACATGTTCAATGATTATGATTTATGTTCATTGAATAAAATGAATTGAATGATCCCAATCCGGTGAATCTGTTTCTTCCTTGCTTGGCATTCTCATTTTGATAACAAATTGAACAATTAATTGCGCTCATTCTGTGTTGTTGGGTTGGTCTCAGTTTTTTGTTTTGTCATTCATTTTGAAGTTCTGCAACAAATATTTGATGCCACTGATCTGTTGCCGACAGAAGTGGAGTATAACAGTAGCGAACCATGGATGTACCCGGCTTAGCTACCACTGTCCACTACTACCAGGTCTCGTCGTGCTGACCGCCCGTCACCACGGTTGATACCAGAGTCCATGGCAGCATGAAGTGGAGGCAATGTGATGTGTCTGAGACAGTTGGTCCTAGGGACGGCTTCATAGGGGGTGCAGTCTTTTCCCACACCCAATTTCCAGGGGGAGATGTAGAAAGAAGCTGATAGTGTTAATTGTTAAAGGATGGTCTGCAGCAATGGCAGAAGAAAGAGGAGCAGTGCGGATCCATTGTTGAGGAAATGCTTGGAGTTGTGTCCGTCTGGAGACTACGATGTTAGTGACCAGGTATTGCTAGGGAACTCCAAGGATGTGAACTGAAAACGATGATGTGTCTTAGTTTACACAGAGAATGTGACAGTGATAGCTTTGGCTCTCAGTCCAACACACCAATAGCTTTGGCTCTCAGTCTAACACACCAATAGCTTTGGCTCTCAGTCTGACACACCAATAGCTTTGGCTCTCAGTATAACACACCAATAGCTTTGGCTCTCAGTCTAACACACCAATAGCTTTGGCTCTCAGTCTAACACACCAATAGCTTTGGCTCTCAGTCTAACACACTGTGACAGTGATAGCTTTGGCTCTCAGTCCAACACACTGTGACAGTGATAGCTTTGGCTCTCAGTCCAACACACTGTGACAGTGATAGCTTTGGCTCTCAGTCCAACACACTGTGACAGTGATAGCTTTGGCTCTCATTCCAACACACTGTGACAGTGATAGCTTTGGCTCTCAGTCCAACACACTGTGACAGTGATAGCTTTGGCTCTCAGTCCAACACACTGTGACAGTGATAGCTTTGGCTCTCAGTCCAACACACTGTGACAGTGATAGCTTTGGCTCTCAGTCCAACACACTGTGACAGTGATAGCTTTGGCCCTCAGTCTGACACACTGTGACACTGATAGCTTTGGCTCTTAGTCTGACACACTGTGACAGTGATAGCTTTGGCTCTCAGTCTGACACACTGTGACAGTGATAGCTTTGGCTCTTAGTCTGACACATCCGTTTTCAGCACTGCATTTTGGGAACTGGGTTTGTGATCTTTATTCTCTTAGCTGGACTACACCAGTGCAGCCTGTTTCTATGGATACCACTTGGAGGCGGATTGGTGTCTTGGGTCAGCTATGGTTTGCTGACTCTGAAGCAAGCAGAAACTGCTGTCTTCTTCTTCTTCCTTTGTTCTCAATCTTTTGCTACCAAGCCCTGAAATAGGCTTTGCAAATAGCAGGATGCTGTCCAGAGAAGGGAATGCGTGGTGTCGTAGTTTACAGCTTGACTGCGATATTTGCACCTTTCAATCCGACTTCAACTGGCATTTTTTAGTACTAGGTTAGCCTTCCCTCATCGATCCGTTCTCATTAGCCAGTCTGCTCTGCTGCAGCCTGTTATCCAGGATTACCGTGTGGAGGTGTAGAAGGGTCTTGGCAGTTCTGGTATGCTGGCCCTGGGTTACTGACCACTGCAGCTCATGCGCTGCTCAACATGTTGATCTCTGGCTGCTGTCAACTATTCTGGAGTTAAACCCATACCTTTGATATGAAAAGTGACTGCTCTACTACAACACTAATTAGAAGGCATACCATATTAAATACAGGTACGCTAGTATTGTCTATCACTCTACTTGACACACTTCGTTCCATCAGATTACATCTCTTTATGCTGGTATCTCATGTATATCGTTTGAAACATCCCGTCATCTACTGTCACTTTGTATGATTTATATTTTTTTCACTGTATCTCTTTTCACATTTGTTTTGTTCTCAAATATCTTAATATGATCCCATTTCTGTTTGATGAAATAGCCCTGTTCGCTGATATAGAAAGGAGAGATTAATTGGAGGGCAAGGAACAAGAATTATTAAATATATGAATAATTTTTTTTTCTTCTTTGCAGAGAGCTTTTTGCAATATCAGGCTAGCATATGAGCAGATTTTGTTTTGCAAAATAATAATCCAGCGTTTTAATATTCTCTTTTGTGGATCTTACATTCTTATACGTGCCATGGCTGGTACATTATTAAAAGCAGCAGGCACAGACGTCACAAAACACTTACAAATTCTTACCAGGGAATTTTTAACTTTTGTCCCAAGTAAAAATGTTGGGGGACTTCATTGGCAAAAGAAGTGGTCAACATATCCATTGTTCTTGTCCTCGTTTCACCCCAACCAAAGACTCCACTCAAGGGCAGCGTGCTCATTAGCGATAGAAAATCAAAGCACTCCAAAAAGAGGCACTGTTTTATATTTAGACCATGTTGCAAGTTATTCGAAACATTGTTTATCAGTGCAAGGTGTACATTCATGTGTGGTTAATGATGGATTGAGGAAAAGAAGTAGCAGTGTGAGTTTTGGAAGCTTGCACCTCAGTCCTCCACAAAATATTCAAGTGAGACACAAGTCTAAGGACAGGCAGCAGGATGTAGATAGTGTGAGTGACATATTTTTGTGTTTGCACTTCTTTTTCTGTTTCTTGGCATCCAGTTTTTGTCTCTTTACTCAATTTGTGTGTGAATTGTGAAATGTGAATTGTTCAGCTTACTTAAATCATAAACTTCATTACATGTCAATAAAAACTATAACAATGGAAGCTATAATTATCCCTGTAGTCCATTCCCCAAGTATGAGCTAGGGACTTGGGGATGAACTACATGATTATAGCTCCCCTAGCTCACACTTTGGGATGAACTACATGATTATAGCTCCCCTAGCTCACACTTGGGGATGAACTACAGGATTATAGCTCCCTGTGTGAGCTAGGGAAGCTATAAGACTAGTTCATCCCCAAATGTGAGCTAGGGAAGCTATAATCATGTAGTTCATCTACAAGGTATGAGCTACAATTAAACAGAACAAAATGTAGCAAGCAGTTTGAGAACAATACTGAAACAAATATTTAATTTAACCAGATTGACACTTTCTCTTTCTGGCCGTTTGAAATACGAGCATGGCCGTTTGAAATACGAGCATGGCCGTTTGAAATACAAGCATGGCCGTTTAAAATACAAGCATGGCCGTTTAAAATACAAGCATGGCCGTTTGAAATACGAGCATGGCCGTTTAAAATACAAGCATGTAAAGTCAACTTTGAAATAATATGATCTTCACTGACCAAAATCTTCACATGTCGCTGATTTTTGTGGATGATGTAAACAATCCATCACTGACTGTTTTCTTCTTCTTCTGTGTTCAGGTCATTTGGTCCGTCTAGATCTGCAGGCTCACTGCCAGAATGAAGTCCACAGTTTTTTCTAGGTCAAGGCAGGCCCATAGCTTTTATTTGAACTCTGCACTTCCTGGTCTAGGATTGGCATCATCTTTAATCGTCATGAGCTGAACAGTTCTGGAGGATGTGTTCAGAGGTCCGAGTGCCAGTTCCACATGGGCTTTCACTTGTTTGAGACATCTGGAGGTGATAGAGGTGGCTTGATAGTCTGCAGTGGCCAGTTCTTAGATGAAATAGAACGATTTGCTTTTGTCTAGGATGCTAGTAAGCTGGGTCAGGTCTGTTGTTCTCATCCATTATTTCTCTCTTATATTAAACCTATACTGAGGGGACGGCGTGGCCTAGTGGTTAAGTGACACGGCTCACAACCAGAAGGTGCTGGGTTCGATCCCCATCACAGCACCGGCCGTTACCCCGGGGAAGCAAACCCTTAGAAAATGCAGGAGGAAGCAGACCCTTACATAAAATGCATGCTGAAGTCGGATGCACTGGGCCGACAGGCGCAAAATAAAAACGCAGTGCAACGCACACCGCCTTGGGGATTAGAGAAATAAGGCGAACGCAAAAAAAAAAAAAAAAAAAAAAAAAAAAAAAAAAACCTATACTGATGGTAGTGTGTTGCTGAGTTTTTTCATTTCCTTTCAGTTGATGACATTGCATCGGCTTTCTTGTTCTTTGTGGTTTCACGGTGGGAAGGAGACCATTGCAGGGCAGCACCTGAGGTCCTTTGCATATAGTTTAGCTCTGATCTAATCTTGTCCAGCCTGTGCTGGTTTCTGTTGTTTTGAACTGACTGTAGGACATGATAGTGATGTGCAGTCAGTAAAGGTCCTTATCGTTTCTAGTGGCTGCTGGTCTGATTTGGTGATGAGAAGTGTCATAAATTCTACTCTGAAGTTGGTGGAGATGTTCAGTGTCACGAGAAGTGTCATAAATTCTACTCTGAAGTTGGTGGAGATGTTCAGTGGCACGAGAAGTGTCATAAATTCTACTCTGAAGTTGGTGGAGATGTTCAGTGTCTCGAGAAGTGTCCTAAATTCTATTCTGAAGTTGATGAAGATGTTCAGTGTCTCGAGAAGTGTCATAAATTCTACTCTGAAGTTGGTGGAGATGTTCAGTGTCTCGAGAAGTGTCATAAATTCTACTCTGAAGTTGGTGGAGATTTTCTCCTTTTGAAAGACCTTGTGGATTGTACTCCCATTGTTGTATCATATAAAGATGCATCCTTTCCATTCTTTACAGCGCCACCTACAGACTCATCTATGTCAATGTATGATTTTGTCTCTTATTCAATCATCCCCTTAGCCACAAATTTTAGTTGGAAGATTTTGGGGTCTTTCATTTCAATCCAAAGAACCTCTGTTATGATAAAGATGTGGTCACGGCAATCTTCAGGTTCCTCACAGTCAGTTATTTCCATAGGTTGGTTAATGATCTGTAAAATATTTGTTTAGTCAGAGAGGGGTGAATGCTTGGAATGCATTTCCACAGGAAATAGTGGAGGAGTCAATTAATGCTTTCAAGAATAGATTAGATGCACTTAGGTATTTTTAGATCAAGTAAATGTAAGATATTTGTCTACTTTTCCATTGCCTGTGCTAGAGAAGTATCTGCTAGAAGCAAATAGTTACAAACTTGGAGGTGTTGAATTGCACTATCCAGTAAAATCATTATTTGCAGATAGTATTGGGCCCTATATGCCATCTGTTCTGTACAGTAATGCATTCTGCTGAGCTCCAGGCAGCAGGGTCATCAGCTTGAAGAGCCCAGGGGACATACTTGGGGAGTTTCTTTGTGAAGTTATTAGTTCCATTTTAAAGAGTGTAGGAAAATGGCTCCTGTTACTGGTTGACCTTGTTTTAGAGAGACTCCTGTGTTCATGTTCCCTTCACTCTTGCTGCCTGGTAACGTAAGCATGTCTCATAGTCCCCTTAATCTTGTTTAGTATCTCAAGAAGATGAAGATCATCTTCCCATATCTTGTTGGTCAAAGACTTTGGTTAGGTCCATGAAAGGAACCAGTACTTTTCTCTTCTCTTGGAAGGTATTTGATATCCTGGACTGGTTGCACTTTCTAGTCTTCAGTCCTGCAGTTTGTCCTGAAGGCAGACTGGGAGTTGTCAGGCAGGTTGTTTTTCTCGAGCTGTTTCATCAGTCACGTGTTCACCATTCTCTCCATAATAATGTTCGCTTAGTCGTCTAAGGCCCTTTGCTGCGATCGACCACTACCATGCCCAACTACTGCGGATTGTTTGTGCGTAGTGTATTGACTGAAATCTCTACAGACTCTTCAGGTGGAGCCCAGTACTCCACATCCTCGGGATGAGCGCTGCAAGGTGTGTGTGTTGAACCAATGTTTGTGTCAGCTTTCCTCGTCTATCCGTGTTTCACTTCTTATTTCTTTGCGTCTTGCCACCGGGGCCTCTGGATTGTGTCCACCTTCGGGTCAGCATGTCACTTGCTGTGCTGAGAATACCAGGTTAGGAGAGGCATGGTGTAACCTCCGGTGGAAGGGGCCAGGAGGTAGGTGACTTCAGTCCATGCAGGAAAACTCTTGAGTAGTTAAACCAGCGTTGAATTCTGTGGTGCAGTCAAGCGTAACGTTCAACGCCATATTAGGTTGTTTCCTCACGGTTCAAGTCAGGCACAGCTGCAGTAAGATCTAGCATAATAACAGGATAACCGAACGAAAGCACATGAATTCCACAGAATAAAGTCCCTGATACCACCTGGTGAAGGAGTTGTGAATTATAATCCGAACAGGAACATTTAAACTTCAGAAAACGACACAAAACACCAGAGCGAGTCAAGAGCGCAGCCAGTCAGGCGCGGCATCTTACTTTTCTCTCCATGACCATACCTAATCAACTTAATAAGCTTAAGCTTTTTGACTGATACGATAGCTGAAATTTAAGGTTGTTCATCCGAGAGATTTCATTGACTGTTTTACTAGGGTAAAACAGTACTTGAGTCAGAAGTGCCATTAAAAAAACAATTACATGAGATGTCAACTTAAAAACCATTTATAATTGCACTTAAATTCCTAACATCATTTCTACTAACAATGAAACACTTATCCCATCATCCTATCACAGCACCAACAATAAAACATTTATCCTATCACAGAACCAACAATGAAACACGTATCACAGAACCAACAATAAAACACGTATCACAGAACCAACAATAAAACATTTATCCTATCACAGAACCAACAATGAAACACGTATCACAGAACCAACAATAAAACACGTATCACAGAACCAACAATAAAACATTTATCCTATCACAGCACCAACAATGAAACACTTATCACAGAACCAACAATGAAACACGTATCACAGAACCAACAATAAAACACGTATCACAGAACCAACAATAAAACACGTATCACAGAACCAACAATAAAACACGTATCACAGCACCAACAAAAAAACACGTATCACAGAACCAACAATGAAACACGTATCACAGAACCAACAATGAAACACGTATCACAGAACCAACAATAAAACACGTATCACAGAACCAACAATAAAACACGTATCACAGCACCAACAATAAAACACGTATCACAGAACCAACAATGAAACACGTATCACAGAACCAACAATGAAACACGTATCACAGAACCAACAATGAAACATTTATCCCATCACTTTATCAGTGCACCAACAACTGCAGCATAGAAGTCATTGGTCTGCTGTCTCAGCCACATGTGCACTTCCCGATCAACCTCTTCATCATTCGTGTTACATCTGCTGCCAAGGTAGATCACGCATTATGCTGCAGGCTAAACTATGTGAAAACCCTATTGCAGTTGCTGCACTATCTATCATTACTAGCTTGTCAGCTCAAAACGTTTCCTCCACCTTCTACATACATGCTTTTCTTGCACTCTGAATAGGATGGCCAGGTCTGGCTGGCTTCATGAGCAATATTTTAGTGCCCTGAAGACAATTTATTGACCCACTTATGAACCACTTTACACGACAAACAATTCTCACCATAAACAGGAAGTACTTCCCTATGAATATCCTTATGAAAGTTTTCTTTGCCCAAACCAGCATGCACAACAGAACACTTCTTTGATTGTACACTGAGCATGGACATCATTTTGTATCTGAGCTGCGCATATGCATACAACATCTAGCATCTGCTACCTTAGTTAGTTGCCCATCGCAAGTGAAGATGGCGACAGCATCAGACATGTTTATTCAGATGTGACCACATATGACTGTACAGTCGGTTCTGAGCATGATAAACTCTACCGCACGTACGGCACATGTGAACAACATTTGTAGTTGCGCAGTCTTGCAATATTTTCTTTCATGCAGATCGCTTTTCTTGCATCTCTGTCATGGTCCTCTGCTCAGCAGTGCAAGCACCATGTGTGACATCAGTGCGCCAGGCTGAGCAGTTCGGAGCAGGCAGTTCCCAGTCAGCAACATCAATGGAGAAACTTTTCACAGAAACTTTAGAGTGTCTCTGTATCATTTCTTTTGTGCCCCCTGCAAGTGCTGTCCTGTCATGAGCTCACTGTACAACAGTTGTTTAGGGAGGCTCTCATCTAACATGCGAACAACATGCCCTGTCCATCTAATCTGGGCTGTCTGTAGCAGCGTATGGATGCCAGCGAGTTTAGCCCTACTGAGGACTTCAGAGTTGGGCACTGTCAACCGATCCTGAGTGGTCTGCGGAGACAGTTTACATGGGAACGATTATGTTTCCTGACATGCCTGTTATACACTGTCCATGTTTTGCATGCGTACAGTAAGATGGTTAGCACAACAGCCAGGGGGGTGGGGGGGGGGGCGCATTGGGTTGTCAAGAGCTGTCAGATCACAGCTAAAGGGGAGGCATTGGGTTGTCAAGAGCTGCCAGTTCAGCTAAAGGGATTATATCATCATCATTATATCCAAAACTGTTATCACCTTCTGGTCACCAATAAATGTTCTGACCTTAGACCTTATATGTTCACATACACATTATGGTTTAGATACCTGTGTTATTAGTTTATTGTTCTTGTCAGGAAGCAGAAGATTCAGACGAAGAACACGAGCTGCAGGATGATGACTTTGAAGCACCACCAAACTTCAAAATAGTGAAACTTATTGTTGCCTCCACCAGAGCCGATGCTGTTGTTAGCCATGCTTTGAATATTGGCAGAAAGTAAGTCTACTCTCTTCTTCTGCGTTCGTTCTGAATCTCCCACTACCAAGCCCAGAACAAGGCATTGTAAGGAGCCGGATGTAGTCCGGAGAACGGAATGCGTTGTGTCGCTACCTTGACTGCGATATTTGCACCTTTCAGTCCGACACATCCATCTTCGGCAGTGAAGTAAGTCTAAAAACTGCATCTACAGTTTAGTTCAGGTGCCGTCTTCACATCAAAAGTTGACTGCAATTGTTCACTAAATTCTTACCTTGATAGTACAATCTGCCAGGCATTTCTCTGTCCATGAAATGTGACATATTCCTCTTTAAATCCACATTTCATATCTGTGTCTAGAGATTTCATTCAAATCCACAAGAATACTCCATACATGGCAGATGTTTAGTCTGTGTCAATGACAAGGTTTATAACACCACAAGTTGGAGAGTTCTCTACAGTGAGCAGTCACTGAATGTGACAAAAGATGCTGGAGAAATGTTATGGATGTTTCCTGGGGCGCACATGTCAGAGAGGCTGTTTTCTGGGGTGCACATGTCAGAGAGGGTGTTTTCTGGGGCGCACATGTCAGAGAGGGTGTTTTCTGGGACGCACATGTCAGAGAGGCTGTTTTCTGGGGCGCACATGTCAGAGAGGGTGTTTTCTGGGGCGCACATGTCAGAGAGGGTGTTTTCTGGGGTGCACATGTCAGAGAGGCTGTTTTCTGGGGCGCACATGTCAGAGAGGGTGTTTTCTGGGGCGCACATGTCAGAGAGGGTGTTTTCTGGGACGCACATGTCAGAGAGGCTGTTTTCTGGGGCGCACATGTCAGAGTGTGTTTTCTGGAACAAATATGGTAGAGAGGGTGTTGTCTAGGGCCCCTAAAGTAAAAGAGGGTGTTTTCTGAGGCACCTATGTTGGAGAGGGTGTTTTCTGGGGCACCTATGTTGGAGAGGGTGTTTTCTTGGGCACCTATGGAATAAAGGAAATCTAGAAACAATAGCCCATATATGATACAGGAATAAAGGAAAGCTCTAGAAACAATATCTCATATATGATACAGGAATAAAGGAAAGCTCTAGAAACAATATCTCATATATGATACAGGAATAAAGGAAAGCTCTAGAAACAATATCTCATATATGATTCAGGAATAAAGGAAAGCTCTAGAAACAATATCTCATATATGATACAGGAATAAAGGAAAGCTCTAGAAACAATATCTCATATATGATACAGGAATAAAGGAAAGCTCTAGAAACAATATCTCATATATGATTCAGGATTGGCAGCGCATGAGCTGCAGCGGTCAGCGACCCGTAGCTAACTGCTAGCATCAGGGCCAGCGAACCAGAGCTGCCAAGACCCTTCTACACCTCCATGCAGTGATCCTGGATAACAGGCTGCAGTAGTGCAGACTGGCTAAGGAGAAGGGATCAAAGAGGGAATGCTAAACCGGTAGTCAAAAAATGCTTGCCAAATATCGCAGCCAAGCTGTAAACTACAACACCACACCTTCCGTTCTCTGGACTACATTCTGCTACTTAAGCCCATTTAGTGTTTGGTAGCGGGAGATTGAGAACGAACGAAGCCAAGCCGATCCAGGAGTAAAAGAGTGGATTACTTGTTTTTCTGCCCATTGAAAGAAGAAGAAGAACTTTGGTAATGTTTATTTAAAGATGTTTCCACTGACCGGCTGTTTGCAATTTTTGTTTGATTGTGTATGCCAGACTTCTTCATGAACTTTTGTGTTTGCTATGTAATCTAGTGACACTAGACTACCTGCATACACACATTCGGTTGCTGTCGAAGCTGTAAACTAACCACAACGCATTCCGATCTCTGGACTACATCCTGCTACTTGCAAAGACCTGTCCAGGGCTTGATAGCAGAAGATTAAGAACACATTCGGTACTTGAGCTTGTTGTTATCTGACAGATAACGGCCAGTAATGATCATGCCCAGATAACGGCCAGTAATTATCATGACGAGATACCACCAGTAATGATCATGACCAGATAACGGCCAGTAATTATCATGACGAGATAACGGCCAGTAATTATCATGACGAGATACCACCAGTAATGATCATGCCCAGATAACGGGCAGTAATTATCATGACGAGATACCACCAGTAATGATCATGACCAGATAACGGCCAGTAATTATCATGACGAGATACCACCAGTAATGATCATGCCCAGATAACGGCCAATAATGATCATGTCCAGACACCATTCCCAATGTCCTATTTTTGTAGTAAACAAATAACGTGTTTCTTTCCTTTCCAGCAATCTTGAGGAAGTGTTTCTAGGGTCTGGACTGTATTTAAATGGGAGTAAATTGCTCAAGAAAGCAGTTAAGGTAGGTAAAGTCCAAGATGTCTCATCTTTGTTGTCTTAGTGTTTGTATACGTTTCATCGTTTGTATGGCATCATGCTTTGTTGTTTGTATGCGAGTTGTTGTTTGATCTTCTGTATGTAAATGGTTGTTTTATCCTCTGTATGGGGAACTTAGGCGCTAGTCCTGTCAGACACAACATACTGACCAGGGTGTAACGTCAGGGTGAGGCACAATATACTGACCAGGGTGAGGCACAACATACTGACCAGGGCGTAACGTCAGGGTGAGGCACAACATACTGACCAGGGTGTAACATCAGGGTGAGGCACAACATACTGACCAGGGTGAGGCACAATATACTGACCAGGGTGAGGCACAACATACTGACTAGGGCGTAACGTCAGGGTGAGGCACAACATACTGACCAGGCTGAGGCACAACATACTGACCAGGGTGTAACGTCAGGGTGAGGCACAACATACTGACCAGGGCGTAACGTCAGGGTGAGGCACAACATACTGACCAGGGTGAGGCACAATATACAGACCAGGGTGAGGCACAACATACTGACCAGGGTGTAACGTCAGGGTGAGGCACAACATACTGACCAGGGTGAGGCACAATATACTGACCAGGGTGAGGCACAACATACTGACCAGGGCGTAACGTCAGGGTGAGGCACAACATACTGACCAGGGTGAGGCACAACATACTGACCAGGACGTAACGTCAGGGTAAAGCACAACATACTTCTGGTCTCCTGTCCCACAAGGACATTCTTGAAGTACGTATTCAGGGGTCTGAACTCCTGTCCCACATAGACATTCTTGAGGTATGTGTTCAGGGGTCTGGACTCCTGTCCCACTTGGACATTCTTGAAGTACGTGTTCAGGGGTCTGGACTCCTGTCCCACATGGACATTCTTGAAGTACGTGTTCAGGGGTCTGGTCTCCTGTCCCACATGGACATTCTTGAAGTACATGTTCAGTGGTCTGAACTCCTGTCCCTCATGGACATTCTTGAAGTACGTGTTCAGGGTCTCGACTCCTGTCCCACATGGACATTCATTTGGTTGGGAGATTTTGAGCCGATATAGGTGGTCCAGTAGTCTGCTGTGGCCCGTTCTCATGCGGAAGATTGCTGTTTGCTGGTGGGTCTGACTGTTACTCTATCCCATCTCTTTCTATTATTTTTTGTTATACTGGCTGCGAATGATGGTTTTGGCATCCTTATATGGCACTTTATGGGTGTATTTCATTTTTCCACCTGCCCTGGATAGTGCATCAGCTTTCTCATTTCTCGTGATCCCATAATGAGAGGGGAGCCACTGGAGTGTGATCTTTGAGATCTTTTGTTGGGCATTTAGCTCTGTTCTGATTTGTTGTATTATGTCCTCATTTGTTGTGGTTTTTACCGATTCGAGTAGTGCTTTACAGTCTGTGAAGATCACTATCCTCGCTTGTGTGCGATCTTCCAATTTGTTGACAATATTCACTGCTTGGAGAAGTGCCATTGATTCTGCCCTCAGGCTAGAAGAAATTTTCCCTGTTTAAAAGGATTTATGGATTATCTTTCCGTTATTTTGTCTTTTAAAGATGCCTCCACCACCATTTTTTGTCGTCCTTTCTGCAGATCCATCTATCTACACGTGTTGTTTCTTTGGGACTGTATTTGGCTTCAATCATCTCTTGAGCCTTGCCTCTTAGGTAGGGGGTGGTCTGATGATCTTTCTTGTCTATTCCGGGCACCTCTGTGTTAATGATAAACTTTATCTAGATAGTGGTTTGGCTCCTCATAGCCCGACAGCATTTCTGTGCTTTTGCCTGGGAGGAGGTCTCTGTGACAGCTATGTGAGGTCTCTGTGACAGCTATGTGTTTGTTGTGATGTGTGTAGGAAGTTAGTTCATTTCAACCTTTTTTTCCCTGGATGTTTGGTGTTTGGTCTGCATGGGATGGTTTAGAATGTGTCTCAACTTCTCACTGTGCAGAAGCACCTTCTCTTCTCGTCTATTATACAGGAATCTGAGTTTTGTGGGTTTTTCCATTGCCTGGATTGGGGTACTTTTCAATCCTCCTGTGATTAATCGGAGGCCTGCGTTTTGTACTTTTGTTAGGCAGTCTGTATTTGTTTTGCATGCTGTGTCCCAGACTGACATGTTGTACTCCAGAACTGGCCTGACTGTCCCTGTATAGACGTTTTTGAGAATGCGACTGTTTGTCCCTAGCTTGTGCCTGCCAACTTCTTCATTAGGGAGAGTTTTCTTGTTGCTCTCTGTTCTATGGTGTTCATGTGTGGCTTGCAGGTGAGCTTTTTGTCAAGCTTTAATGTAGGGTTTTCTTCATATGTGATTTCCCTGTCCTGTAGTTTTAGTTTGAATGTTTCTTCATATGTGATTTCACTTTCCTGTAGTTCTTCATATGTGATTTCACTTTCCTGTAGTTTTAGTTTGAATGTTTCTTCATATGTGATTTCACTTTCCTGTAGTTCTTCATATGTGATTTCACTTTCCTGTAGTTTTAGTTTGAATCTTTCTTCATATGTGATTTCACTTTCCTGTAGTTCTTCATATGTGATTTCACTTTCCTGTAGTTTTAGTTTGAATTTTTCTTCATATGTGATTTCACTTTCCTGTAGTTCTTCATATGTGATTTCACTTTCCTGTAGTTTTAGTTTGAATCTTTCTTCATATGTGATTTCACTTTCCTGTAGTTCTTCATATGTGATTTCACTTTCCTGTAGTTTTAGTTTGAATGTTTCTTCATATGTGATTTCACTTTCCTGTAATTCTTCATATGTGATTTCCCTGTCCTGTAGTTTTAGTGTGAATGTTTCTTCATATGTGATTTCACTTTCCTGTAGTTTTAGTTTGAATCTTTCTTCATATGTGATTTCACTTTCCTGTAGTTTTAGTTTGAATCTTTCTTCATATGTGATTTCACTTTCCTGTAGTTTTGGTTTGAATCTTTTTTCATATGTGATTTCACTTTCCTGTAGTTTTAGTTTGAATCTTTCTTCATATGTGATTTCACTTTCCTGTAGTTTTAGTTTGAATGTTTCTTCTCAGTTGGATAACGAGAAGCATGTTAACTACGGTCTTTGAGGTATTTATTTGGACGCCTCAGTCTGACACACATTTTCCTATGATATTTAGTGCTCCCTGTGTTTAGCAGTGAGTAAGTTTTCTGCAGCACACCATGCTGCAAGATCATCTGCATGGAGAGCCCTGGAGATATGCTCAGGAGTTGTCTCCACTATGTCATTGATGAACATGATGAAGGTGATATGACTCCTCTTTGTGGCCCTCCTTGCTGGAGAATGACAAGATGGCTCAGAATCCCATCTAGCTCCACTCTTGTGGCACCCCTTGCTGGAGAGTGACACTCTTGTGGCACCCCTTGCTGGAGAGTGACACTTTTGTGGCACTTCTTGCTGGAGAGTGACACTTTTGTGGCACTTCTTGCTGGAGAGTGACACTTTTGTGGCACTTCTTGCTGGAGAGTGACACTTTTGTGGCACTTCTTGCTGGAGAGTGACACTTTTATGGCACTTCTTGCTGGAGAGTGAAAACAATGGTTCAGAATCCCATCTAATCTCCCTCTTGCTGTTCGATAGCGGAGGAAATCACGTATCTAACAGAACATTCTCCATTCCACTTTATTGTTAAGCATCTTTTGTTAGGCCTACAAAGACTGCCATTACTTTTTCCTTGTTTTGCAATGCGTCTTCTGCCTCCTATGCCAGGTAGACTAGCTGGTCTTCGATTTTTCCTACATGCAGACTGTGAGTTATCTAGTATACAGTTTTTTTTCCACAACCTGCATACTGAGACCAAAATTAAGCTAATGCACCAAAAGTCAGACCCATGCATGCATTCATCTCTTACAATGAGAGAACTAAATGTCTCCATAAACAAACTAAAACTTAAGAAAGCCCCAGGAAAAGATGGTATCACCAACGACATGATTAGACATCTAGGACTCATAGCCAGACACAAACTTCTCATAATACTTAACCAATATTGGAGCACCGAAAAATTCTCAACACAATTGGTGGGAAGCAATCATCATCCGCATAAAAAGAAACAGCAAGATAAAACAAAGAAGTCAAGCTACAGACCTATCAGTCTACTGAACTGCCTGGGCAAGGTCATGGAGAGAAGTCGGATGTGTCGGACCGGAAGGTGCAAATATCGCAGTCAAGCTGTAAACTAGCCACACAGTGCATTCCGTTCTTCGGACAACATCCTGCTACTTTCAAAGACCTGTTCAGAACTTGGTAGTGGGAGATTGAGAACGATCAGAGCTTGGTAGCGGGAGATTGAGAACGTTCAGAGCTTGGTAGCGGGAGATTGAGAACGTTCAGAGCTTGGTAGCGGGAGATTGAGAACGTTCAGAGCTTGGTAGTGGGAGATTGAGAACATTCAGAGCTTGGTAGTGGGAGATTGAGAACGTTCAGAGCTTGGTAGTGGGAGATTGAGAACGTTCAGAGCTTGGTAGTGGGAGATTGAGAACGATGAAGAAGAGGAAGAGTAAAGATACACAGCTGTTTTGATCATTAGTATGTGAATGTCTGATCATTTTGATGTGAATGACTGTTTGATCATTTGTGAATGGCTGTTTTAATGATTTGTATGTGAATGACTGATGATTTGTATGTGAATGGCTGTTTGAACAAGTGAAATCATTCAAGAATTCTAGCACTCAATATCTCTAAACCTCCATTCATTCAAGGGGCAGAAATACATGTCATAGAATTTGTTGTCGTTATTAGCCTAATTTGTCCAGAAATTTGAAGCCTCATCAACTAATGAGATGTCATGATATGTGTGCTGTGTCCTGTTATTGGTCCAATGTTCAATTATTTGTTTTCTTCTTGTTTTACAGCATAGCTGACCAATGAATGGTTTTTTTTTATTTTTCAGTTGGACGAGGGGGATTATGCCGATTTGGTTGTGGAGAGAGCAGATGGTCAGTTGAAGGTAAAAAGAGTAAAAGTTCTAAAAATATACCCTGACAAAACCGCTAAGGACAAGTCTAAAATGAAGGTTCGAGTGTGGAAGGCACCATTCTTTATTGCAAAACCTGATAATTGACCGACAGGTTCTTGCAGTAGGATTGATTAGGCAGACCAAACAGTTTTTTTATGGAGGTTTGATTAGACACACCAAGCGGTTCTTTGATGGAGGTGGTTCTTGATGTAGCTTTGAATAGACAGACCAAGATGTTCTTTGATGGAGGTTTGATTAGACCGAGCAAACGGTTCTTTGTTGGAGGTGGTTCTTGATGTAACTTTGATTAGACAGACCAAAAGGTTCTTTGATGGAGGTTTGATTAGACACACCAAGCGGTTCTTTGATGGAGGTGGTTCTTGATGTAGCTTTGATTAAACAGACCAAGAGGTTCTTTGATGATTAGACAGATGAAACGTTTCTTGATGGGGGCTATTTTTTTAAAAATTACCAGCTATGGTTCGCTGACCCTCACACGACTCATCCACTGCTGTCACTACGTCGTGTGCTAGATATGTTTCTTGATTTCACCCCCAACATAAACAACATATGTCTCACCGGGGATTTACTATCAGCAGTCAGGCATCGAAACCATTCGGCCACGTGCACCAAAAAAGGTTGCATTATTTATCACCATTATGTGATCTAGGGAGACAGTGGTCTCAAGGCAGGGTGTCCGCCTCGAGGGCCAGAAGTCGCGGGTTGGAATCACTGTGGAGACCGTGATTTTGTCACATGGATCTTCTGGTAAAAACTTCCCTGATCTCTGGGTAGTGAGATCAGACCCCTGATCTCTAGGAAGTGAGGTCGGACCCCTGATCTCTAGGAAGTGAGGTCGGACCCCTGATCTCTAGGAAGTGAGGTCGGACCCCTGATCTCTGGGTAGTGAGGTCGGACCCCTGATCTCTGAGTAGTGAGGTCGGACCCCTGATCTCTGAGTAGTGAGGTCAGACCCCTGATCTCTGGGTAGTGAGGTCGGACCCCTGATCTCTAGGAAGTGAGGTCGGACCCCTGATCTCTGGGTGGTGAGGTCGGACCCCTGATCTCTGGGTAGTGACATCAGACTCTGGTGTTCAGTGCCAAGCATGGTAAAAATACCTTGGCAATTAAATATTGAAAAGAGTAGGCTTAACAACCGCTGCCTGGACAAAATTTTAGTTTAAAAATCTACCCAAATTATTTCTTATCTTCCCCCAGGTCTAGTACGCCGCATAAATTGTAAAAATGCCTACTACATATAGCCGAAGCATTTGGCTACCTGGCAACAGACATTAACATGCCTGTTTGAATACTAGTATCCAAGTATGTGGATGCCAGCATATATGGGCATAGCCGCAGGTTATCAACTAGCGAATAGAGAAGCCAAGAAATGAAGAAATAGTACGTTAATTAGTTATAGGCTCAGACCGATAAGAATTTAAAAGTGTATTTATAAATACAAATAAGGAATAGATGAAATCATGGAACAATAAAAGGAAGGGATGATAACTAAATACTCAAGAAGCCAATAACAAAATTGTAGATTAGGAAGTAATTAAATGTTTTCTTGGCCCAGTTCTCTGAGCATATTTGCAATGGAAAATGATAGTTTAATAAAAAATTTTCTGTAATACATTGAATTTGTTATCTTTCTATGCTTGCATGCTTTTTATAGTACTACATTAAATCAGTGCATGAGCGACCCATAGCTGACCGCTAGTGTTAGGGCCAGCGAACCAGAGCTACCAAGACCCTTCTACACCTCCACATGGTGATCCTGGATAACAGGCTGCAACAGAAAAAATATATAGAGGCAGGTAAATCAAAAGAAACATATGTAAAATATGTGCACAAGCAGAACATATCTCAGAAAGCGAATAAAACAGCAAAAATAGACTTCGAAAAAAAACTTGCTCAGAGGATCAAGACTGATAGTAAAAGCTTCTTCTCTTATGTTAGGAATAAACAAAGAACGAAAGACAAAGTAGGCCCTCTCATAGACAGTACAGGGAAAATAACAAGTGAGAATAGGGAGGCAGCTAATCTGCTCAATCACTACTTTGGCACAGTCTACACAAAAGAGGACTGCTCCGAGATCCCAGAGCCTATAGATATTTTTCAAAGAGACATGGATACAGCAGGATTAGGATCAATCTGTATTACAGAGGAAATGGTTTTTTAAAAATTGGAGGGGTTGAAAGTGAATAAATGTCCAGGTCAAGATGGTATTCACCCAAAATTGCTGTATGAAATTAGAGACCAACTAGCAAAACCATTGGCTATATTATGTTCTCAATCACTTACAAAAGGGATTGTTCCACGGGATTGGAAAGATGCAGGAGTGATCCCCTTATTCAAAAAAGGCAAAAAATCAGATCCAGCAAATTATAGACCGGTGAGTTTAACGAGCATAGTCTGTAAATTGTTAGAGTCAATAATCAAAGAAAACATTGTAATGCATTTAGACAAATTTAATCTAATTAGAAATAGTCAGCATGGGTTTACTAGAGGGAGATCATGCTTAACAAATCTATTAGAATTCATGGAGGAGGTTACTAAAATCATAGATAAAGGGGAGCCAGTGGATGTTATTTATCTAGACTTTGCAAAGGCCTTTGATAGAGTACCTCATCAAAGATTATTTCGAAAGTTAAAATCACATGGAATAGGTGGGGAAGTTGCCAAATGGATTGAAAATTGGTTAACGGGAAGAAGGCAGAGGGTGGGCATAAATAAGGAGTACTCTGAGTGGTGTGAAATGAAAAGTGGTGTGCCACAGGGCTCGGTTTTGGGATAAATTTTGTTCTTGATATAAATAAATGATTTGGACATTGATATGGGATCCATGATTGCAAAATTTGCTGATGACACAAAACTATGCAGTAGTGTCTCATCTAAAGCGGAAGTGGATATATTGATGTCGGATTTAGATAAAATTCGAGAATGGTCTGTAAGCTGGCAAATGGAGTTTAATGTAGATAAATGTACAGTCATCCACATGGGTAGATCCAATATGGAACATAATTACAGAATGGGAGAAAACAATATTAGAAAGATAGATAAGGAAAGGGACCTAGGGGTTATAATAGATCATACAGGAAAGGTGAGTGAGCAAGTTAATGTAGCAGTGAAAAAGGCAAATGCAATGTTAGGTATGATAAAAAGAAATTTTAAACATAGGAGCAAGGAAGTGATCGTCAAACTGTATAAAGCTTTAGTTAGACCTAGATTGGAGTACTGTGTACAGGTGTGGAGTCCTTATCATAGAGGGGACATAAACATGCTAGAAAGAATACAAAAAAGAGCGACAAAGATGATAGTGGGATTCCAGAATTACAGTTATGAGGAACGACTCAGAAAAACCGGCCTACAGTGTCTCGAAGAGAGAAGAATTCGTGGTGACTTAATACAGGTTTATAAGATGATCAGAGGAATCGATAAATTAGACTATAACAAGTTTTTTAAAATACAGCCACCTACAATAACACGAGGGCATAGCTACAAGCTGACTAAAGAGATGTCCAGGTTAGATATTAGGAAATATTTTTTTAGTCATAGAGTGGTGTCTGCTTGGAATGCATTGCCAGGGAAGGTAGTGGAGGCAGGGACAGTTAATGCATTTAAGAATAAACTGGATGCGCATAGCTTTTAGAGCAAGGTGATGTAAATGTAACTGGTTGTATACAGACTCTGCAGGGTCTTCTAAACCAGTATAAAGACGTTGAGTTAAGTTAAGAGCAGACTGGCTAAGGAGGACGGATTGAAGAGGGAATGCTAACCCGGCACTCAAAAAATACTTCCTGAAGTCAGATGTGTTGGGTCGTTAGATGCAAATATCGCAGTCGAGCTGTAAACTACAACACCACACCTTCCGTTCTCTGGACTACATTCTGCTACTTAGGCCAGTGTCAGGGTTTGGTAGCGGGAGATTTAGAACTAACAAAGCCAAATCAAACAAGTAAATTATAGCTCAAATTAAGTCACCTGTATTATTATGTACTACTTGGCTAATTAGCAGAAGTAAAATAGTTTGTCAAATACATTTATATTTTCATGAATGTTTGTTTTCCGTATGTGTTTTTATTGACTGAGTTAAAGGACTGAAATAATTTGCACACACATTAATACTTGATAATGCCAGTTTGGCTTCTAGTTTCACAGATTTTGAAAGCAGCAACGGGAGTCTGTTGTCATCATGAAAGTACTGAATGTGGCAACACTTACAACGCTTGGGTCTAACAATTCTCCAGAAATTGTAATAAATGTGAAGAAAACACAACTGGGTTATACAACAATAGGAGAATCTGGTTTATGATATAAAACAATAGGAGAATCTGGTTTATGATATACAACAATAGGAGAATCTGGTTTATGATATAAAACAATAGGAGAATCTGGTTTATGATATAAAACAATAGGAGAATCTGGTTTATGAGCCAAGAGTAATCAAGGTCAGGTAAACCATACTGACCAAGGTGAGAGCCAAGAGTAATCAAGGTTAGGTGAACCATACTGATCAAAGTGGAAACAAAGAGTAACCAAGATCAGGTGAAACATGCAGTCCAAGTACCTACCTCTCTTCCATGCAGTGCGCCTGGAAACTTGAGGTGCCACAGCGGTCTGGCCAACTAGGTCGGAATCGACACTATAATCCCCTAATAGTGAGAAACCTTGTATTACACTACAGCAAGGAGGTCTCATTTTTAAGTACTCCCCAAAATGTAAGAAGATGCACCGTAACCAAGGAAATGTAATTAAGAGTTAACTCAGCACAAGCAACTTCGAACAACAACAATGATTCATATTGAGTGAAAAACATTCAAGTAGATGCTAGCAAATCATTTTATAATGAACTTTATTGTAATTGGTAGAAATATGTATCAAAGAACACATGTACATACAAAATTTGGCCTCATGCACACACAACATCCATGTGTAGATCTGGGGTTCCCTCACTCAGGACAACATAATAGGACTACTGCTCCATTCTATGCACGTTGATAAAGGCAACAATGCAGGTTTGTGCATGGGGCTAGCAACCTCATTTGTCAACAAAAAATAGCAAAATCCTGCAAGCTGCTCAACTGCACCGATGAAAAGGGCTTCGAGACATTCCTTTGTGTTCGGGTTTTCTGATCGTGTTAAATCTTTGGTCCTATCGCCAGGATGAAGTCCACAGCCCTTTCCAAGTCTGAGCGGTGGCCCCATAGTTTTTGCCTCAGTTCTGCTCCATCTGGCCAGGTCTGGCATCTTAGTTCTTCATAGGCCAGACATTTTTGAAGTACGTGTTCAGGGGTCTGGACTCCTGTCCCACATAGACATTCATTTGTTTGGGAGATTTTGAGCCGATATAGGTGGCCCAGTAATCTGCTGTGGCCTGTTCTCATGTGGAAGATTGCTGTTTGTTAGTGGATTGGGTCTGGACTGTTATGCTCTCCCATTTTATACTGGCTGCGAATGATAGTTTTTGCCTTCTTATATGGCACTTTATGGGTATATTGTTCTGTTTTCCCACCTGCTTTGGAAAGTGCATCAGCTCTCTCGTTTCCCGTGATTCCACATTAAGGGGGAGCCACTGGAGTGTGATCTTTAAGATCTTTTGTATGGCACATAGCTCTGTGCTCCTAGAGGTGTCATGTGGTTAAAGGTTTCGAGGCTGCAGGCTTTCATTAACAAGTATCTTCTTGACAAACTTTGTGTTGGATGGCCAGAGGTAATGGCAAACACAGATCTGTGGAGGAAAGAACATGGCAGCAAGCAATTGGCGATAGGAAATGGGGAGGGATAGGAAATAATCTCACAAAGAAGCCGGACAACATAACTAGAAATGCTCTGGATTGGAATACACATGGACAGATAAGAGTGGGAAGGTCAAAGAACTGATGACAGCGAATAGACGAGAAGGTAGTCAGTTCTTATTGTTCTTCGTTCATCCTCAGATCAAGATCCCGGTTTCTCTTACAAAGGACATTGTTGTTTGTAAGGCTGTTTTATCTCCATTCAGCTTTTGCCTCATATGTGTCTCGTGAGGCCAGTATCATGCTTTCTCTTCCTGCGTGAGCATGCAGCTTTGTAGACTGTGTTCCACCGTCATGATATGCTCCCCACATGGACACTTGTCATCTGTCCCAATCCTCATTTTGTTGTAAAGCTGACCCTTGAGTCTGTAATGCCCAGTTCTCGGTTAAATTAAAGTAGCTGTCTTCTTTTCAGAAGTTGGGGAAGTCAGTTCTATTGGGGTCTCTTTTGTGGTCCCATGTTCCAAGGTTGGGGTCTCTTTTGTGGTTCCTAGGTTGGGGTCTCTTTTGTGGTTCCAAGGTTGGGGTCTATTTTGTGGTCCCATGTTCCAAGGTTGGGGTCTCTTTTGTGGTCCCATGTTCCAAGGTTGGGGTCTATTTTGTGGTCCCATGTTCCAAGATTGGGGTCTCTTTTGTGGTCCCATGTTCCAAAGTTGCTGTTGTTTGCGAATGCCCACGATGAATAGGTTTACTCTTTAGTGCGCCCTGAAAAAGACGTTAAGTGACGAGTTGCAGTAGCTTTCCTCACATCCAGAGCATGCCGATGAAGGTGGACCAGGGTCCTCAGGCGGTTGTGCTATGCTTGGCTTCATCTGCGTGCCGCTCACTACTAAGGGGATCACGTTGATCCCTCACCTAGTTAGCCAGTCTGCCATGAAAACAGCCTGTTTCCAGGGAGGGCCACTAGGAAGCCAAGGTGAGGGTCTTGGTCAGTATATTTTGCCTGACCCTGACTAACATGTCTGACCAGTATATTTTGCCTGACCAGACGTTAGCCTTCTTCCCCCACCTGACCAGACATTAGCCTTCCTCCCCCACCTGACCAGACGTTAGTCTTCCTCCCCCACCTGACCAGACGTTAGCCTTCCTCCCTCACCTGACCAGACGTTAGTCTTCCTCCCCCACCTGACCAGACGTTAGCCTTCCTCCCCCACCTGACCAGACGTTAGCCTTCCTCCCCCCGCCTGACCAGACGTTAGCCTTCCTCCCTCACCTGACCAGACGTTAGCCTTCCTCCCCCCGCCTGACCAGACGTTAGCCTTCCTCCCTCACCTGACCAGACGTTAGCCTTCCTCCCCCCGCCTGACCAGACGTTAGCCTTCCTCCATCACCTGACCAGACGTTAGCCTTCCTCCCCCCGCCTGACCAGACGTTAGCCTTCCTCCCCCACCTGACCAGACGTTAGCCTTCCTCCCCCCCCCCCGCCTGACCAGACGTTAGCCTTCCTCCCTCACCTGACCAGACGTTAGCCTTCCTCCCCCCCCCACCTGACCAGACGTTAGCCTTCCTCCCCCCGCCTGACCAGACGTTAGCCTTCCTCCCCCACCTGACCAGACGTTAGCCTTCCTCCCCCCCCCACCTGACCAGACGTTAGCCTTCCTCCCCCACCTGACCAGACGTTAGCCTTCCTCCCTCACCTGACCAGACGTTAGCCTTCCTCCCCCACCTGACCAGACGTTAGCCTTCCTCCCTCACCTGACCAGACGTTAGCCTTCCTCCCCCCGCCTGACCAGACGTTAGACTTCCTCCCTCACCTGACCAGACGTTAGCCTTCCTCCCCCCGCCTGACCAGACGTTAGCCTTCCTCCCCCCGCCTGACCAGACGTTGGCCTTCCTCCCCCACCTGACCAGACGTTAGCCTTCCTCCCCCCCCCCCCCCCCCCCCCCCCCCCGCCTGACCAGACGTTAGCCTTCCTCCCTCACCTGACCAGACGTTAGCCTTCCTCCCCCCCCCCCCCCCCCCACCTGACCAGACGTTAGCCTTCCTCCCCCACCTGACCAGACGTTAGCCTTCCTCCCTCACCTGACCAGACGTTAGCCTTCCTCCCCCCCCCACCTGACCAGACGTTAGCCTTCCTCCCCCCGCCTGACCAGACGTTAGCCTTCCTCCCCCCGCCTGACCAGACGTTAGCCTTCCTCCCTCACCTGACCAGACGTTAGCCTTCCTCCATCACCTGACCAGACGTTAGTCTTCCTCCCTCACCTGACCAGACGTTAGCCTTCCTCCCTCACCTGACCAGACGTTAGCCTTCCTCCCTCACCTGACCAGACGTTAGCCTTCCTTCCCCCGCCTGACCAGACGTTAGCCTTCCTCCCTCACCTGACCAGACGTTAGCCTTCCTCCCCCCGCCTGACCAGACGTTAGCCTTCCTCCCTCACCTGACCAGACGTTAGCCTTCCTCCCCCCGCCTGACCAGACGTTAGCCTTCCTCCCTCACCTGACCAGACGTTAGCCTTCCTCCCCCCGCCTGACCAGACGTTAGCCTTCCTCCCTCACCTGACCAGACGTTAGCCTTCCTCCCCCCCCCCACCTGACCAGACGTTAGCCTTCCTCCCCCCCCCCCCACCTGACCAGACGTTAGCCTTCCTCCCCCCGCCTGACCAGACGTTAGCCTTCCTCCCCCCGCCTGACCAGACGTTAGCCTTCCTCCCCATGTTCCAAGGGAAACCAGATAGATAAATGAAGAACGACAATCTATGAGTCACTGACCTTAATATTGCCTCAACCCAGTTACAGGAACAGATTCCTCTACGCTCAAAGTCAGGTGAGCAAAACAGTAATAATCAAATATGATAATTCACATTAAAATAAACAAATGTACAGCCATTTGTAAAAACAATGTTGAAGAATTAGCTTAATGGGTGCCCATATAGTGCTGAGATATCTATGTACGTATGGACTGAAATGGCGTACTGTACAAGCACAAAGAATAGTAGTTGGAGGTTATGATCATCATCAGGAATTGGAGGATCTGATCATCAGCAGTTGGAGGTCATCTCTGCCACTGTTATTGGCACCATGAAACAATCACTGGCCACATCTCGTGACTATTCCGCCAGTGCCAAGAACAGGAACAGAGAAGCAGATCATGGACATCACTGACATGAACATTGTAAGCAGAAACATATGCCAACACGGCATCAACAGAAATGTAGAGTAGAGCTTCGTCTTTTTTGTCTGTTCTCAAACTCCCGCTACCAAGCCCTGAAAAGGGCTTTGTATGTAGCTGGATGTTGTCCGGATAATGGAATGCGTTGTGTCATAGTTTACAGCTTGACTGCGATATTTGCACCTTTCGGTCCGACACATCAGTCTTCAGCAGACATTCTTGTGTACCGGGTTAGCCTTCCCTCTTCGATTCTTTCTCCTTACCCATTCTGCGATGTTGCAGCCTGTTATCCAGGATCACCGCGTGGAGGTGTAGAAGGGTCTTGACAGCTCTGGGTCGCTGGCCCTGATGCTAGCAACGGGCTTTAGGCCACTGCAGGTTATGCACTGCTCAGCATCTGGATCTCAGAGTTCAGCTATTGTACAATACATGTCTACATAGCAAATCTTGCGTGCCATTTTGCTTTTCAAAACAGTCTTTTTGTAAAGAACATTAATCATTACATAGTGGAGAGCCGCGTAGCGCAGTGGTTAACGAGCTGGCTTCGCATCTGAGTGGTCCTGAGTTGAGGCAGTAATGTTTTTTTCAGACCGCAATGGCTACCGGGTCGGCCCAGCCTTAAATGGGTACCGGTTCAGTCCGGGAAGTAAAAGTGGCGAGGGAGAGGAGATGGCTACCGCCCTCAAATAGCCGAGCCTTTGAAATGTGAGATCGCTTACACCTCACACCCCTACGGCAGTAGTGCTATGGGATACTTTCCTTTTTTTTAAAAATGTAATTCTATTCCTGTTGTCCATGAAACATTTATAGAGCTGAGGAATAAAGGCCACCAGCAACTACAATCACCACACAAGGTTTTTATTTGACCTCCAATTGAGAATAAAAATATATACTTAACCCAGGTTTGAACACGTTCCATTAGCTAGGAGATGAGAATTCTAACCGCTTGTGACACACTCTTCAAAAACACAAGTTTTGTCTGCGTTAAAAATGACCATGTCATCAAATAGCAAACGAACACTAGTCTCACCTGTAGTGAAGGTAAACAATGCTAGTCTCACCTGTAGTGAAGGTAAACAATGCTAGTCTCACCTGTAGTGAAGGTAACCAATGCTAGTCACACCTGTAGTGAAGGTAAACAATGCTAGTCTCACCTGTAGTGAAGATAAACAATGCTAGTCTCACCTGTAGTGAAGGTAAACAATGCTAGTCTCACCTGTAGTGAAGGTAAACAATATTAGTCTCACCTGTAGTGAAGGTAAACAATACTAGTCTCACCTGTAGTGAAGCTAAACAATGCTAGTCTCACCTGTACTGAAGGTAAACAATACTAGTCTCACCTGTAGTGAAGGTAAACAATTTTAGTATCACCTGTAGTGAAGGTAAACAATACTAGTCTCACCTGTACTGAAGGTAAACAATACTAGTCTCACCTGTAGTGAAGGTAAACAATACTAGTCTCACCTGTACTGAAGGTAAACAATACTAGTCTCACCTGTAGTGAAGCTAAACAATGCTAGTCTCACCTGTAGTGAAGGTAAACAATACTAGTCTCACCTGTAGTGAAGGTAAACAATACTAGTCTCACCTGTAGTGAAGGTAAACAATACTAATCTCACCTGTAGTGAAGGTAAACAACCAAAGAAAAACATACAAGGCATAACCGTGCAAAAGCAAGATATTGTGTTACAGCTAAATTATCTTCATCATGGATGGAACAAACGAGAAGAGCATGCACAAAAACAGCTGACTGGTCAACATGGAGGAGCAGCACAGGTCCATCAAGTGGACACACACTTCATTGGGTTCAATTATTCTCTGTTGTTTGTGCTGGTCTCCATTTTCATGTCATTGACAAAGACCTTTTGGCGCTTGGCAAATTAAAAAAAAATGCTCACTATCTCTCAGCAAAGGGTCAAGTGTATGGATGTTGCTTGTTCCAGTAGCTCAGTGGTTGTACACAATCCTTCCCTGCCCGACCTGTCAATTATCCCACATCTTCACAATCATCGACTCTAGTAATCCCCCCCCCCCCCCCCTTTCAAAGCCAAAGTGGCAGCTCCTATATTGCCGCGTGCACCAGCAGGACCAGGTTATTACAATTCCATGGGGGTCTGAGGTCCCTGCGTCTGTGCCACATGCCACAGCGATCTCTTCTGTACCTTCGAAACAAATTGAGGCTGGGGCACAATGAATATCCCGAATATATAGGCCTCTCACAGTCACCCCCCTCGCTGGTGGGGGACTGAGACGCTAGTCCGGCCAGGCCAAACATACAGGTCAGGGTCAAGGCAATCTCTCTTCCGTGTAGCGCTTCCTGGAAACAGGCTGTTTTCATGCAGTCTGGTTGGCGTGGATTGATGTGATCTCCGTGGTAGTAAGATGAATACAAACAGCACGCTCAGGTTATGGAGAAAGCTACAACACACCACGTAAAGCCCTTTTCAGTGCGCAAACAAAAGAGTACACATTAAGTGACAACTCCACAGCTGAAGCAACTTCTTGTACTGTGGGTTGTTGTGAAGAGTTCCCCGCACGACAACCACCCTGCCTCTCACTCCCTCCAGCAGAGAGGTCAAACCCTGATTTGTTACGAAGCAACACATTGATATATACATCAGTGTCATTATCCAAATTATCAGTTGCTTAATCGCAGGGTCAGCTTTTCAATTACATTGAATGACGGTAACTCGCTGGCAGGGTCCTAGACATCACTGACGGTCTCGCTAGTAGAGCTCCGGCCATCACTGACGGTAACCCGCTGTTATGGTGGTAGCATCAACTGACGGTAACTCGCTGGTAGGGTCCTAGCCACCACTGACGGTAATTCGCTGGTACGGTCCTAGACACCACTGATGGTAACTCGCTGGTAGGGTCCTAGACACCACAGCTACATGGCAGAGAGATAGTGGGCTTGGTTTGTACATTGTGCTTGACCCTGACGAAATGTCTTGGTCAGTATGTTGTGCCTGACCGGACTAGCGTCTCAGTTCCCCCTGATCAGTATGTTGTGCCTGACCAGACTAGCGTCTCAGTTCCCCCCTGGTCAGTATGTTGTGCCTGACCAGACTAGCGTCTCAGTTCCCCCCTGGTCAGTATGTTGTGCCTGACCGGACTCTGGTCTCAGTTCTCCCCTGGTCAGTATGTTGTGCCTGACCAGACTCTGGTCTCAGTTCCCCCCTGGTCAGTATGTTGTGCCTGACCAGACTAGCGTCTCAGTTCCCCCCTGGTCAGTATGTTGTGCCTGACCAGACTAGCGTCTCAGTTCCCCCTGATCAGTATGTTGTGCCTGACCAGACTAGCGTCTCAGTTCCCCCCTGGTCAGTATGTTGTGCCTGACCAGACTAGCGTCTCAGTTCCCCCTGGTCAGTATGTTGTGTCTGGTCGGACTAGCGTCTCAGTTCCGCCTGGTCAGTATGTTGTGCCTGACCAGACTCTGGTCTCAGTTCCCCCCTGGTCAGTATGTTGTCTGACCAGACTAGTGTCTCAGTTCTCCCCTGGTCAGTATGTTGTGTCTGGTCGGACTAGCGTCTCAGTTCTCCCCTGATCAGTATGTTGTGCCTGACCAGACTCTGGTCTCAGTTCCCCCATGGTCAGTATGTTGTCTGACCAGACTCTGGTCTCAGTTCCCCCCTGGTCAGTATGTTGTCTGACCAGACTAGTGTCTCAGTTCTCCCCTGGTCAGTATGCTGTGCCTGACCAGACTAGCGTCTCAGTTCCCCCTGATCAGTATGTTGTGCCTGACCAGACTAGCGTCTCAGTTCTCCCCTGGTCAGTATGTTGTGCCTGACCAGACTAGCGTCTCAGTTCCCCCTGATCAGTATGTTGTGCCTGACCAGACTAGCGTCTCAGTTCCCCCTGGTCAGTATGTTGTGTCTGGTCGGACTAGCGTCTCAGTTCCCCCCTGGTCAGTATGTTGTGCCTGACCAGACTACCGTCTCAGTTCCCCCCTGGTCAGTATGTTGTGCCTGACCAGACTACCGCCTCAGTTCCCCCCTGGTCAGTATGTTGTCTGACCAGACTACCGTCTCGGTTCTCCTTCATGCCTGATAAAACAGCTTCACCAACCAAAGGTTTCTGTTGATTGCTGAATGTAGGAATGTGCCATTATTCATATAAAAGTTAGAAAACAAAATTGTATATTCAAAAACAGAAGAATGAACAGTAACACACGTTCTTACCACTCTCTGCTTGGACAAGAAGGCACTACCGCACGTCTGACAAGAAAATTCTAAGGAAATTAAATCGTCAAACATGACCCCCTCCAAAGTAGGCAGTTAGGTGAGACACTGCGTCAGAACATGCTCCCACACCTCCAGGGCAGGCAAGCAAAACAGCAGATCACGTGATCAAATTAGTGTCAATAAGACTTGACTTCCAGGCACTGACTTCCATGCTAGCCATTATTTCGTTTCTCAAACCCAACAGACTAGCCCAATGCCGCCTTGTCTTCGCTCTTCAATCTCCAAAGTTTACAATTAGTGTCAATTCTCAAAATCCACATATCACTCTCCCCCGTCCCATCACATTCACTCTCCCCCGTTCCTTCGCTCCTCCTCCCCGTCCCTTCTCTCCTTCTCTTTCCCCTCCCTTCTCCCATCCTATCTCTCCCTCCGTTCTCCCCACTTCCCCCTGTCTCTTCACTCCTCCTCCCTCCCCTGTCCCTTCTCTCCTCCTATCTCCCCCTCTCTTTCTCCTCTGTCCATTCTCTCCTCTCTCCCCCTCCCCTCTTCCCCCTGTCCCTTCTCTTCCCCTCGCCTCCTCTCCCTCCCCCAATTATGTTTTCACGTTGTTATTGCCTGAACTGAGCATAAGAAACCTGAAAACATCCAGGACCACCTTGTCAAGTATACCACAAGATGGGAGCAGAGCAACTGTGACCCGCCACTAACGGGTCGGCGTCATCAGTACAAGTGGCTTCCAACAACAACCTACACGACTTAACGGGGTTGAAAGGGCGTGCCTCACAGAGGAAGAGGGAACACGTTGAAAGTGTGTGTCTCACAGAGGAAGATGGGGGCCACGTTGAAAGTGTGTGTCTCACATAGAAAGAGAGAACACGTTGAAAGGGCGTGCCTCACAGAGGAAGAGGGAACACGTTGAAAGTGTGTGTCTCACATAGAAAGAGGGAACACGTTGAAAGTGTGTGTCTCACAGAGGAAGAGAGAACACGTTGAAAGTGTGTGTCTCACACAGAAAGAAGGAACACGTTGAAAGTGTGTGTCTCACACAGAAAGAGGGAACACGCTGAAAGTGTGTGTCTCACACAGAAAGATGGAACACGTTGAAAGTGTGTGTCTCACACAGAAAGATGAACACGTTGAAAGTGTGTGTCTCACACAGAAAGATGGAACACGTTGAAAGTGTGTGTCTCACACAGAAAGATGAACACGTTGAAAGTGTGTGTCTCACATAGAAAGAGGGAACACGTTGAAAGTGTGTGTCTCACAGAGGAAGAGAGAACACGTTGAAAGTGTGTGTCTCACACAGAAAGAGGGAACACGTTGAAAGTGTGTGTCTCACACAGAAAGATGGAACACGTTGAAAGTGTGTGTCTCACACAGAAAGATGAACACGTTGAAAGTATGTGTCTCACACAGAAAGATGAACACGGTGAAAGTGTGTGTCTCACACAGAAAGATGAACACGGTGAAAGTGTGTGTCTCACACAGAAAGATGGAACACGTTGAAAGTGTGTGTATCACACAGAAAGATGAACACGTTGAAAGTGTGTGTCTCACACAGAAAGATGGAACACGTTGAAAGTGTGTGTCTCACAGAGGAAGAGGGAACACGTTTAAAGTGTGTGTCTCACACAGAAAGATGAACACGTTGAAAGTGTGTGTCTCACATAGAAAATGGAACACGTTTAAAGTGTGTGTCTCACACAGAAAGAGGGAACACGTTTAAAGTGTGTGTCTCACATAGAAAGAGGGAACACGTTTAAAGTGTGTGTCTCACACAGAAAGATGAACACGTTGAAAGTGTGTGTCTCACACAGAAAGATGGAACACGTTGAAAGTGTGTGTCTCACACAGAAAGATGAACACGTTGAAAGTGTGTGTCTCACACAGAAAGATGAACACGTTGAAAGTGTGTGTCTCACACAGAAAGATGAACACGTTGAAAGTGTGTGTCTCACACAGAAAGAGGGAACACTCAGTTCCGTTGAGTTGATGGAAAATCTGCCAAAACAAGATTATTTATGAAAAATATGCCTAAACAAAAAGGTTTGAGGAAACTATTTCAAAATGAAGATGATTTGTAGACAAGACACATGTAAAATGATTTAAGGACAATATACAAAAAATAAGAAATGTTGAATCGATGCAATAAAATACGGGTTGGAGGAAAATAAGAGTAATGAGTTGGAGGGGAAAATAAGAGTAATGAGTTGGAGGGGAAAATAAGAGTAATGAGTTGGAGGGGGAAATAAGAGTAATGAGTTGGAGGGGAAAAGAAGAAAAAGTCTACTTTGATTTTATGAAAATAAAAATGTCTTCGATATGAGGAAAATATCCTGCAATTAAATTAAATGTGTGGAAATGAAGCAAAAATTACTTATATTTGAATAAAAGATGCCAAAATTACAAGTAAGGAAAACACGCAAACTTGACAGTTTGTGGAAGCAGCAAAAATCAACAGAGTCGACGGATATAGACAAACAGGTGAACACGTACCGGAAGTTAGGTTGCAAGATGGGGAGGGGGTAAACAAAACCATACCAATTGGGGTTGTGGGGGACAGAAACTGGGAAGATGATGCTATGGACGATGCATACTTTGCAATCCCGCATTTGGCAAGTTCCTGTGTTATCATGCCTCTGGGATGAATGTTTTCTCAAGATGTTGAAAAACATCTCTGTAAACATGAACGTCCCCCCACACACACTGACCTCTCCTTCCTAAATCCGGCGAGCTAATTGGGCGATCTCTCACGTTGATGTTATCCCGGTCCACGAGGGAGGTCACCGTAGCTGGCTATTTGACTCTCTTCAACAGCCTTTGTTCCCCATCTCCGCTAGGTGTTCGCTCGTCTGCCTGTTACCTGAACTCCCGACAACACGATCCCTAGACAACTGGCTGACGTCACTTACCTAGATTCGATGAACCTACGACCTATCGTAGAGTGTGGCTCATATTTATTATTGGTATGATACAATGCGGAGTGCACAACTTCATTTTGTCAGTTGTTCAAACTAATTGAGGGATATTTAAATGCAACTAGACCGTAGACCATAATTGAGGATCGTTTGCTACCAGTGTTCGAAAGACTAGCATAGATTGGTTAGACTGAAACGTGCCAAGCATATCTTAAGACGAGAGTAAGGAGGATGGTATAAGGGGCTGGCTCATGCTGTTGAAACTATAAGCTACAAGACAAGATGTCTATAAAGATAAAGATGTCATACTCATAAAGATGTCTATCCATATGGTATGGGGGGAACGGAATACGCCTATGGCATAATGGGAGTGGTCAACGCATATGACATAAGGGGAGTGGTCAACTCCTATGACATAAGGGGAGTGGTCAACACATATGGCATAAGGGAGTAGTCAACACATCTGGCATAAGGGAGTGTCAACACCTATGACATAAGGGAGTGGTCAACACCTATGGCATAAGGGGAGTGGTCTGTCAGGTCCCTTAAAGTCAGATTGTATGAGTCGGTTTAGGGGAAACACGACAACCGCCATTTGGCTCGTGAAAGCTACAATCAAACTAAATGATTCTCCAGTTTGATATAACCAATCAGATTGTCTTTGGTTGAACGTGCTACACTTCGCCAAAGAGATAGGTCAGCCATGACACAAACCAGCACAAGGCAACCTCCATATCATGCATCATACAAAGCTGGCTGGTCTTTGATGGTCCAGTATACGTGCCTTCTTGTTGCTTCAAGTTGAGGCTCTCGTCTCACTGAAACATGAACGTATTCAGTACAAGTGCGATATCCGCATTGAAGGTCAACTGCAATGGATCTCCAGTGTACTCTTATCTCTTGCCGCAATTGTGCAATCTGGGAGACATTTTCCAGTCCATCTCCTGATGTAATCCACCCACTTAAATCGTTGTCTGCCTCTTGAACGACTGCCTTCCACCCTCCCCTCCAGTATGGTCTTCAACAAGGAGGTATGTCTTGTTATATGACCAAAATAACGTAACTGTCTAACCCTGATTTTGGTCATTCATTCTCTTTTCACCCCCAACTTGTCCAATACCTCCACATTTGTTTTCTTCTCTATCCAAGAAATGCGACCCAATCTTCTATATACCCACATTTCGAAGGCTTCAATACTCTTTTACAACTTGTTATTCATTGTCCATGTTTCTGCGCCATAAAGTAGTGACGAGTATACATAACACCTGACAATTCTCATTTTCAAATCCTGATTTATCTGCTTGGATGTCAGTATGTTGTGGATGTCAGTATGTGTCACATGTTGTGGATGTCAGTATGTGTCACATGTTGTGGATGTCAGTATGTGTCACATGTTGTGGATGTCAGTATGTGTCACATGTTGCTGAATACCATCTTGGCCATGCCTATTCCTTTTCTGATTTCTTGTTCACAGCCGCCATCTTTCGTTATTATATGACCTAGATAGGAGAAACTCTGTACCTGTTCTTCTTCTTCTTCTTCTTCTTCTTCTTCGTTCGTTCTCCATCTCCCACTACCAAACCCTAAAAGAGCTTAATTAGCAGAATGTAGTCCAGAGAACGGAATGCGTTGTGTCGTAGTTTACAGTTTGGCTGCGATATTTGCACCTTTCGGTCCAACACATCCGACTTCAGCAAGCATTTTTTTGAGTACCGGGTTAGCATTCCCTCTTCGATCCCTTCTCCTTAGCCAGTCTGCCCTGCTGCATCCTGTTATCCAGGATCACCGCGTGGAGGTGTAGAAGGGTCTTGGCAGCTATGATTCGCTGGCCCTGACGCTAGCAGTCAGCTATGGGTCGCTGACTGCTGCAGCTCATGCTCTGCTCAGCATCTTGATCCCGTACCTGTTCAAGTAGTTGAACTGTTATTTGTATCTGCATACATGGTTTCTTGTAACTTTTCCCAATTAGCATAGTCTTTGTTAGCTCCCACATTAAGGATTAGCTCTCACATTAAGCTCTCACATTAAGGATTAGCTCTCACATTAAGGATTAGCTCTCACATTTAGGATTAGCTCTCACATTAACGATTAGCTCTTACATTAAGGATTATGGTTCACCATTTCTCATTCTATATCTATTGGTTATATGAACGTCGTCTCTCAGACACTTCATCTCGAGGTATGCCAGGACAACTACAGACTAGCAAACAATTTCAAACACTGAAATGAGATCATGTATTTAGACGCTAGTCTGGTCAGGCACAACATAGTGACCAGGACGTCTTGTCAGGAGCAGGCACAACATACTGACCAGGACGTCGCGTCAGAATCAGGTAAAACATACTGACCAGGACGTCGCGTTAGGGGCAGGCACAATATACTGACCAGGACGTCTCGTCAGGAGCAGGCACAACATACTGACCAGGACGTCGCGTCAGGGGCAGGCACAACATACTGACCAAGACCACTATCTTTTATGTAGGCAGCCGGGCGTTCCCAGGAAACCATTTTCAATTACTAAGCAGTAATCTACCGTGAAATGTAAAAAAAGACGTCCTATTGATTTCAATCCACATCAGAGGACTCTCCGCCAACGAAAAGAAAGTTATGTAACGTTCCCTGGAAACAGCTGTTTTCAATGCAGTCTGGCTGACGAGAGGTGGTTCGACGTAATCCCCGTAGTAGTGAGCGTCACGCAGATGAAGCCAAGCATAACACAACCGCCTGGAAGACCTCGATCCACCTTCATCAGCACGCTCGGGTGTGAGGAAAGCTACTACAACCAGTCGCTTAAAGCCCTTTTCAAGGGGCTGAAAAAAAGTCAACTTACTCATTATGTGCATTTAACAACAACAACAACAACTGGGCATTGTTTTCTTGTTTCCCCGATCATTTACAATAGCCATTTTTCACAAGCCGGACTGCAATCAGTCAGAAATTGCAAACTTTACGAAAAGTCTGTCCGCGGCTAGAATTGTTAGCTCAAAAAAACTGCTAAACAGAATGGAGTCTCCTTGTCGACCACAACAATCTTTGTACACAAGTGTTGAACTATGTTCATAACAAATTTCGCAGAAAATGCAGTCTATCTGTATATATTTACAAATATAAGCAGCACAGAATGTAGACTCAACGCTATTGGAATAAATAATACGAACAATGAGACTTACCAAACAGTACCGTGAACTTTGAACTCGAAGCTAATGTAGGATATCAACCTGTTATTGACATGGGCGAGCAAGGGCCCGGCCTAGGCAGCGTCTGAGGCAAGGTCACAAGTCGCACACTCCCAGGTGATAGAACAGGGAGGAAATGTTCCCCCGATGAATGCATTTTAGCGACACCTTTCTTCCGCCAGGAGCAGTGTTATACTTATCTCACGCAGAGGCGGAGCGGACATGGGTGGTCAGACCAGTGGGAGTTGAAAGTGGGAAACCTCAAGCTGTGTCAATCTTATATTCCCCTTGTGATCCAAGGAAACCTCAAGCTCAATCGTATATTCCCCTTGTGATCCAAGGAAACCCCAAGCTCAATCTGATATTCCCCTTGTGATCCAAGGAAACCCCAAGCTCAATCTTATATTCCCATTGTGATCCAAGGAAACCTCAAGCTGTGTCTATCGTATATCCCCCCCCCCCCCTAGTGATCCAAGGAAACCCAAGTGTGTGGGGGCTCAATGACCGCTGGGAGAAGTGTGTGGAGCCCCAATGAGAGAACTTTGAAGGGGACTAGGGCCCCAAACCTCCAGGTGAGTAATTGTATTTTTCCAGCCCAAAGGTCGGATACTTTTTGAACCCACCTCGTATATTGACTGTACTACTGTCACAGTCCTAGCTTACCACGTGACAACACTGTCACAGTCCTAGCTCACCACGTGACAACACTGTCACAGTCCTAGCTCACCACGTGACAATACTATCACAGTCCTAGCTCCCCACGTGACAATACTATCACAGTCCTAGCTCACCACGTGACAATACTATCACAGTCCTAGCTCACCACGTGACAATACTTGCCTCACTAGTGCACATTTCACCTACAGTTCCTCCATATCGCTGTCTTGTTCTTCTCCATCATCTGTTCTCACATATATCATACCCATCTCGTCTATAAAGTTTGATGAGCCAACTCAAATTTCTGTCGTCATGTCACAGTCCGTTCTTCCGATAGGCTCGAGAGGATCATGCCGTCACTCCGCTCTTCCAACGGAGTCGACATCCCTGAAGAATATGTTTCACTTTCTGTGTATCACCACTACAAGACCAGACACTCGATCGGCCAGTTCTTAATTTATGAAACACAAGGCGTCCGAGTCTGCAGCAATCAGCCTGCAGCCAAAACTTGATCCGTTTCGGGCCATGCGTTGCTGAACAACTCTACACAGGCACAAATCATATCATCACTTCGTCCCTTTCTGTTCTACCCCATGGATCTGTTAAGTCGCTCTGGGCGCCGCCTATGCTCAAGGACTGCTGGAGACCACTATTCCCAAAGCTAAGAGCACGGATAATGTTACGGTGGGAATATATTTGGAAGTGTTCAGGTGGCCCGTTTCTCAAATTCGTATTTTTCTTGTAGCCAGGCGATATTGTCATCCGCTGGGAGTCGATTCTAACTTCACAATTTCTATTTGTTTTTTAAAAGAAAAAAGAAAGTCCTATAGTAGACAGTGCTGCCAGTGATAAAGTGTAAGAGTCTTCATTGCGATAGGTCACAGCTTGAATGAGGTGTGGTGGTCAGTCCCCTTACATAACTTTGTGCATGTAACTTCTTTACAGCTGGGTTGACTGGAGCGTTCCAGAATTGAACCTTTGCCATAAACATCGAGTGCTGTACAAACTACCCTGACCAGACGTCAACAGCGACTGTTACTTCTCCTTACTTGGTTCTGTTGTTTTAGCTAAGGTTTAGATCAGAGTGCCGACAATAAGCTTGTCCTTGCGGTGGTTTCCCTATGTTGTCAATAAATTTACAGGGGGTTAGATAATGTCTTCCTTAAATAACCAAGTGCAGGGATGTGCATGGAGCTGGCATTTTGTACACCTAAGTGTACGGAAACACTGATTGCATTGCGAGATTCTCCCTACAATAAACTCCCTACAATATACTCCCTACAAAATACTCCCTACAAGATTATCCCTACATGATTCTCCCTGCTAGATTCTCCCTACAATAAACTCCCTACAAGAAACTCGCTACAAGAAACTCCCTAATAGATTCTCCCTACAATAAACTCCCTACAATAAAATCCCTACAAGAAACTCCCTACAAGAAACTCCCTACTAGATTCTCCCTACAAGAAACTCCTCAATAGATTCTCCCTATTTTAAACTCCCTACAAGAAACTCCCTACTAGATTCTCCCTGCTAGATTCTCCCTACAAGATTCTCCCTGCTAGATTCTCCATACAAGATGTAACTGGTCTGTAGGGGAGAACCCTCTTCTGAATCCAGCCTGCTCACAGGGTTGTTGGAGGTCCAGTTGTTGGAGGGCCAGTTGTTGGAGATCCAGTTGTTGGAGGTCCAGTTGTTGGAGGTCCAGTTGTTGGAGGTCCAGTTGTTGGAGGGCCAGTTGTTGGAGGTCCAGTTGTTGAGGCCTAGCTGTTGGAGGTCCAGTTGTTGCAGATCCAGTTGTTGCAGATCCAGTTGATGGAGGTCCAGTTGTTGCAGATCCAGTTGATGGAGGTCCAGTTGTTGGAGGCCCAATTGTTGCAGATCCAGTTGATGGAGGTCCAGTTGTTGGAGGCCCAGTTGTTGCAGATCCAGTTGATGGAGGTCCAGTTGTTGAGGTCCAGTTGTTGGAGGTCCAGTTGATGACCGAACCTGTTGGCCAGGACCTTAGAGAATATTTTATAAATCCTCAGTCCGGTAGTAAGCAGATAGTCCTCCAGGAGTTTGGTGTCGCCCGTCTTGTGGGTGAGTATAGTTTGTTAGGCTTTCCATTGATCTGGGATTGGCTCCTACATGAAGCACTTGTTAAATAAGAGAGCTGTAGTGCTAGAATGTCTCCTCTCGCCCTAGGAATGTCTATGGTCATTCCGTCTTCTTCAGGAGATGTGCCTGACTTTACCTCTTGGATCGCATGAGTAACCTCATCCGGGTGGATCAACTGAACAAGTTCTAGCTTGGTTATCACCGATACTTTTTGGACCGTCTCCTAGGACGAGAAAAGGTTAGTATAGTACTGTTGACACGCTGTCTCTATAGCCCGTCTATCAGGTGAGATGGTGTTATCGGCCGGCATATCTGTTGATATGGTGTTATTATTCTTTTGTTGTTGTTGCTTAGATGTTTGCCTCACTAGTTTCTACTGGCGGAGGCGCGCCATTTTCCACCCCAGACCGTAGTCCATTGGGCGATATCAGGACGCATAAACCAGTGATTGGATGCATGTGTGCATCTGTATGTACCTATGCTAGGGTTGTGCGCCCTCAGAAGCTAGCCCAACCAAAGTGCAATGGAAGGGCCTTACCACGAGGGCGCGTGTGAAAGTTGTGCAGGAGTGTGACTGTAGGACAGAGTCAAATGAAACAGAGTGAGGTGGGAGGGGAGAGAAGGGGAAGAGTAGCCCCCAGGGTGAGTCTTCCTAATCCTGTGGAGTGTGTGTGTTATTAGTCTGCCAATCCGTTAAGGTGGTGTTATAAAAAAAAGGTAAGTGTCTGAAGAATGGTATTCTTCTGCACCATATTCGTATGGCATATTAATATCTTGTGCCTTTCTTCAGATGTCTTGACCAGTCTTTGTGTTTGATGCTGTTCGTAGTCAGCTATGAGCAGATGACGTATTCTTTTATTTAGTTCACATAACGCCATCTTGCTCGGTGTGCCTTCTTTGCATCTCGCGAAAACGTCTCCTACCTTCTCTAATTATGGAAAATCTCTCCTACCTCCTCTAATCTGGATAATCTCTCCTACCTCCTCCAATTATGGATCATCTCTCCTACATCCTCTGATCATGGATAATCTCTCCTACCTCCTCTAATCAGGGATCATCTCCTACCTCCTCTAATCATGGATCATCTCTCCTACCTCATCTAATCATGGATCATCACCTACCTCCTCTAATCATGAATCATCTCCTACCTCCACTAATCATGGATAATCTCCTACCTCCACTAATCATGGATCATCTTCTACCTCTAATCATGGATCATCTCCTACCTCCTCTAATCATGGATCATCTCCTACCTCCTCTAATCATGGATAATCTCTCCTACCTCCTCTAATCAGGGATCATCTCCTACCTCCTCTAATCATGGATCATCTCTCCTACCTCATCTAATCATGGATCATCTCCTACCTCCTCTAATCATGGATCATCTCTCCTACCTCATCTAATCATGGATCATCTCCTACCTCCTCTAATCATGGATCATCTCCTACCTCCACTAATCATGGATCATCTTCTACCTCTAATCATGGATCATCTCCTACCTCCTCTAATCATGGATCATCTCCTACCTCCTCTAATCATGGATAATCTCTCCTACCTCCTTTAATCATGGATAATCTCTCCTACCTCCTCTAATCGTGGATCATCTCTCCTACCTCCTCTAATCATGGATCATCTCCGACCTCCTCTAATCATGGATCATCTCTCCTGCCTCTTCTTCTTCTTCTGTGTTCGTTCTCAATCTCCCGCTAACAAGCCCCGACCACAGGACTTTGCAAGCAGCAGGATGTAGTCGGGAGAATGGAATGCGTTGTGTTACTAGTTTATAGCTTGACTGCGATATTTGCACCTTTTGGTCCGACACATCCGTCGTCGGCAGCTTCAAGAAAAGTCACGTGAGCAGTCAAATCCATTTTATTTTGCCATCAATGACCCGACAAGGGCATTTGCTTTGGTTGGTAGGGACAGACTCTTCAAAATCCTCTCTAAAATAGGCTGCCAGAGCAAACTGTTACGACTAATAATATCCTTCCATGAGACATGACAGGAACAGTTCAATTTGATGGTAGTATATCACAACCATTTGGTATTCGAAGTGGTGTTAAGCAGGGCTGCGGTCTGGCCTCGACACTGCCAAATCTTATTTGCTCTGTTACTGAAGCATACAGTAGATAACGCACATGAAGAAATCTGCCTTCACACTAGGCCGGGTGGGTTGGCTGTTTAGCCCTGCACAGCTCAAGGTCAAAACTAAGACACATGAAGCCATAATTATGGACTTGCTCTTCGCTAATGATGCTGTTATTGTCGCCCACAGTCAGAGGAAACTTCAGAGATTGATGGATCGCTTCTCCCAGACTTGCAAAGATGTTAGTCTCACAATAAGTCTCAACACAACAAATGTGCTGGGACAGGAAATGGATGTCACGCCAAGTCTTAGCATCGACAATTATGAACTAGCAGCTGTGCACCAATTCACATACCTGGGATCCATCATCAACGGCAATCTCTCTCTAGACCTATAAATAGACAGTCGTATTGACAAAGCTGCTGTTATATTTGCTCCTCTCCCAACGCGTGATTGTGAAAACCAGAAACTAATAATTAGAACTAAGACATTTGTTTACAACGCATGTATCGACATCATGCTCCTATATGGCAGCGAAACGTGGACAACCTATGCCAAACAAGAGCATACGATTAACACTTTCCATCTACAGCGTCTGCGATCCGTTCTTGGAATTATATGAAAGGGACACAGTTGACAAATACTCATGTCCACTCTCACATCGGTCTACCAAGCATGTACATTCTCCCAAGGCAGCAAAGACTAGGATGATGTCCACTCTCACATCGGTCTACCAAGCATGTACATTCTCCCAACGCAGCAAAGACTAGGATGATGTCCACTCTCACATCGGTCTTCCAAGCATGTACATTCTCCCAAGGCAGCAAAGACTAGGATGATGTCCACTCTCACATCGGTCTTCCAAGCATGTACATTCTCCCAAGGCAGCAAAGACTAGGATGATGTCCACTCTCACATCGGCCTTCCAAGCATGTACATTCTCCCAAGGCAGCAAAGACTAGGATTACTTGGTCACGTTTATTGCATGGAAGATGGTCGTATTCTCAAAGATAACCTCTATAGACAATTGATGGATCGCAAAAGAAGTCGTCCGACCACAGCTGAGATTCAAATATCTGTGTAAACGTGACCTGAAGGTACGAAGATGGGAGACATCCTGGGATGACGAAGCTGCAGACTGATCCGAAAGGAGATGTTCCATGCACAGCCACTGCAATTTTGAATGAAAAAAAGCTTTTGCTCAACGGAAAAGTGAAACGACAACTCCTAAATGAGAAAGAAAACTTCAAACACAATTGAGAATTACTATCCTAAGGTTGCATTATTCTGTAGTCAGTCAAAACTTACAGGTTAGGGCTACTACTACTACTACTACTACTGCTGCTGCTACTACTTCTATTACTACTACTACTACTACTACTACTATTTCTACTACTACTACTACTACTATTTCTACTACTACTACTACTACTACTATTTCTACTACTACTACTACTACTACTACTATTTCTACTACTACTACTACTTCTACTATTTCTACTACTACTACTAATATTGCTACTGCTGCTGCTACTTCTATTACTACTACTACTACTACTATTTCAACTACTACTACTACTACTACTACTACTACTACTACTACTACTATTTCTACTACTACTACTACTACTAATATTGCTACTGCTGCTGCTACTTCTATTACTACTACTACTACTATTTCAACTACTACTACTACTACTACTACTACTACTATTTCTACTACTACTACTTCTACTACTACTAATATTGCTACTACTGCTGCTACTTTTACTTTTACTACTACTACTACTACTATTATCCCATCTATTTCTGTATCATAACCTTCACTCCTATCTTTAATTAATCTGTAGATGTGCCTTCTTGTTCTTGTAGGCGACTGTACTTTGAAAATGTTGCTATAGTCTTTATCTGTTTAACCCATAAATCTATATTAAAACACCCCGAATTCTTCTTTTTTCTAGACACCGCAGGCCGGTTTGTCAGTCTTTCCTCATAACTGTTTCTGGAATCTCACTATCAGTTTTGTCGCTCTTCTTTGAATTTCCAGCATGTTTATATCCCCTCTACGATAAGGACTGCACACCTGTACATAGTACTACGATCTAGGTATAATTAATGCTTTATACAGTTTGACTATCACTTCCTTGCTCCTATGTTTAATATTTCTTTTAATCATACCTAACATTGCGTTTGCCTTTTTTCACTGCTACCTGAACTTGCTCACTCACCTTACCTGTATGATCTATTATAACCTCTAGGTCCCTTTCCTTTCCTATATTTCTAAAATTGTTCTCTCACACTCTGTAATTATGTTCCATATTGGATCTACCCATGTGGATGATTGTACATTTATCTACATTAAACTCCATTTGCCAGCTCTCATACCATGCCTGAATTTTACCGAATCCGACCTCAATATATCCACTTCTGTTTTAGATGAGACACTACTGAGTAGTTTTGTGTCATCCGCGAATTTTGCAATCATGGATCCCATATCAATGTCCAAATCGTTTTTGTATATATCAACAATTAAATTGGCCCAAAAAAATCGAGCCCAGTGGCACTTCACTTTTTACCTCACTCAGAGTAGTCCTTATTTATGCCCACTGCCTGCCTCCTTCCTATTAACCAATTTTATATTATTTTTGCAACTTTGCCACATAAGCTACGTGGTTTTTACTTCCTAAACAATCTTTGATGAGGTAATCTATCAAACGCCTTTGCAAAATCTAGATAAATAACATCGACTGGCTCTCTCTAACTATCACTTTGGTAGCATTCTCAATAACATCGCATGGCTTTCTCTATCTACCACTTTGGTAGCCTTCTCGGTGAATTCTTATAGATTTGTAAAGCGCTATCTCCTTCTAGTATACTCATACTGACTATTCCCAAGTAGATTACACTTGTCTAAATGCATTGCAATGTTTTATTTGATTATTGACTCAAACATTTCACAAACTATGATCGTTAAATTCTTTGAGAGTGCTTAGTTTGTCTTTAGTTTTCTGTTTATTTCTTTGACATAAGAAAAGCTCTTGCTACCAATCTTGTTCTTTTGAGTAAGTTTATTTTCGAAGTCTATTTTTGCTATTCTATTCACTTCATAAGCTCTCTTTTGCTTGTTCAAATATTTTAAATATGTTCCTTTTCATTTACCTGCCTCTATATATTTTTTCAAAGCTTAATTGTCTGCTCCTCTACATTTAATTACAAATCTAGTTATCCACTTTTTACGCTTGGGGTTTACCTCCCTACATGTAATACATTCCTCTTTTACATTATCTGGAATTATTGTGATACTCGTCCTCTCGTCTTTAACATTTGTTCCAATATCTTCCCAAATTATATCACTCACTGCCTCTTTCATCTTCGTAAGAACTGACTTATTAGTCGTATGTTCTTGTATTGACGTTTCCTTCCTTCCTCGCTATTAGTATTAGATCATACACGGATGATCTGATGGCCACTTGAATCAAAGTTATCCAACGGTAACGTTTTCAGCCATATTTAGTAAATACTAGGTCGAATGTGTTTTTGCCTCGGGTAGTTTCTTCCCCATGTTGAATCAAAATAGTATCAGTTATTCATTTAACAAACGATTTTGACTCGACAAGTGATTCTACCATTTCCGAATTTTATGTCCGGAAAGTTAAAATCCCCCATTAATAATAATTTCCATGCACTTGCTTTTCTATAGTACTAATCAGTTCCTCCTCTTCCTCTTTGTGACTCAATGGACATCTGTAGCATACTCCAACCACTGTTTTTCATCCCCACTTTCGATTTCTCCCCCTTTATTTTATATTGCCAGATGAAACATCGTCTCTGATAGTTATATTAACTGAATTAGTAGAGTATAATCAAACGTCTCCTGCCTTCCCCATGTCTCCAACTACCTGACTAGCCAACTAAAACTAACCACTAATCATCTAATGGCTTGTACAGATTTAAGACATGCAGCGAAAAGTATTGGGCAAGAAGTCGAAAGGTTATAGATATAATAAAAAGTTGAGTTTAAAATTGTACGACAACATAACAGGCACAAAATAATCGATCACGCAGTTGAACATTTGCGTGGTGCGTCTCATGGTGAACATTTGTGAACAGTTTTAGAATAGAAAATGGAACGGATTGTGTAAGTCAAAATACACCTAGAGAATTTAGTTCTATGTATATCATTGTTACTACCAAATTATTGTTATAACCACGTACTCTATCTTAGGTTCCTTCAATCGTAATTCCTTTTAATAACCCAATTTATTATTATTACATTAACATACATTATTTATTTTAAATCAAAATAAATACATTTTATTTAGAGTAAAAAATAGTCTAGACTCTAGACTAAATATTTTTAGACCTATATTATTTATGAATTATTAGTTATTACATACAACTTAGATTTAGCTATGCCGGACTATCCATGCATCTTCAGTAATACAATTCCTAATTGCCAGGGGCCTATCTGAGGATCTCCGACCTAATCATATGTTATAGTTATAAAAGCCTAAATAGGTTATAGTTTATTAATATTAGCCACTTACTACTTAGGTACCATTCTGAGAATGATTCTCTATAGAGTTGTGGAGAAAGAACAGCAGCTCTAGTGTAACTGTACTAAGTGTAAGTTATAGTGTGAGTGTACTGTAAGTGTAAGTTACAGTGTGAGTGTAACTCAACTGTAAGTGTAACTCACTGTAAGTCAAGTGTAAGTTAAAAGTAACCAGACAGGCATACCATGTAAGTGGTGTCAGTCAGTTGAGGCGACAAAGAAGCTGAAGGGGCTGTCTAGTGTTTAACCTCATACTGTAGACACTGCAATCCACAAAAACTTAAATAGATATGGACAGGTCAAAATGTGATGACTTAGCATGCATTTTGTTGAAGACTTAAACTCACACTCAGGGAATGATTTGGCGGTGTTCAGCAAGGCTACGAGACTACGAGTAGCTAATTTGATGCTGCGCTGATATTCAGCAGCTTTCAGTGGATGTTCGCGGGCAAAGTTTTCACAATCTTCTTTGAGTTTTTGGCTGCAGATCTTGCTTAAGGTGGTGAAGGCTGTGTGGTTGTCTGGAGAACGAGCCATCTTACATCACTCCTCTAGCAGCGCTTGAATGGCAGGCGAAATACGATTTGTGGGGTGGGGGATGGGAGACTGGCTGTCTTTGAAATCGATGTGATTGATGCAATCAGATTTGCATAGTCAGCATCGATAGAAGCTGCTTGTTAGCTGTGAGGATGGTAGCAATCAAGGGGTTGATGAACGTCTGTGGATCCTGATATGATCGCTGCTGCTGAAACTTTTCAAGTTATAGATCGAAGTGGAAACGGACACGGAGAAGGCTATGGTCGCTTCCAGTGCAGAAGGAACCAACCACAGAGACATCAGTTGCAGATCTACGGTTGGACAAGACATAGTCAATGTCAGGATGATGAAGTCCACTGGGACCTATATGTGTTTCTTGTGGGACTGGCTTCTGAAAAAGGCTGTTACAGCGAAACGGTCGATTTGATTCCCAAAAAGTGGCCAGTCTGTCACCTGCGTCGTTCCTTGATTCCCAGAGTGTGGCCACCACATAGGTTTCGCCATGTTAGCGAGATCTTATTCTGGCATTAAAGTTGCTGATAATGATCTTGAAATAATTGTGTCGTCTACGGAGGACTTCGTGGAGTTTGTCATAGAAATTGGCATGTTCTTGTTTGTCTTTGTCTGCTGTTGGTGCATACACTTGAATAATAGTAACACATTAGATTAGTTCTCTGTAACATTGCAGTACCCTCTATCTTATCATGTTCGTCATGAAGTTGTTTGCTTATATATTTCTCATGTGTTTTTCAGGAAACCAAAAAGTCAGCGAGGGCGGAGGGCACTAGATAAAAAGGAGCCCAAAATATTTGAGAATACTAAGAATACTTTGTTCCTCAGGGGTGGAAACACAAGTCAGACAATCACTCAGGTGTTGAAAGAACTGGTATGTTGGGCGTACAAGACTAGTTTCTCTCAGGGGCCTCCTGGTCCTTCATCTCAGAGGCCTCCTGGTCCATTCTCTCAGGGGCCCCTCCCTACTTTACCTATGTTTACATTCAGACTTCCTGCAACTCGTGGGTTGTCTGTTGTCAACTGCAGTGTTTACACCCACATCATTTATTGATTTGAGTATGTGTCCATCATCAAGTGTACCCGCTATCCAATGTTCCTACTATCCAATGTCCCCACTATTCAATGTTCCTACTATCCAATGTCCCCACTATTCAATCTACTTACTATCCAATGTCCCCACTATCGAATGTCCCTACCAACTATTTTTTCCACTATCCAGCATATCCACTGGGGAACTGAGGCGGCACTAGTCCAGTTAGACAGCATACTGACCAGGACGTTGTCAGGGTCAGGCACAATATGCTGACCAGGACCACTATCTCTCTTCCATGGAAACAGACTGTTTAAAGACAGTCTGGTCGACATGATCCCAGCAGTAGTGATCGTCATGCAAAAGCTACTACAACAACCCACCACGTAACACCCTTTTCAGGGTGCACAAAAGAGTAAACTTACTCATTGTGGGCATTCACCAACAACAACATTCTACTATCCAATGCCACTACTTTCCAGTGTACTTTCTATCCAATGTCCCTACTTTCCAGTGTACTTTCTATCCAATGTCCCTACTTTCCAGTGTACTTTCTATCCAATGTCCCTACTTTCCAGTGTACTTTCTATCCAATGTCCCTACTTTCCAGTGTACTTTCTATCCAATGTCTCTACTTTCCAGTGTACTTTCTATCCAATGTCTCTACTTTCCAGTGTACTTTCTATCCAATGTCTCTACTTTCCAGTGTACTTTCTATCCAATGTCCCTACTTTCCAGTGTACTTTCTATCCAATGTCTCTACTTTCTAGTGTACTTTCTATCCAATGTCCCTACTTTCCAGTGTACTTTCTATCCAATGTCTCTACTTTCCAGTGTACTTTCTATCCAAGGTCCCTACTTTCCAGTGTACTTTCTATCCAATGTCCCTACTATCTAATGCCTCTATGAAACTGTTGAGCATCATCTTTTTGAATGTCTGGCGCTTGCCAGTGTTAGGAAAGAGCATTTTCCTCCAAGGCCAGGCAAATATTAAACTTTGTACAGAACTAAACAACAGCTTACAAAAACTTGCAGATACCACTATATGGCATTGGGCCAAAGGGCAGAAGCCGATAGGCCGCTGGATCAATAACCAACCAACCATCTAATGTCCCTACTTTCCAGTGTACTTTCTATCCAATGTCCCTACTTTCCAGTGTACTTTCTATCCAATGCCCTTACTATCAAATTACTGTTCAATGTCTCCACTATGTGTGGGTTTTCTCTTTAGTCAGCTCTGTCATTGCCTATGAGTCCCTACAGTGGTTAGGACAATGGGTTAGAACAGGCTTCTGAAGATTTGAACCCTTTTGCCAGCAATCCACTTGTACTACAGCCATCATTGTCAATACATCAGTTTAGAGTTAAAAATGTTAGCTCAGCGTCTTATTAGTGGTAGAGCACTTGCTTTTCAAGGCAAATGTACGGGGCTCATCTCACGCTACTGGAACACTTTATTCACCCAGCTGTATGTGGGGTTCATTTGTAAATGGGTACCTGACCTGCGATTGAGGAAAGAAAGGCACCCCTCACACACGCTGGGATAATGCAATGAAGTCTCTAATACTTCATTCCTGGTGGCAGTTTCTGCTGTAGAGCTTATTTAGTGATGGCTGTCCTGAGTGGTGAGACCATGAGAGCTAAAGTGGCTGCCCTGAGTGGTGAGATCACAAGAGCTAATGTAAATATCTCATATATCAACATACTGGAGCTAGTTTCAGTACTCAATCATGTTGTCTGTAAACTGGGGAATGTCTAAATCACTTTCAGTGCTCATTACGTAAACTGGGGAATGTCTAAATCACTTTCAGTGCTCACTATGTAAACTGGGGAATGTCTAAATCACTTTCAGTGCTCAGCATGTAAACTGGGGAATGTCTAAATCACTTTCATGCTCACTATGTAAACTGAGGAATGTTTAAATCACTTTCTGTGCTCGCTATGTAAACTGTTGCATGTCTCAGTATATACCTTCGTTATTAATTGTAAACTAAATGATTTTGTTGTTGATTTAACTTTCAGCACACGCTCAAGAAACCAAATTCAACACTGTTCAGCAAGTAAGCATTCATTCTTATATCACAGCAGCAATAAATCACAAATAAAAACGGGGATGGAATGGATAATTCAGATTCTCTCAAATAAAGTTTAGGAAAATGTTTATTTAACCAGAGAATATTATTTTTGCAGTATAATTTTAGAAGATTGCTGTTTTATTTATGTTACAAGTATATTAGTCCGTTTGTGAGATGGGAATCCATTGCTTCCATATTGTGATCTTATCTGTGAAGGGTAATATTCTGAAGTAAATGGATAATTGTCTTTTGTATGTTGACACATTTGATGAACTGGCAGCAATCCGCAGACCACACAGCAACTAGATAGTTGGGTGTGGGGGTAATAAATGTTACTACAAAACAGACTGCCATGGGGGATGAAGTGTTGGATCTTCATTGTACTATTTCTCAATATTGGGTGAGATGTTACCAATTCCCTTCCTTGTTGCCTTGTCTTCAATAACAGTAGACCAGGTATATTTACAGCTGGGTAGACTTGATCATGTTGATAATAATAAATGGCAACAGTGTAGAATATGTGTATTCGGATGTGATGGAATATGACTACAATACTAGCTGGCTATACTCTACCACACCTGAACAACAGGAATTAGGCAGTTTGGCAATCTGTCCTTTTGTGCATTTCGCATTTTCTGTGCCTTAGCTATGGCTCTCTCCTTGCAGATGGTTAGGCTGTTTATGATGGAAACATGCCAGACTGAGCGATTCTGATCAAGCAGCTCCCAGGAGACGACATTAACCTAGTTTCCCATATTTTGTAATTATGGCACAAACATTTAGGCTTGATGCATTTTTGAGTACACCTTGTTTTGTAAATCCATGAAATTGCCACAAAACACTGATAGTGTTCCTAACCAGTTTGGCATATCTGTTAGTTTCCACTACAAACGTATTTATAACATCTACATAAACAAACTAAACAGACCTACCGTAGAAAAATCCGTTGCAACAACTCAACTTCGTCACAATCGATAATGGAATAACTTTCCAAATCCATGAGAAAAATAGTTTAAGGTCAATCTAGCCGTCTTGTTGTTTTGAAGATGGGAGAAGTGGCCTCATTCTCGATTCAGCCATTTTTATGGCAAAACTGGTGTTTACACAACGAATACACCAGTGAGTTTACAGAGACAAAGCCCCAGGTGGATGATTTTGCCAAATGGTTCAGTAAAAGTTAATGAGAGATATTTTCAAACAGTCTTTATATCGTTTCCGTTTCTACTGTCCCCCTGTTGAGTACTTGCCTGTCCTGAGCTCACAACAGCTGCTTAAGAAGGTAATCATTGTGCATACATACAGGATGTCCAGTCCTTCTGATCTGTGCTTTCTCCAGCAGTCTATGGATGTCTGGCCATGATCATGTTCATACAGGGAAGTCAACTACTGGATGACCCGTTCTTCAGCGTCGGTTACACCATTGCAGGTCCCAACTTCTCTTCCAACGGTCTCTGTCTTGGACCACGGTGGACCAGTGGATAATGAGTCGTCCATCGGTGGCATCGTAAATGTTGTTGTAGGATGCAACATGTCTGTGTTCGTCCCTGTGGTTGTTTCTCATCTCTAGGGCACCATATCGCTGTCGTTGTGCTTCAACGATTATCCGTTCTTCACAGTAAGTCTTCACAGTAAGTAGATGTACTAGACGCCATATTGTCAGGTCTGCTCTCAAGTCGTTCTGTAGGTTGAGCAGGCGTCCAAGGTAGATGTACTAGACGCCATCTTGTCAGGTCTGGTCTCAAGTCGTTCTGTATGCTGAGCAGGCGCCCAAGGTAGATGTACTAGACGCCATATTGTCAGGTCTGGTCTCAAGTTGTTCTGCGTGTTGAGCAGACGTCCAAGGTAGATGTACTAGACGCCATCTTGTCAGCTCTGGTCTCAAGTCGTTCTGCGTGTTGAGCAGACGTCCAAGGTAGATGTACTCTTCCACGTCGTTGACAGTCTCTTTATCTAGAAAGACTGGGTCGTGGGAAGCGAATGACTTTCGTCTTGGGCGTGTTCACTTCAAGTCCCGCTTTCTTTCCCTCTCGGTGGAGCGCTCTAGCATTTTGTTGGAGTCTGTAGCTGCCACAGAAAGAATGCGCGGAGGAGGCGATGGTCGCTGCCTGTGCAGACAGAGGCCTCCACGAAGACGTCTGTTGCTACTTTTCTGTTTGCTAGGACATGATCAAGTTCATGCTTGTGCTGCCTGCTGGGTCCCGTGTGAGTATCTCTTGTGAGGGAGTTTCTGGAAAAAAACATATTGCAGTGAAATAGTCTATTTATTTTGCAAAACGTTGCTAGCCTATCGCCAGCCTTGTTCCTTATATCACTGGAATGTGGGCCCACATAAGTTTCGCCGAGTTGGAGAGAGCCCATCTGTGTATTAAAAGTCTCCAATGATGATTTTGTGGTAGTTGTGGCTTTTTTGAAGGCTGTCGTAAAAGTCTGTGTGGGCCTGATCTGCTTTGTCTGCTGTCGGTGCATATGCTTGTATGATGACGGTATTGTTGCAATTTGAGATAGCGATGACTAAGGATGCCAGACGGTGGCATATGAATGACACTTTGTGTGTGTGGGGGAGGGGGGGGGGGGGTGATAAGGAATCCGACTTCTGCTGATGTTGAATTTTCTTTATCTAGGGCCCTAGATAAATGCCAGTGCCATTTTCCCATAGTGCTGAGAGTCCCAGAGAAGTCAGCTCAGGTTGTGATAGGGAAGTCAGCTCAGGTTGTGATAGGGAAGTCATCTCAGATTGTGATAGGGAAGTCATCTCAGGTTGTGATAGGGAAGTCAGCTCAGGTTGTGAAAGGGAAGTCATCTCAGGTTGTGAAAGGGAAGTCATCTCAGGTTGTGATAGGGAAGTCAGCTCAGGTTGTGATAGGGAAGTCAGCTCAGGTTGTGATAGGGAAGTCAGCTCAGGTTGTGATAGGGAAGTCAGCTCAGGTTGTGATAGGGAAGTCAGCTCAGGTTGTGATAGGGAAGTCAGCTCAGGTTGTGATAGGGAAGTCAGCTCAGGTTGTGATAGGGAAGTCAGCTCAGGTTGTGATAGGGAAGTCAGCTCAGGTTGTGATAGGGAAGTCAGCTCAGGTTGTGATAGGGAAGTCAGCTCAGGTTGTGAAAGGGAAGTCATCTCAGGTTGTGAAAGGGAAGTCATCTCAGGTTGTGAAAGGGAAGTCATCTCAGGTTGTGATAGGGAAGTCAGCTCAGGTTGTGAAAGCTGCCACCTCTCAGTTATAGGAGACCTCACATTGTGAGAGTTTAGTTTAGTTGAAGAATCGTCATTGCACACAGTTTAACCCATAAGTCCTGTTCTTCTCCGTATTTTTGGAGAATCTCAGCACAATGCACGAACTCTGTAGCATTGGCGAAGATCTCAAAATAGATTGGGTAGATTTTTAACATAATTTTGAATTTTGCCCGGGTAGTGGCTGTTAAGCCTACTCTTTTATATTTCTGACTGCCGATGGATTTTTAACACGCGCGGAACTGCACACAGGCATCCGATCTCTACTACCGAGAGATCCTGGGAAATACCAGAAAGTTCATGTGAAAAACATATTTTCCACCGTGATTTGAACCCGAGGCCGGCGTCTTACCTCAAGACCGCTGTCACCTGTGAGAGCCACCATTAGTTATGATCTGAGTAGCCACCATAACCTGCTGTAATGTGTTGTACAAGATGCTAATTACTGTGTATTTGAGGTTTTCTAAATATATCCTTTACAACTCTTCATAAATGCTATTCTGTTTGTTTCTCCATTATAGAAAGAATGCAACCAGGCCATTTGATGACCAAAGCACAGTGGTAAATATCTTCTGTTAATTGTGTGAGGTTTGGGATGACCAGGTAAAGGGACATAAAGAGGAGGAAAGAAGCAGGCAGATTAGAGGAGAGTGTGGATGTCTCATTTCTAAATCTGAAATAATCTATTTAGTTCCTGAAGTGTGTTGCATGTTTGATGTTTTACAGTAAGCCTATGATGTCATCACCCTTGTTGCTCCAGTAGGAGAAAGGTTCACTGCATTCTTGTAAAGATTTTTTCTGTTGCACTTTGTTTTCCTTGATGGGGACCTTACCAGAGAATGGTCGCCTGTTTATTCTTGTAGAGATTGTTTCTATAGCACTTTTTTTCTACAGATCACATGCACAACCTTGCTTAGTCACCATTTACTCCACATATTTAACAAAGTCATGTGACAGTGTAGTGCAGTGTAAACACCCCCCCCCCCATAAATCAGTATTAGTAACCATGGCAACGCTTGATCTCTATTCAGCTGATGTTAGCTTTGCCACGAACACATGCCCTTGATCACTTGGTCATCATTGTGTGTTTGTCCATGTTTACACCAACCTTATTGAATATGTTGTCGTGGCTAAGGGAATACATCAAGATGGTTGCAGTAGTCATTTCCTGTTTATAAGTACGAAGTGCGTGAGGAGGTCCATCTAGAAACAGCAGGAAACTGTCAGGCAGCCTTCAGGGTACGTCACAGCTGGTCAGAGTATCTTGGGTACATCACAGCTGGTCAGAGTATCTTGGGTACATCACAGCTGGTCAGAGTATCTTGGGTACATCACAGCTGGTCAGAGTATCTTGGGTACATCACAGCTGGTCATGCACCCTCACAACCACTTGGTCCTGCTGCATACATATTCATGTTGTGGTGATACATTGCCCATCGTCTTCTTGTTTGAATTCTGTCTTATCTTCCCAGCAAAATTGCCTCAACTTAACTTCTTTATCCTGGTTTAGAAGACTCTACAGTCTGTATACAACCAGTATCTTTTACATTCACTTGATCTAAAAAATACATATGCACATCCAATATATTCTTGAATGCATTAATTGATCCTGCCTCCACTATTTCCTGTGGCAAGGCATTCTAAGTATCACCACTCTCTTTCCTGATATCCACTATCCCTCTTAACACTGACATTCTCCCATCCATTATTGACTGCTTCTCTCGGATGTGTTTATCATCCTCACATGCTACGACGACTAGAAGACTCAAATTATGGCCATGTTAGCTTCACTTATTTCTGTTCATAAAATTCTCATCCATTATGGACAGTTTATGTGATTTTTGTTGTACGTGTGGCATCTGACCTATTCAGATATTCCCTCTGCTGTGTGGCCAGCGTCTCACGGGGAAGGACTTCCTCCTCCCGGACCCACCAGAATCTTATACCCTAGATGATGAAGAAGGTAATAATACCAGAGGATATCCGCCGCACGTGAAAGCATCCACTTCAAGAGATCCTGATTTCATGCTAGTTGAAGAGTGCACACCAAGAGATCCTGATTTCATGCTAGTTGAAGAGTGCACATCCACACCAAGAGATCCTGATTTCATGCTAGTTGAAGAGTGCACATCCACACCAAGAGATCCTGATTTCATGCTAGTTGAAGAGTGCACATCCACACCAAGAGATCCTGATTTCATGCTAGTTGAAGAGTGCACACCAAGAGATCCTGATTTCATGCTAGTTGAAGAGTGCACACCAAGAGATCCTGATTTCATGCTAGTTGAAGAGTGCACACCAAGAGATCCTGATTTCATGCTAGTTGAAGAGTGCACATCCACACCAAGAGAGATCCTGATTTCATGCCCGTTGAAGAGTTCACATCCACATCAAATAACTCGGACTGGATTGAATAAAAACATCTCCCTAATTCAGCATTACTTTCTCTAACCACATAATTGTGTCTGTCTGTTCCAGGAGTTCTTCTCATCCAAAGCGGATAGCTCTCTCTTTATGTTTGGCTGCCACTCCAAGAAAAGACCCAACGACTTAATCATAGGTAATTAACAAGTGCCTACCATACATTTAATGTTGTTATTGACCAAAATATTCTAACACAATTGTAGTATATATATGTGTATGTTGTAGCTGCGTATGATTACAATATGAAAATCAACATAGAGAAAACCAAAGTTATGTCGATTGCAAGAACAGAAAAAGACACAATATTTACTGGTGACAAATTTCATGTACCTGGGTAACATAATCTCAGCAGATGGCAAAGGAGACACATCCAAAACAGATGTAATAAAGCAAATTCGGCAAATATCCCCGATATTACAATGTAAACACATGTCAATGGGTACGAAACAATCGCTATACATCACGATACTCCTACCCATATTGTGCTATCAGTGCCAGAAGTGGACATTGACAAACAAAGATAAAAGAAACATCGTAACAACAGAGATAAAAGAAACATCGTAACAACAGAGATAAAAGAAACATCGTAACAACAGAGATAAAAGAAACATCGTAACAACAGAGATAAAAGAAACATCGTAACAACAGAGATAAAAGAAACATCGTAACAACAGAGATAAAAGAAACATCGTAACAACAGAGATAAAAGAAACATCGTAACAACAGAGATTAAAGAAACATCGTAACAACAGAGATAAAAGAAACATCGTAACAACAGAGATAAAAGAAACATCGTAACAACAGAGATAAAATGTAAGTACAACACCAGTGCTAGACCTCATCAAGAGACAGCAAACCAAATAGTTTGGCCATGTGACACGTCAAACTCCAGATAGTATCCCCTCTGTATGCATGCGAAACATGGACAGTCTATAGCTGGCATGTCAGTAAACTTAATTATTTAGACTGCTCAGGATTAGGTGCCCAACTCTGAAGTCCTCAACAGGGCTAGACTCTCTGGCATCCATACACTGCTACAGAGATCACAGATCAGATGGACAGGACATGTTGTTCGCATGTCAGATGAGCACCTCCCTAAACTGTTGTACAGTAATTTCTTCGTGATGTTGTTGTCTGGTAGCTGCGTGCTCCAAACCGCTCATCCTGGCGCACTGTCATCACACATGGTGCTTGCATCGCTGAGCAGAGAACCATTTCGGAGGTGCAGGAAAAACAAGCTGTGCGAAGGGACAAAATGAAAGTCGACCCAATTACTAACGCTGTTATTGTGTGCCCTAGGTGTGGTAGAATTTTTCATGTTCAGATCAGACTGTACAGTGGTATCAGGTCGTGTCTGATTGAACAAGTCTGACACTGCCACCAAGATGGCTTGTGATGGGCAACTAGCTTGTGTTCATGTTAGTCTTGGGAGAACACGGAACCGATACAGCTGTCGTGTTGTGTGATTATTTAAGAACTGTTTTGGTTAGTACTAGCTTTGTACAGTTACCAATTGAGCCGTGTCTATGACCCTTGTTTGTTTGTAGGGAGGCTGTTTGATGGGCAAGTCTTAGACATGGCTGAGTTTGGGGTTGACAAGTTTGTCTCTATGCATGACATCAAGGTAATGTCTTCACCTGCTCGTTTGTTGTATGCTACTTATTCAACATTTGATTGTTGGCTGTTTTACTAACTTAGTCATTCCTCTTCTATCGTGGAGAGTAGAGCTTCTCTGTTTTTCGTGTCGGTTCTGCATTTTACAGGATGGGATAGTCTTCTGCATGCCCGACCCTCGTGATTTGTCGCTTAGATCATGTCTGGCATGTTACAGTGTTCAGAGATTACAGGACTATCAACAAATCCCTGGGCCTGCAGTGGTTTGAGTACGGTACAAACGAAAGTATATGGAAGAGAACACAACACGGACATGTGGGACAAGACATTTTTGGAAGAAGATGGCACTGACCACAAACTGAGAAAGCCACCAGGCAATGGAATCCACATGGAAAATGGGGCTAAGAATGTCTAAAGAGCACACGGAGAAGAGGCAGATAGAAGAAAGACAAGAAGCTGGAGACAATAGAAGTGGTCTGTGTGGTGAGGTTTTGTTGATGGTCTGTGCACTCCAAGGTGATAGGTATGAAAAAGATTCTTGCTATTTTTTGTTCCCTGGTTAAGCACAGGTGACATTTCAATTTTGCCTCAGTTTATTATCTCACAGCTCATACACTGAAGATAAATTATTTATTCAAGAAGTTTTATAGTCAGTAACAACCCATCCTTGACATTCTGTGATGACTGACAACTAGAGACACAGACAGGTCTGTACTGACAACCAGGGACACAGGTCTGTATTGACAACCAGAGACTAGAACAGGTCTGTACTGACAAACAGAGACTAGAACAGGTCTGTACTGACAACCAGAGACTAGCACAGGTCTGTATCTGTACTGACAACCAGAGGCTAGCACAGGTCTGTATCTGTACTGACAACCAGAGGCTAGCACAGGTCTGTATCTGTACTGACAACCAGAGACTAGCACAGGTCTGTACTGACAGCCAGAGACTAGAACAGGTCTGTACTGACAACCAGAGACTAGCACAGGTCTGTACTGACAACCAGAGACTAGCACAGGTCTGTACTGACAACCAGAGACTAGAACAGGTCTGTACTGACAACCAGAGACAAGCACATGTCTGTATCTATACTGACAACCAGAGACTAGAACAGGTCTGTACCGACAACCAGAGACACAGGTCTGTACCGACAACCAGAGACTAGAACAGGTCTGTACTGACAACCAGAGACTAACACACGTCTGTACTGACAACCAGAGACTAGCACAGGTCTGTACTAACAACCAGAGACTAGCACAGGTCTGTACTAACAACCAGAGACACAGGTCTGTACTGACAACCAGAGACTAGCACAGGTCTGTATCTGTACTGACAACCAGAGACTAGAACAGGTCTGTACTGACAACCAGAGACACAGGTCTGTACTGACAACCAGAGACTAGCACAGGTCTGTACTGACAACCAGAGACTAGCACAGGTCTGTACTGACAACCAGAGACTAGCACAGCTCTGTACCGACAACCAGCGACTAGAACAGGTCTGTACCGACAACCAGAGACTAGAACAGGTCTGTACCGACAACCAGAGACTAGAACAGGTCTGTACCGACAACCAGAGACTAGAACAGGTCTGTACCGACAACCAGAGACTAGAACAGGTCTGTACCGACAACCAGAGACTAGAACAGGTCTGTACTGACAACCAGAGACTAACACAGGTCTGTACTGACAGCCAGAGACTAGCACAGGTCTGTACTAAGAACCAGAGACACAGGTCTGTACTGACAACCAGACACTAACACAGGTCTGTACTGACAACCAGAGACTAGAACAGGTCTGTACTGACAACCAGAGACACAGGTCTATACTGACAGCCAGAGACTAACACAGGTCTTCTATTCTCTAACATAAAATCAGTATGGATGCAGTCAAAATTAATTATTGCATAGAATACAAGGAAGGTAACAATGACAGACTTGACATGAAAACACTAATTTACATTTCTGCTTGGTTTAATTGTCTCCATGAGACAAACTGAGTGATTATCAACTGCTAGACGGGTGCTAGCTTCAGACTTACAAGATTGGATTGCTGTAATTTTGATGTTCAGAACACTTTAGTGACCCGGTCCATGAAAATATTTCTTTCACACATGCCAGGCAGCTTAGAAATTTGTATTTCTATATTTATGATTGATAAATGTCAGTGATATGTGTTCTTGTATTTCTATATTTATGATTGATAAATGTCAGTGATATGTGTTCTTGTATTTCTATATTTATGATTGATAAATGTCAGTGATATGTGTTCTTGTATATCTATATTTATGATTGATAAATGTGGTGATATGTGTTCTTGTATTTCTATATTTATGATTGATAAATGTCAGTGATATGTGTTCTTGTATTTCTATATTTATGATTGATAAATGTCAGTGATATGTGTTCTTGTATTTCTATATTTATGATTGATAAATGTCACTGATATGTGTTCTTGTATTTCTATATTTATGATTGATAAATGTCACTGATATGTGTTCTTGTATTTCTATATTTATGATTGATAAATGTCAGTGATATGTGTTCTTGTATTTCTAAATTTATGATTGATAAATGTTAGTGATATGTGTTCTTGTATTTCTATATTTATGATTGATAAATGTCAGTGATATGTGTTCTTGTATTTCTATATTTATGATTGATAAATGTCAGTGATATGTGTTCTTGTATTTCAATATTTATGATTGATAAATGTCAGTGATATGTGTTCTTGTATTTCTATATTTATGATTGATAAATGTCAGTGATATGTGTTCTTGTATTTCTATATTTATGATTGATAAATGTCAGTGATGTGTGTTCTTGTATTTCTATATTTATGATTGATAAATGTCAGTGATGTGTGTTCTTGTATTTCTATATTTATGATTGATAAATGTCAGTGATGTGTGTTCTTGTATTTCTATATTTATGATTGATAAATGTCAGTGATGTGTGTTCTTGTATTTCTATATTTATGATTGATAAATGTCAGTGATATGTGTTCTTGTATTTCACAGACACAGAAAACAGCCGTGGGGATTAAACCATGTATTGTGATTTCTGGAGAGTTCTTTGAGGAGAACGATGACACCAAACGAGTCAAAAACTTGCTCATAGGTTCAGTTCTTGTCAATTTTTTAAAATTTTTGTAATCAATGACAAGTTGAAATATAATTCTTTGTGATGTCTTAGACAAGAAATATAACAACTGCAAATTGTATCATTGTTAAAGTTCTGGGAGAAACATTATGTTTGGATCAACATCATTATCCAGTATATTATCAGTTGTGTATCCTCCTGCATTGTGCCCATTCTCCTGTATTGCTCCGAGTCCTGGACTCTATATTACAGCAGGGCCGGAAGCTCAACCAGAGGTGCATCCTCGGAATCATCTTCTTCTTCGTTCATTCTCAATCTCCCGCTACCAAACCCTGAAAGGGCTTAAGTAGCAGAATGTAGTCCAGAGAACGGAATGTGTTGTGTCGTAGTTTACAGCTTGACTGCGATATTTGCACCTTTCGGTCCAACACATCCGACTTCAGCAAGTATTTTTTGAGTACCGGGTTAGCATTCCCTCTTCGATCCCTTCTCCTTATCCAGTCTGCCATGCTGCAGCCTGTTATCCAGGATCACCGTGTGGAGGTGTAGAAGGATCTTGGCAGCTCTGGTTCGCTGACCCTGACGCTAGCAGTCAGCTATGGGTCGCTGACCACTGCAGCTCATGCGCTGCTCAGCATCTTGATCACTCAGATTCATCTAACATGACATGATTTCCAACAGCGAAGTAGTTCTGCATACTCATCTTGCAGGCATTGTCTCAGCGATTGATCGCCGTCGTCCCTTTCTCTCTCTTCGGTCACGCTGTTCACCTTTCCCAGGAAATCCCACCCCGTGAGATGCTCCGGCAGGCTGTGGGAGCAAGTTACGGGATGAAGCCATGCTCATCCTGGAGACATCCTCGGGGCTGCTCTCGCAACACCTGGCTAAAACAGATCGCCAGCTCCCCAACAGAAGTGCAGGCTGCCTGGGACGTGGTCATGGACACGGTCATTCAACATAACGGACCCTGGTCGTCTAAGGTACTGTTGATTGGTTGCAGTCTGAAGGTCCACTTTCCTGTTGCACCGGTCTCGGAATCCCCTGCTCAGGATGATGATGACTCGGTGGTAGTCTAGTCAATTCATCTCCAATGTGAAGACATTCTTGGCACTGCTCTCACTGATAGATATCTCAAGCTACAGCTCCTCTCAGTGATACATCCTGCAAGGGTTATGTTAGGGAGGTCAATCTTTTCTATTGAGTTGTTCAAGGAGCACCCTATCACACCAACCTCGTTGGGATTGGTCTGGAAGCTCGACTCCCTCCACCACATCACATCGGCCACCATGCTGGGATTGATCTAGGAGCTTCCGTATTTGCAGACGATCTGGCCGTGTGGACCTCTGAAGAAAATCTCACCGTAGCAAACAATTGGATGCAGCAGGCCCTAACATCGTTGGAGGAGTGGGCAAACTCATGGCTGGTCAAAATAAATGAAGAAAAAACAACATGTACGATATTCTCGCTTTCAAACAAACTAAACACCAAAATAAATCTTATTGGCATATATCTGCGGCTAAACGACAACCCAAACTACTTGGGTGTCACATTTGATCGGCGCATGACATGGAAAAGTCAGATCGTGAGAAACTGAATGAGAGCCAGACAAAGAATGGCAATCATGAGGAAACTTGCTGGCACAAGCTGGGGAGCAGATGAAAGAATACTGAACAAACTGTACACTGGAAGAGTGAGACCAGTTCTCGAGTATGGCATTGCGGCATGGACAACAGCAGCAAAGGCGAACTTTGATAAAATTAGCAAACTCCAAAACCAAGCCATGAGAGTTATAACAGGAGGCATGAAGTCAACGCCAATTGTAGAACTTGAAAAGATTACAAATCTGCAATCCATGACCGATAGAAGAGACAGCAGAGCCCAGCAGCAAGCAGAGAAACTCAGAAGACTGACAGATCATCCAATGCATCAGAGACTAAATAGATTTGGAAATGGGAAACTAAAGCGGAGAAACTTTGCAGAAATAGCCAAAGCAAAGATGAGTGAAGACCCTATAAACACCATGACAACACCGAAGCCCATTCCTACTGTACGCAAACCCACCTGGAAGCAGCATATCATTCCAGAGGTGGTAGAAAATATACCAGGTATTGGAAACAAGAACAGCCAGACTGAAAAAGAAAGAAGAGACATAACCCTGAGGTACATAGCGGAAAACTACCCAAGCATGGACTGGACCCATGCATACACCGACGGCTCTGTAACAAACACAACACAGAACGGAGGGGCAGGGGTATTCCTGAGCCTAACAAATGGTAGAAAAATAACACTGTCAGTGGCAACTGGAAAATACACAAGCAATTTCAGAGTGGAGGAAGAGGCACTGAAGATTGAGAATGTTCAGGGCTTGGTAGTGGGAGATTGAGAATGTTCAGGACTTGGTAGTGGGAGATTGAGAATGTTCAGGACTTGGTAGTGGGAGATTGAGAATGTTCAGGACTTGGTAGTGGGAGATTGAGAATGTTCAGGACTTGGTAGAGGGAGATTGAGAACAAATGAAAAAGAAGATTATTCTCCAGTAATTTGCCTTAGACATTCTGTAAGGTGATGATTCTATAGCAACATAGTGACCTTGCCAGATTGAGGAAGTTCGTGGAAGTAGCTGTAGAACCAGTCATCGGGCACTGCTACATTCATAACCAGCGTTAATATCTCCATCACATTTTTCCTGCTGCTTCATGTGGCAGTACTGTACTCCATCATGACTTGGGGCGGTGCTGTTACGTAGACCATGCTCCACAAGGACTTCAGCCATAAGGTCTGTAGAGAAGGCATCCCTGATGTGTGTGCCAAGAATAAATTCCAGAATATCCTGACGGACACCTCACTCGCATTTGTCCGAGGAAAACACTGCTTAAGAAACCTGTGCCCTTCTGGTTTTAGAATTTTTCTTTTGAGTCTTACATATTGGTTCAATTCACGTTTGAACATTTCTGCTTCAGCTACAATACAAATAAAGAATTCACGTTTGAACATTTCTGCTTCAGCTACAAAACAAATAAAGAATTCACGTTTGAACATCTCTGCTTCAGCTACAATACAAATAAAGAATTCACGTTTGAACATTTCTGCTTCAGCTACAATACAAATAAAGAATTCACGTTTGAACATTTCTGCTTCAGCTACAATACAGATAAAGAATTCTTCTTCGTACGCAGTCAGACAGTAACCATTATTTTTTCGAAAAAAGCGGCGGTCATCCTGAGGCTGTCGCCACTGCCATAGAGCTTGTCTTTTTCAGTTCCACTGGTGATGGCCACATCTGCTCTCTCTGATCCTCGTATGTCGGGTAGTTCTGCAGCAGATGTTCAGCGGTCATTTTACCGGTACCGCACGGGCATTCGTCGGTACCACCTATCTTCAATTTGTTGAATAGGTGGTACCTCAGTCTATTGTGGCCAGTGCGAAGTCTGAAGACAACGACCTGCTCTCTTCGGTTCAACTGGTAATAGGCATCATTTTTGGTGTAACCAGTATGTTCGGTTTCCCATTTGGTCATGTATCTGGCTTTGAAATAAAGAATTCAAACTACAACATTTTTATATTTCAATGCAGATGAGATCATCAGAAGACAAAGTTATTACTAACAAAAACTATACAAAAATGTACATTAGCATTTACTTTACTAAAATGACTTTACTGACGCGGGATAAATCTTGATCTAGACCATATACTCCCAAGATGTGTACAATATCAAGTTGAACCAAACCATGTACTCCCAAGATGTGTACAATATCAAGTTGAACTAGACCATGTACTCCCAAGATGTGTACAATATCAAGTTGAACCAGACCATGTACTCCCAAGATGTGTACAGCATCAATAGTTTGTACCATTCCACAGCTTCAGTTTTGATTGACACTTCTGAGATGGTGTCAGCTCCCGTCACAGGCACCAGACAACCTCTTAGTTAGGTACCGGTAACATTCTCTGTCACTAAATCATCGTTCATGTTTTGAGATCCTGTTGAAAAGGTTCCACCATTTCCCATTTAGGCACAAATGTGCTAGCCTTGAGACTCTTTTCCAAAATAATCTACATTGAAAGCAATAGAATACTTGTATCTGTTGACTTGAGACAAGCCAGACTCGTACATGTAGTTCTCCATTGGTGGTTGGAGATAACAGTATGATTTCCGAGAAAACTTGATTGCAGACGTCTTTTGGGAATCTGTTAGGTAGAGGGTTGTGGTCATTCATAGCTTCATTTTGTATTTTTTGGGGGGAATGGCTTTGGGTTTCATAATAAACATGTACTGCTTGTCTATTTCAGACTTCTTCCGTGGAGAAAATGTCACCAAAATTTGTCTGTCTGGCCTGGAGCATGTGATCAGCATTCATGCAGTCAACAATAAATTGTACATTCGCAACTACAGGTACGCAGGTCCAGACATACTATTCTTGGCTTGCTCGTGTATGCATGTCCAAACAAACCATTCTTGGCTTGCTCGTGTTTCTCTGCTTTTGCTCTTTTAAATTAACACCAAGTTTGAATATTTGATCATGCGTGACCTACTGGAAATCAGAACAGGTAAAACCTGTTTTTATTGTCGCAAATGATAGAAATCTTTGAACAGTTGGTGTAGGAATGTTCCGGTGACCGTTTTTACATATCTATGCCGAGCTCTTCAATGTTGATGTTCTCTCATATGCGCCTGCTTGTCTGTCTTTTGTTTCTCTGTCATCTCATCTGTCCATGTGCCACTTATTTGGTGATCCAATTTGTCTGTCTGTCCATTTGGATGAAATATTTTAGAGCAAAGAATAATACCACTGTACAGTAGAAAGCGTGACCTGATATGTGGTTGTGGATTGACAAATTTCTGCGCTGGAAGAGCACAGGCTGAAGTGGGCTTCCTGGATGTGGTGGTGGGCTTTTGAATAGGGATTGGTAGGATCAAGTGGCTTGGGAACAAATAAAAATGTTAATCATTCTTGATATCACGTGATGAGAACATAGAAGAAACTGTTGAAAGAAAGAATGTAAGCCTTGGGGACGTGTGTAATATAGAGAAGAAAGTGCGTCTCATGGACTGAAATAATACAAATGGGGAAGTCGGGGACAAGTTACAGATGACAAAAGAATTAAGTATCACTGTCATACAGTTCAAATAAATTATACCATATAAGGGGATATGAGAACCATAATAAAAAAAGGAGATGGAAAATATACAAGAGGAAGACAATGCTGTCATTGGATGGATAGTCAAACGAGATGAAAAATGCTACATTTATAAACTGGCTATGCCCTCACTACATGCTACATTTATAAACTGGTTATGCCCTCTCTACATGTTACAATTATAAACTGGTTATGCCCTCACTACATGCTACAATTATAAACTGGTTATGCCCTCTCTACATGTTACATTTATAAACTGGTTATGCCCTCTCTACATGTTACAATTATAAACTGGTTATGCCCTCTCTACATGCTACAATTATAAACTGGCTATGCCCTCTCTACTTGCTACAATTATAAACTGGTTATGCCCTCTCTACTTGCTACATTTATAAACTGGTTATGCCCTCACTACATGCTACAATTATAAACTGGTTATGCCCTCTCTATATGCTACAATTATAAACTGGTTATGCCCTCTCTACATGCTACAATTATAAACTGGTTATGCCATCTCTATATGCTACAATTATAAACTGGTTATGCCCTCTCTACATGTTACAATTATAAACTGGTTATGCCCTCTCTACATGCTACAATTATAAACTGGTTATGCCTTCTCTACATGTTACAATTATAAACTGGTTATGCCCTCTCTACATGCTACAATTATAAACTGGTTATGCCCTCTCTACATGCTACAATTATAAACTGGTTATGCCCTCTCTATATGCTACAATTATAAACTGGTTATGCCCTCTCTACATGCTAACCTTGTTTGGGCTCTCTTGTCTTGACAATCTTTGATGACTTTCAAATGGATTCTCTGCTCAGGGCGCTGTTGAAAAAGTCTGGATCAAGAACTCCGCGAGTCGAACTGGAATCTATGGGTCCTAGCTTGGATCTGAGCATGCGAAGAACAAGACTTGCCTCGGATGACCTATTTAAGAGAGCGCTGAAGAAGCCTGCCACAGCTAAGGTATATTGTGTGTCTGTCAGAATGGCGTTACCACAACTGTCTATCATTTCACCACTTTAGATACTCTCCGTTATGCTATCCTTGTTTGTCGTGCTGTCCCAGATCTGTTTTCTCAATCATCCCTTGTCTCTCATCCCCTCGATCTTTGTTGTCATTTTCTGGGCCTTTCCTCGTCATTTTGTTTTAGTTAGCATGTTGAATCTACATCACACACTCGAACGGTGACATAGAAAATCAGTCCATACCAGCAGGAGAGACCTGTAACAATCTCCAGCTGTTCATGCAGCAGCCAGGATTCGTATCAGCCAAAACATAACTACATGGACATTTTGACTCCAGGAGTGTACTCCAAGCAATATGAATCCTCAAACAAGATAGACTCTCACCCGAAATAAAATACATTGGATTACTGTCTAAAAAAAACAGATTTAGTTCTACGATGGATTCCAGCCCACTGTGGGATTCTTAGAAACGAGAAAACTAATTAGTTCGCGAAAGCCGAAAGTGGCGACACGCAGACTCACCATTCACAGAGCTATAAAGAAGCAAAGACACTTATCAAACAATCCATGAGGATGGCATGGAGAGACCAGCACAAAGAATCCATTCCAGAAAATGAAACAGCATAGAAAAACTGCAGGAGAGATGGACAGACAAAGATCTTCAGACTCAGAATGGGACATTGTAGAATCAAGGCCCACCTCCACAGAATGGGACATTGTAGAATCGAGGCCCACCTCCACAGAATGGGACATTGTAGAATCAAGGCCCACCTCCACAGAATGGGACATTGTAGAATCGAGGCCCACCTCCACAGAATGGGACATTGCAGACTCGAGGCCCACCTCCACAGAATGGGACATTGCAGACTCGAGGCCCACCTCCACAGAATGGGACATTGCAGACTCGAGGCCCACCTCCACAGAATGGGACATTGCAGACTCGAGGCCCACCTCCACAGAATGGGACATTGCAGACTCGAGGCCCACCTCCACAGAATGGGACATTGGAGACTCGAGGCCCACCTCCACAGAATGGGACATTGCAGACTCGAGGCCCACCTCCACAGAATGGGACATTGCAGACTCGAGGCCCACCTCCACAGAATGGGACATTGGAGACTCGAGGCCCACCTCCACAGAATGGTTCTCAGAGACACCGGAACACATCCTGCAGGACCGCCCTACCTATACGGACCAAAGAGAAGCAGTCTAGCCTGGGGGAGCGACCATGCTCGGCCAGCTGTGGGGGACCGGCGAAGAGCTAACATGCAGTCTCTTTCATGAACCTTGGAGGGCTAGAAGCATAGCATCAGTTAATCGATGAAGAGGACGAAGTTAGTGTGTTTTATGAAGCTGATGTTGTAGCTGGCTCTGGCATTATCTCAGCTCATTAACATATACTGAGTTATTGTTCACAATGGATACCAGCTTGACGATGGGCATAATTCTGTTTTATAGGTAGGGGGCAAGTACCAGGCCAACTGTCCATGATTATCAGGGGTGACCGAGCCTGCATGCAATGACGATGATGTCTTTCCCATGTGACCTAACTGGGCGGTGTATGGGTGGCTGCAGGGGCACCATTCAAGTACGTTCCCCATCCTTGATGTCCGTAGCCCGGTGTAAGCTGGTGGACAGGGATGTACCCGGTGGGACGGGTCACGTATGGGTCACTGACACCCCCCCCCCCCCCCCCGAGGCGGCAGACCACATAGGGGACTGTAGTAGGGACATGGTGTTCTTGCCCCCACCCCCGAGGCAGCCAAGTAGGCAATCACATGTCACAATATTTGTTTATCATGGTCTTTGACAGTGTTTGCTTAGAACTGCCTGCGCTTAGAACTGCCTGCGCTTAGAACTGCCTGACTCAGCTTAGCTCCAGCCTTTTCCGCCAGTTGTGACATAATCATTTGCTTCTGTCATTTATCAGACATTTTGCTCTTGCTGTTTGTCATCCTACAACCGTAATCGTCAGTTATTTTCACAGAGCAGTCATTTAATATGACTTTCAACTTTGAGCAAACATTGATTTTTTTTCAGCCCAAGAAGAAGAAAAATATTTCTCGGGATGACCTTGGCAACAAACTTGGTCGTCTTCATATGAAGAAACAGGACTTCGCGAAGCTGCAGGCCAGGAAACTGAAGGGTTTGAAGAGAAGAGCTCCAGTGGATAAAGGTGCACAAGCGGGGGTGGAGAAAAAACAGAAAGTAGTAAACTCGGCTTCATGATGATTGACATGTCTCGGATTTTTAGTTTTTGTCTTGGTCATGTCTTCTGTTTGTCTTGGTTGTTTCTTCTGTTTGTCTTGGTTGTGTCTTCTGTTTGTCTCGGTCATGAAATCAGAGATTGTTGAGGGAAATCAGAGATTGTTTGAGTGAAATCAAGACACATGTTTATTTGAGTGAGATCAGAGATATTTGAGTGAGATCAGAGATATTTGAGTGAGATCAGAGATATTTGAGTGAAATCAAATGAGTCAGCCAAATAATGAATGTAGAAACTTGTTTGTATATTATTTATATAAGGCAAGTCTGTGTGTCAGAATGTTTTGTGTCCTTGAACTCTTTCTAACACATTACAAATATAACAAGTTTGTTGCAATCAATTGTTTTCTTTTGAATGAAAGACAGATACGACTTGCCCAAGATGTGACTTGACTTACCCAAGATATCACTTGCCTGGTCCAACATGTGGCTTGACTTGCCTTGTCCAAGATATGACTTATCCAAGATTTGACTATCCAAGATGTGACTTGACATGACATCCAAGATGGGACTTGACTTATCCAAGACTTGACTTGCCCAATATTTGATTTGACTTGCCCAAGATGGGATTTGACTTGCCCAAGATGGGATTTGACTTGCCCAAGATGGGACTTGACTTGACTTATCCAAGATGTGACTTGACTTGCCCAAGATGGGACTTGACTTGCCCAAGATGGGACTTGACTTGTGCAAGATGTGATTCTCTTAATGTGGAGGATCTGTGAGAGAGGAGGTGTTGGAGAGGTCATTAATTAAGGAAACCAGCTGGCAGCATTACAAGACAGTCTCTGTTGTAAAACATCAGGGATAACAGAAGAAGAGGCAGGTCTACTGATTTGTGGCGGAGAGAGTTTGATACTGGGAATACATGCATTGAGCTGATTTAGATGGCCTGTAACACGAAGATGGTCTATGCTTGTTGGAGACCTTTGCTTCGCATGGAAGGGTGAAGGACTTGATTGACTGCAGGGTTGAGGGTTAGTTGGGCCCGCATGATAGTTTTCTTGGCCCACTGATGTTCGTTCTTTGGTAAAATTTGTAAACTAAAACCAAATTAAAGGACGCTTCTCTGCCTGTTGGCTAAGAGTGCGTGCATCCCTGAATTGCTGCTGAAGACAGATGTGTTGGACCGAAAGGTGCAAATATCGCAGTCAAACTGTAAACTAGTGACACAACGCATGCCGTTCTCTGGACTACATCCTGCTACTTGCAAAACTCTGTTCGGGGCTTAGTAGCCAGAGATTGAGAATGAACACAGAATTCTTGGCCTGTCGGCTAAGATTGTGTGCATCCCTCCATTACTGCTGCAGAATCAGACTCATCATTTCAGCGACAGAATGATACTGAATCAGTCAGCACTACAGCTCGACTGAGATGCAGGTAGAGCAAGAAGTCAATGAGGAGAAGAACATGCTGTCTTAGAAATACATAGGATCCTTCGGGACATTAATGCAGCTATAGGCAAGGAGGCAGCTCAGCCATTAGGATCTGGTCTGAGAGAGAGAAGTTGTGCAATGGAAGAACACATCAGGAGTATGAGATGGGATCTGGTCTGAGAGAGAGAAGTTGTGCAATGGAAGAACACATCAGTGGAATGAGATGGGATCTATTCTGAGATCTGCACTTGATTATTAGATCCTGCAAGTGAGCAAGAAAACAATCACAATGACTGAAACGCCATTTTCTTCAAAGTTATCAACCCACACCTCAAGTTATTTGGAAAAATAGACAAATGTTAACGGTTATTAGTCTCAGCAGTTTTACACGGTAGTGGTCGTTTGACACAACGGGCCTTTGACGCCTCAGCAGTTTTACACGGTAGTGGTCGTTTGACACAACGGGCCTTTGACGCCTCAGCAGTTTTACACGGTAGTGGTCGTTTGACACAACGGGCCTTTGACGCCTCAGCAGTTTTACACGGTAGTGGTCGTTTGACACAACGGGCCTTTGACGCCTCAGCAGTTTTACACGGTAGTGGTCGTTTGACACAACGGGCCTTTGACGCCTCAGCAGTTTTACACGGTAGTGGTCGTTTGACACAACGGGCCTTTGACGTCTAAGCGAACATTAACTTAACTGATAAGAAATTATTTGTATTAGTTTATAATCTTGAATGATTTTAGAAATGTTCAAGTCAAGGTAATTATCACATTGAAATACACAATGAAATAGCGAGGGGTTTTGGGTACCAGTCCTCTCGTCTGAAGGACATAGCCAGGCCCTAATTAGAACCAGTTTTGTTTGTTGGCGAAGGAAGAAGTGATGACCTGACTTTCACACAGCTCGGCGATGTCTAGGGTAACCAGTCTTTATTCCCCAGACTCTCCCGCTAATCTATACACACACTTACAGCAGACACAACATAAGTTATGGAGTGCTACAAACTTGTCCCCAGCGTCTGTCTGTACGCACTCGCGGGATATAGAAAACGGCTTGATCAAGGACTGACATTTGTTTAGGAGCCGGGTAAAGACTCTAGGAGCCAGGCATCATGCTGGATGTAAAAGGTAAGGGCCCGACTTCATCGCATTGGGTCTCCCAATATGGCTCGGTCTCTCTCAGCAGAAAGGTATCGCACAGAGCAGGAACTCCATAGCTACAGCAAGTAGTAGTGCTGTATATACAGGCGGACACTGAACCAGGATTGTTAGGTGTCAGCGCAAAAACAAGGAAATGTCTAGGCGACCTGACACTTCGGGTTTGTCATGACCTGGACTAGATAACATTCAAACGGTCGTTAGTGCAGCGGGGGTCTCGTCAATGGCGTGTGACAGGGAATCAGGTATGTGTTGGTTCAACATTATTGTCCGGTATGTGTTGGTTCAACATTATTGTCCGGTATGTGTTGGTTCAACATTATTGTCCGGTATGTGTTGGTTCAACATTATTGTATTTTAAAATAACGCGAACTGGCGGGTCGTAGTTTGTTGTCAAGAGACGCTACTTCATGCATGCCTGAAGTAGATTGGATTATTGTACAAAGTGAGTATGTTAATGTGAGGTTGTCCGGTGACGTGGTGTGACAGGTTCACATACGTTTGGTTCTGTTTAGATCATCATGTAGCCTGTCCACTGTAGAACGTCGCTCTCATGACAGCTTGTCTGTAGGAAACTCAAGTCTTCCGGCCTGCCCCAAGGTCAAATCCAGCGTCTCCTTGATGTCCTGAGCCCATCGTCTTCTCGGTCGGCCCCTGCTTCTCTTCCCAGTGACCGTGCCCTCCATAACCTCTCTCTCCAGTCCGTTGTGTCGTTTGACGTGTCCTGAAAACCTAGATAGCGATCTCGGCCAGCGGGTCACGTACGACCCTCAAAGTGGGGTTCCGCCGGCCGAGTTGTGGTGATTAGGGATTTGACTGTTTGGACAAGAATAAATTGCAATTTGAGCTTTACTTGGGCCAGAATTGTTTTATTTTTATATTATCCAGATGAGTAAATCATCTGCATATGGTTGTTTGGACTGGCCTTCAAGATCCACATTATGTAGATGAAGATGCAGATCCTTGTGGTAATCCCTCTGGTTGCGTTTGTTTTTGCGGTTGTTGGTCGGTGCAGTGCCATCTATTGTTTGCAATGTTCTATTTTTCAAGAAAGCTCCAAGCCAGTGGAACATTTTTCAGTGTATGCTCAGGATTGAAGTATGGCCTAGACGAAGCAGGGAGAAAGACTAGACTCAGTCACGGACTAGATGCAGCCGGGAGGAAGACTACACAGACACGGGCTATACGAAGCCGAAAGGCAGACTAGACACGGGCTATACGAAGCCGAAAGGCAGACTAGACACGGGCTAGACGAAGCCGAAAGGCAGACTAGACACGGGCTAGACGAAGCCGAAAGGCAGACTAGACACGGGCTAGACGAAGCCGAAATGCAGACTAGACACGGGCTAGACAAAGCCGAAAGGCAGACTAGACACGGGCTAGACGAAGCCGAAAGGCAGACTAGACACTGGCTAGACGAAGCCGAAAGGCAGACTAGACACGGGCTAGACGAAGCCGAAAGGCAGACTAGACACGGGCTAGACGAAGCCGAAAGGCAGACTAGACACGGGCTAGACGAAGCCGAAAGGCAGACTAGACACGGGCTAGACGAAGCCGAAATGCAGACTAGACACGGGCTAGACAAAGCCGAAAGGCAGACTAGACACGGGCTAGACGAAGCCGAAAGGCAGACTAGACACTGGCTAGACGAAGCCGAAAGGCAGACTAGACACGGGCTAGACGAAGCCGAAAGGCAGACTAGACACGGGCTAGACGAAGCCGAAAGGCAGACTAGACACGGGCTAGACGAAGCCGAAAGGCAGACTAGATGAAGCCGGGAGGAGGACTAGACAGTCACGGGCTAGATAAGACGAACCCGACAGAAGCATCTGCTGAAACCGGACGCACTGCGCTACAGGCCTAGAGAATAATTGCAACATCATTATCCCCATCGATGAGAAAGCCACGAACCAGCAACACCATAGCTCGTAGGGGACACTCCCAGGGAAAAGGGACAAAAAACAGGTTCGTTACCTGCATTTCTTTAAGGGACGACTTAGTAAGACTGTGCTTGGGACTGGCAACATCACAAATTGAAAAAAACCAATTGCTATAAGACCGCGCTGCAAATGACTGGAATCAGGATTTCCTGGGGGGGGGGGGGGGGGGGGGGGACTAACTAGTACAGGACAGGCAAGTCAGGGTCACGTGAACATACTGATCTTCGTTCGTTCTCAAACTCCCGCTACCAAGCCACGAACGTTCTCAAACTCCCGCTACCAAGCCCTGAACGTTCTCAATCTCCCGCTACCAAGCCACGAACGTTCTCAAACTCCCGCTACCAAGCCCTGAACGTTCTCAAACTCCCGCTACCAAGCCCTGAAGAATGTGAGAGTGTCACACATGCGGTCTTACAGAGAGCAAACACTCCCAGCATGTACTCGATGTTGAGCCAGCGACGTCTTCGATGGTTGGGACGTGTTTATCGCATGGAAGACGAGAGGCTGCCAAAGGATCTCTTTTATGGACAGCTGGCCATTGGAGTTAGAAGAATCTGCCGTCTCACATTGCGATTCAAGGATGCATGCAAGAGGGACATGAATGGGAGACTAAGTCAGTAAGGAAGAAGACTACACTTCATAGTAAAGGATGGGAGACTTAAGTCAGTAAAGTAGAAGACTCTACACTTCATAGTAAAGGATGGGAGACTTAAGTCAGTAAAGTAGAAGACTCTACACTTCATAGTAAAGGATGGGAGACTCTACACCACAGTGTAGAAGAAACTACACCTCTGAGTAAAAGATGGAGAACTATGTCATTACGGTAGAAGACTCTACACCTCAGAGTATGAGATGACGACCAAGTATAACTACCCATTTGAAAAAGCGTCATAAACACGGTTGAAGAAGATGAGCTTGTCTCAAACCTTGTGGATGTTATGGCAGATAGGTAAGGCACCAGTGTCTCAAAAAAAAAAAAAATAAGTCACGAAAGAGTAAATGTTCGAACCCCACAAGTTTCAAGCGTCTGCAGTTCTCAAAGAAGGTGAGATCGATGCTCAGTCCTGTCGGACATGGACGATACATCAAAACTTAGACGATCTTAAATAATGTCTCTATCCTAAGGCTGCCGCCATCATCGTGTGCGATCGACAACTGATCATCCTCATCATTCATGGCAAGAAATATTTGTATTTTTCCAAGTTCATATCAAACTTAGCTTACGCGTCAAGTGGCCGGGTCACCAGAAGAGACGGACCAAGAAATATTTGTATTATTCCAAGTTCATATCAAACTTAGCTTACGCGTCAAGTGGCCGGGTCACCAGAAGAGACGGACCAACGCAACCAAGAAATATTTGTATTATTCCAAGTTCATATCAAACTTAGCTTACGCGTCAAGTGGCCGGGTCACCAGAAGAGACGGACCAAGAAGTACCGCACAAAGTTAGATGAGTCTCATGCACGGAAAATTTAGGCAGACAAAATATGAAATTGTCTGGTTTCAAAACCAAGCAATGCTAATCATGGCAGGGGGCATGGGACCACGTCCTTTGGAGAGATGAAACAAATTATGAACCTGCAACGAATGGAGGGCGGAAGAAACAGCAGAGTCCAAGAATGAGGGGATACAAACCAAAGTCAATTAGACCACACAATAAATGGGCTGGGAAGAGGAAGACGCATATTTGTAGGGATCGGTATTGGAACATATTTGTTCTTGATATGAGGCGTGTTCAAATGAAACCGAACCAAACTGCAACAAATGAACATACATACTATGCACATGAAGACGTTACTTCTGGTGTAAACAGCACATGCCAACCGTCAAGTTTGGAAAAATTAATTATCCTTCGACTGATAGTTTCCTCAGCAGACCGTTGAAAACATGGCGGGTGTGATACGGAATCTTTCCAGGGCTGATCAGCGAGCGGTGATTCGGTTTCTAGCAGCTGAAGGATGTCGACCAGTTGATATTCATTGCAGAATGCAGGCAGTGTATGGTGACAAAAGTGTGGCGTAGACAACAGTGAAGAATTGGACAACGATGTTTAAAGAAGGACGAAAGTTAACGCAACAATATGCGCCTGACCTGGTCTCGGAAGATCTTTCGTTAACTCGCGTCCTTTAAACATCATTGTCCAGTTTTTCACTGTTGTCTACGCCACACTTTTGTCACCATGCGATGAATGTCAACTGGTCGACATCCTTCAACTGGTCGACATCCTTCAACTGGTCGACATCCTTCAGCTGGTCTACATCCTTACATCCTTCAACTGGTCGACATCCTTCAACTGGTCGACATCCTTCAACTGGTCGACATCCTTCAACTGGTTGACATCCTTCAGCTGGTCGACATCCTTACATCCTTCAACTGGTCGACATCCTTCAACTGGTCGACATCCTTCAACTGGTCGACATCTTTCAACTGGTCGACATCCTTCAACTGGTCGACATCCTTCAACTGGTCGACATCCTTCAACTGGTCGACATCCTTACATCCTTCAACTGGTCGACATCCTTCAACTGGTCGACATCCTTACATCCTTCAACTGGTCGACATCCTTCAACTGGTCGACATCCTTCAACTGGTCGACATCCTTCAACTGGTCGACATCCTTCAACTGGTTGACATCCTTCAGCTGGTCGACATCCTTAAACTGGTCGACATCCTTACATCCTTCAACTGGTCGACATCCTTCAACTGGTCGACATCCTTCAACTGGTTGACATCCTTCAGCTGGTCGACATCCTTACATCCTTCAACTGGTCGACATCCTTCAACTGGTCGACATCCTTACATCTTTCAACTGGTCGACATCCTTCAACTGGTCGACATCCTTCAACTGGTCGACATCTTTCAACTGGTTGACATCCTTCAGCTGGTCGACATCCTTCAACTGGTCGACATCCTTACATCCTTCAACTGGTCGACATCCTTCAGCTGGTCGACATCCTTCAACTGGTCGACATCTTTCAACTGGTCGACATCCTTCAACTGGTCGACATCCTTCAACTAGTCGACATCCTTCACCTGGTCGACATCCTTCAACTGGTCGACATCCTTCAGCTGGTCGACATCCTTCAACTGGTCGACATCCTTCAACTGGTCGACATCCTTACATCCTTCAACTGGTCGACATCCTTCAGCTGGTCGACATCCTTACATCCGTCAACTGGTCGACATCCTTCAGCTGGTCGACATCCTTTAGCTGGTCGACATCCTTCAGCTGGTCGACATCCTTCAACTGGTCGACATCCTTCAACTGGTCGACATCCTTCAACTGGTCGACATCCTTCAGCTGGTCGACATCCTTCACCTGGTCGACATCCTTACATCCTTTAGCTGGTCGACATCCTTCAGCTGGTCGACATCCTTCAACTGGTCGACATCCTTCAGCTGGTCGACATCCTTCAGCTGGTCGACATCCTTCAACTAGTCGACATCCTTCAACTGGTCGACATCCTTACATCCTTCAACTGGTCGACATCCTTCAACTGGTCGACATCCTTCAACTGGTCGACATCCTTCAACTGGTCGACATCCTTACATCCTTCAACTGGTCGACATCCTAACATCCTTCAACTGGTCGACATCCTTCAGCTGGTCGACATCCTTACATCCTTCAACTGGTCGACATCCTTCAACTGGTCGACATCCTTCAACTGGTCGACATCCTTCAACTGGTCGACATCCTTCAGCTGGTCTACATCCTTACATCCTTCAACTGGTCGACATCCTTCAACTGGTCGACATCCTTCAACTGGTCGACATCCTTCAACTGGTCGACATCCTTCAGCTGGTCGACATCCTTACATCCTTCAAATGGTCGAAATCCTTCAACTGGTCGACATCCTTACATCCTTCAACTGGTCGACATCCTTCAACTGGTCGACATCCTTCAACTGGTCGACATCCTTCAACTGGTCGACATCCTTCAGCTGGTCGACATCCTTACATCCTTCAACTATTCGACATCCTTCAACTGGTCGACATCCTTCAGCTGGTCGTCATCCTTACATCCGTCAACTGGTCGACATCCTTCAACTGGTCGACATCCTTACATCCTTCAACTGGTCGACATCCTTCAACTAGTCGACATCCTTCAACTGGTCGACATCCTTACATCCTTCAACTGGTCGACATCCTTCAACTGGTCGACATCCTTCAACTGGTCGACATCTTTCAACTGGTCGACATCCTTCAACTGGTCGACATCCTTCAACTGGTCGACATCCTTCAACTGGTCGACATTCTTCAGCTGATCGACATCCTTACATCCTTCAACTATTCGACATCCTTCAACTGGTCGACATCCTTCAGCTGGTCGACATCTTTACATCCGTCAACTGGTCGACATCCTTCAACTGGTCGACATCCTTCAGCTGGTCGACATCCTTCAGCTGGTCGACATCCTTCAACTGGTCGACATCCTTCAACTGGTCGACATCCTTACATCCTTCAACTGGTCGACATCCTTCAGCTGGTCGACATCCTTCAGCTGGTCGACATCCTTCAACTGGTCGACATCCTTCAACTGGTCGACATCCTTCAACTGGTCGACATCCTTCAACTGGTCGACATCCTTACATCCTTCAACTGGTCGTCATCCTTCAACTGGTCGACATCCTTCAACTGGTCGACATCCTTACATCCTTCAACTGGTCGACATCCTTACATCCTTCAACTGGTCGACATCCTTCAACTGGTCGACATCCTTCAACTGGTCGACATCCTTACATCCTTCAACTGGTCGACATCCTAACATCCTTTAACTGGTCGACATCCTTCAACTGGTCGACATCCTTCAACTGGTTAACATCCTTCAGCTGGTCGACATCCTTCAACTGGTCGACATCCTTCAGCTGGTCGACATCCTTACATCCTTCAACTGGTCGACATCCTTCAACTGGTCGACATCCTTACATCCTTCAACTGGTCGACATCCTTCAACTGGTCGACATTCTTACATCCTTTAACTGGTCGACATCCTTCAACTGGTCGACATCCTTCAAATGGTCGACATCCTTACATCCTTCAACTGGTCGACATCCTTCAACTGGTCGACATCCTTCAACTGGTCGACATTCTTACATCCTTCAACTGGTCGACATCCTTACATCCTTCAACTGGTCGACATTCTTACATCCTTCAACTGGTCGACATCCTTCAACTGGTCGACATTCTTACATCCTTCAACTGGTCGACATCCTTCAACTGGTCGACATCCTTCAACTGGTCTACATCCTTATATCCTTCAACTGGTCGACATCCTTCAACTGGTCGACATTCTTACATCCTTCAACTGGTCGACATCCTTCAACTGGTCGACATCCTTACATCCTTCAACTGGTCGACATTCTTACATCCTTCAACTGGTCGACATCCTTCAACTGGTCGACATTCTTACATCCTTCAACTGGTCGACATCCTTCAACTGGTCGACATCTTTCAACTGGTCGACATCCTTCAACTGGTCGACATCCTTCAACTGGTCGACATCCTTCAACTGGTCGACATCCTTACATCCTTCAACTGGTCGACATCCTTCAACTGGTCGACATCCTTACATCCTTCAACTGGTCGACATCCTTCAACTGGTCGACATCCTTCAACTGGTCGACATCCTTCAACTGGTCGACATCCTTCAACTGGTCGACATCCTTCAACTGGTCGACATCCTTCAACTGGTTGACATCCTTCAGCTGGTCGACATCCTTCAACTGGTCGACATCCTTACATCCTTCAACTGGTCGACATCCTTCAACTGGTCGACATCCTTCAACTGGTCGACATCTTTCAACTGGTCGACGTCCTTCAACTGGTCGACATCCTTCACCTGGTCGACATCCTTCAACTGGTCGACATCCTTCAACTGGTCGACATCCTTCAGCTGGTCGACATCCTTCAACTGGTCGACATCCTTCAGCTGGTCGACATCCTTCAACTGGTCGACATCCTTACATCCTTCAACTGGTCGACATCCTTCAGCTGGTCGACATCCTTACATCCGTCAACTGGTCGACATCCTTCAGCTGGTCGACATCCTTCAGCTGGTCGACATCCTTCACCTGGTCGACATCCTTCAACTGGTCGACATCCTTCAACTGGTCGACATCCTTCTTCTGGTCGACATCCTTCAACTGGTCGACATCCTTCAACTGGTCGACATCCTTACATCCTTCAACTGGTCGACATCCTTCAGCTGGTCGACATCCTTCACCTGGTCGACATCCTTACATCCTTTAGCTGGTCGACATCCTTCAGCTGGTCGACATCCTTCAACTGGTCGACATCCTTCAACTGGTCGACATCCTTCAGCTGGTCGACATCCTTCAACTAGTCGACATCCTTCAACTGGTCGACATCCTTACATCCTTCAACTGGTCGACATCCTTCAACTGGTCGACATCCTTACATCCTTCAACTGGTCGACATCCTAACATCCTTCAACTGGTCGACATCCTTCAGCTGGTCGACATCCTTACATCCTTCAACTGGTCGACATCCTTCAACTGGTCGACATCCTTCAACTGGTCGACATCCTTCAACTGGTCGACATCCTTCAGCTGGTCTACATCCTTACATCCTTCAACTGGTCGACATCCTTCAACTGGTCGACATCCTTCAACTGGTCGACATCCTTCAACTGGTCGACATCCTTCAACTGGTCGACATCCTTACATCCTTCAAATGGTCGAAATCCTTCAACTGGTCGACATCCTTACATCCTTCAACTGGTCGACATCCTTCAACTGGTCGACATCCTTCAACTGGTCGACATCCTTCAGCTGGTCGACATCCTTACATCCTTCAACTATTCGACATCATTCAACTGGTCGACATCCTTCAGCTGGTCGACATCTTTCAACTGGTCGACATCCTTACATCCTTCAACTGGTCGACATCCTTCAACTAGTCGACATCCTTCAACTGGTCGACATCCTTCAACTGGTCGACATCCTTACATCCTTCAACTGGTCGACATCCTTCAACTGGTCTACATCCTTCAACTGGTCGACATCTTTCAACTGGTCGACATCCTTCAACTGGTCGACATCCTTCAACTGGTCGACATCCTTCAACTGGTCGACATTCTTCAGCTGATCGACATCCTTACATCCTTCAACTATTCGACATCCTTCAACTGGTCGACATCCTTCAGCTGGTCGACATCCTTACATCCTTCAACTGGTCGACATCCTTCAGCTGGTCGACATCCTTACATCCTTCAACTGGTCGACATCCTTCAACTGGTCGACATCCTTCAGCTGGTCGACATCCTTCAGCTGGTCGACATCCTTCAGCTGGTCGACATCCTTCAACTGGTCGACATCCTTCAACTGGTCGACATCCTTCAACTGGTCGACATCCTTCAACTGGTCGACATCCTTACATCCTTCAACTGGTCGTCATCCTTCAACTGGTCGACATCCTTCAACTGGTCGACATCCTTACATCCTTCAACTGGTCGACATCCTTACATCCTTCAACTGGTCGACATCCTTCAACTGGTCGACATCCTTACATCCTTCACCTGGTCGACATCCTAACATCCTTTAACTGGTCGACATCCTTCAACTGCTCGACATCCTTCAACTGGTTAACATCCTTCAGCTGGTCGACATCCTTACATCCTTCAACTATTCGACATCCTTCAACTGGTCGACATCCTTCAGCTGGTCGACATCCTTACATCCTTCAACTGGTCGACATCCTTCAACTGGTCGACATCCTTACATCCTTCAACTGGTCGACATCCTTCAACTGGTCGACATTCTTACATCCTTTAACTGGTCGACATCCTTCAACTGGTCGACATCTTTCAAATGGTCGACATCCTTACATCCTTCAACTGGTCGACATCCTTCAACTGGTCGACATCCTTCAACTGGTCGACATCCTTCAACTGGTCGACATCCTTCAACTGGTCGACATTCTTACATCCTTCAACTGGTCGACATCCTTCAACTGGTCGACATCCTTACATCCTTCAACTGGTCGACATTCTTACATCCTTCAACTGGTCGACATCCTTCAACTGGTCGACATTCTTACATCCTTCAACTGGTCGACATCCTTCAACTGGTCGACATCCTTCAACTGGTCTACATCCTTATATCCTTCAACTGGTCGACATCCTTCAACTGGTCGACATTCTTACATCCTTCAACTGGTCGACATCCTTCAACTGGTCGACATCCTTACATCCTTCAACTGGTCGACATTCTTACATCCTTCAACTGGTCGACATCCTTCAACTGGTCGACATCCTTACATCCTTCAACTGGTCGACATCCTTCAACTGGTCGACATCTTTCAACTGGTCGACATCCTTCAACTGGTCGACATCCTTCAACTGGTCGACATCCTTCAACTGGTCGACATCCTTACATCCTTCAACTGGTCGACATCCTTCAACTGGTCGACATCCTTACATCCTTCAACTGGTCGACATCTTTCAACTGGTCGACATCCTTCAACTGGTCGACATCCTTCAACTGGTCGACATCCTTCAACTGGTCGACATCCTTCAACTGGTTGACATCCTTCAGCTGGTCGACATCCTTCAACTGGTCGACATCCTTACATCCTTCAACTGGTCGACATCCTTCAACTGGTCGACATCCTTCAACTGGTCGACATCTTTCAACTGGTCGACGTCCTTCAACTGGTCGACATCCTTCAACTAGTCGACATCCTTCACCTGGTCGACATCCTTCAACTGGTCGACATCCTTCAACTGGTCGACATCCTTCAGCTGGTCGACATCCTTCAACTGGTCGACATCCTTCAGCTGGTCGACATCCTTCAACTGGTCGACATCCTTACATCCTTCAACTGGTCGACATCCTTCAGCTGGTCGACATCCTTACATCCGTCAACTGGTCGACATCCTTCAGCTGGTCGACATCCTTCAGCTGGTCGACATCCTTCACCTGGTCGACATCCTTCAACTGGTCGACATCCTTCAACTGGTCGACATCCTTCTTCTGGTCGACATCCTTCAACTGGTCGACATCCTTCAACTGGTTGACATCCTTACATCCTTCAACTGGTCGACATCCTTCAGCTGGTCGACATCCTTCACCTGGTCGACATCCTTACATCCTTTAGCTGGTCGACATCCTTCAGCTGGTCGACATCCTTCAACTGGTCGACATCCTTCAGCTGGTCGACATCCTTCAACTAGTCGACATCCTTCAACTGGTCGACATCCTTACATCCTTCAACTGGTCGACATCCGTCAACTGGTCGACATCCTTCAACTGGTCGACATCCTTACATCCTTCAACTGGTCGACATCCTAACATCCTTCAACTGGTCGACATCCTTCAGCTGGTCGACATCCTTACATCCTTCAACTGGTCGACATCCTTCAACTGGTCGACATCCTTCAACTGGTCGACATCCTTCAACTGGTCGACATCCTTCAGCTGGTCTACATCCTTACATCCTTCAACTGGTCGACATCCTTCAACTGGTCGACATCCTTCAACTGGTCGACATCCTTCAACTGGTCGACATCCTTCAACTGGTCGACATCCTTACATCCTTCAAATGGTCGAAATCCTTCAACTGGTCGACATCCTTACATCCTTCAACTGGTCGACATCCTTCAACTGGTCGACATCCTTCAACTGGTCGACATCCTTCAACTGGTCGACATCCTTCAGCTGGTCGACATCCTTACATCCTTCAACTATTCGACATCATTCAACTGGTCGACATCCTTCAGCTGGTCGACATCCTTCAACTGGTCGACATCCTTACATCCTTCAACTGGTCGACATCCTTCAACTAGTCGACATCCTTCAACTGGTCGACATCCTTCAACTGGTCGACATCCTTACATCCTTCAACTGGTCGACATCCTTCAACTGGTCTACATCCTTCAACTGGTCGACATCTTTCAACTGGTCGACATCCTTCAACTGGTCGACATCCTTCAACTGGTCGACATCCTTCAACTGGTCGACATTCTTCAGCTGATCGACATCCTTACATCCTTCAACTATTCGACATCCTTCAACTGGTCGACATCCTTCAGCTGGTCGACATCCTTCAGCTGGTCGACATCCTTACATCCTTCAAATGGTCGAAATCCTTCAACTGGTCGACATCCTTACATCCTTCAACTGGTCGACATCCTTCAACTGGTCGACATCCTTCAACTGGTCGACATCCTTCAACTGGTCGACATCCTTCAGCTGGTCGACATCCTTACATCCTTCAACTATTCGACATCCTTCAACTGGTCGACATCCTTCAACTGGTCGACATCCTTCAGCTGGTCGACATCATTACATCCTTCAAATGGTCGAAATCCTTCAACTGGTCGACATCCTTACATCCTTCAACTGGTCGACATCCTTCAACTGGTCGACATCCTTCAACTGGTCGACATCCTTCAACTGGTCGACATCCTTCAGCTGGTCGACATCCTTACATCCTTCAACTATTCGACATCCTTCAACTGGTCGACATCCTTCAGCTGGTCGACATCCTTACATCCGTCAACTGGTCGACATCCTTCAACTGGTCGACATCCTTACATCCTTCAACTGGTCGACATCCTTCAACTAGTCGACATCCTTCAACTGGTCGACATCCTTCAACTGGTCGACATCCTTACATCCTTCAACTGGTCGACATCCTTCAACTGGTCGACATCCTTCAACTGGTCGACATCTTTCAACTGGTCGACATCCTTCAACTGGTCGACATCCTTCAACTGGTCGACATCCTTCAACTGGTCGACATTCTTCAGCTGATCGACATCCTTACATCCTTCAACTATTCGACATCCTTCAACTGGTCGACATCCTTCAGCTGGTCGACATCTTTACATCCGTCAACTGGTCGACATCCTTCAACTGGTCGACATCCTTCAGCTGGTCGACATCCTTCAGCTGGTCGACATCCTTCAACTGGTCGACATCCTTACATCCTTCAACTGGTCGACATCCTTCAGCTGGTCGACATCCTTCAGCTGGTCGACATCCTTCAGCTGGTCGACATCCTTCAGCTGGTCGACATCCTTCAACTGGTCGACATCCTTCAACTGGTCGACATCCTTCAACTGGTCGACATCCTTACATCCTTCAACTGGTCGACATCCTTCAACTGGTCGACATCCTTACATCCTTCAACTGGTCGACATCCTTACATCCTTCAACTGGTCGACATCCTTCAACTGGTCGACATCCTTCAACTGGTCGACATCCTTACATCCTTCAACTGGTCGACATCCTAACATCCTTTAACTGGTCGACATCCTTCAACTGGTCGACATCCTTCAACTGGTTAACATCCTTCAGCTGGTCGACATCCTTACATCCTTCAACTATTCGACATCCTTCAACTGGTCGACATCCTTCAGCTGGTCGACATCCTTACATCCTTCAACTGGTCGACATCCTTCAACTGGTCGACATCCTTACATCCTTCAACTGGTCGACATCCTTCAACTGGTCGACATTCTTACATCCTTTAACTGGTCGACATCCTTCAACTGGTCGACATCCTTCAAATGGTCGACATCCTTACATCCTTCAACTGGTCGACATCCTTCAACTGGTCGACATCCTTGAACTGGTCGACATCCTTCAACTGGTCGACATCCTTCAACTGGTCGACATTCTTACATCCTTCAACTGGTCGACATCCTTCAACTGGTCGACATCCTTACATCCTTCAACTGGTCGACATTCTTACATCCTTCAACTGGTCGACATCCTTCAACTGGTCGACATTCTTACATCCTTCAACTGGTCGACATCCTTCAACTGGTCGACATCCTTCAACTGGTCTACATCCTTATATCCTTCAACTGGTCGACATCCTTCAACTGGTCGACATTCTTACATCCTTCAACTGGTCGACATCCTTCAACTGGTCGACATCCTTACATCCTTCAACTGGTCGACATTCCTACATCCTTCAACTGGTCGACATCCTTCAACTGGTCGACATTCTTACATCCTTCAACTGGTCGACATCCTTCAACTGGTCGACATCTTTCAACTGGTCGACATCCTTCAACTGGTCGACATCCTTCAACTGGTCGACATCCTTCAACTGGTCGACATCCTTACATCCTTCAACTGGTCGACATCCTTACATCCTTCAACTGGTCGACATCCTTCAACTGGTCGACATCCTTCAACTGGTCGACATCCTTCAACTGGTCGACATCCTTCAACTGGTCGACATCCTTCAACTGGTTGACATCCTTCAGCTGGTCGACATCCTTCAACTGGTCGACATCCTTACATCCTTCAACTGGTCGACATCCTTCAACTGGTCGACATCCTTCAACTGGTCGACATCCTTCAACTGGTTGACATCCTTCAGCTGGTCGACATCCTTACATCCTGCAACTGGTCGACATCCTTCAACTGGTCGACATCCTTCAACTGGTCGACATCCTTACATCTTTCAACTGGTCGACATCCTTCAACTGGTCGACATCCTTCAACTGGTCGACATCTTTCAACTGGTTGACATCCTTCAGCTGGTCGACATCCTTCAACTGGTCGACATCCTTACATCCTTCAACTGGTCGACATCCTTCAACTGGTCGACATCCTTCAACTGGTCGACATCTTTCAACTGGTCGACATCCTTCAACTGGTCGACATCCTTCAACTAGTCGACATCCTTCACCTGGTCGACATCCTTCAACTGGTCGACATCCTTCAACTGGTCGACATCCTTCAGCTGGTCGACATCCTTCAACTGGTCGACATCCTTCAGCTGGTCGACATCCTTCAACTGGTCGACATCCTTCAGCTGGTCGACATCCTTCAACTGGTCGACATCCTTCAGCTGGTCGACATCCTTACATCCGTCAACTGGTCGACATCCTTCAGCTGGTCGACATCCTTCAGCTGGTCGACATCCTTCAGCTGGTCGACATCCTTCAGCTGGTCGACATCCTTCAACTGGTCGACATCCTTCAACTGGTCGACATCCTTCAACTGGTCGACATCCTTACATCCTTCAACTGGTCGACATCCTTCAACTGGTCGACATCCTTACATCCTTCAACTGGTCGACATCCTTACATCCTTCAACTGGTCGACATCCTTCAACTGGTCGACATCCTTCAACTGGTCGACATCCTTACATCCTTCAACTGGTCGACATCCTAACATCCTTTAACTGGTCGACATCCTTCAACTGGTCGACATCCTTCAACTGGTCGACATCCTTCAACTGGTTAACATCCTTCAGCTGGTCGACATCCTTACATCCTTAAACTATTCGACATCCTTCAACTGGTCGACATCCTTCAGCTGGTCGACATCCTTACATCCTTCAACTGGTCGACATCCTTCAACTGGTCGACATCCTTACATCCTTCAACTGGTCGACATCCTTCAACTGGTCGACATTCTTACATCCTTTAACTGGTCGACATCCTTCAACTGGTCGACATCCTTCAAATGGTCGACATCCTTACATCCTTCAACTGGTCGACATCCTTCAACTGGTCGACATCCTTGAACTGGTCGACATCCTTCAACTGGTCGACATCCTTCAACTGGTCGACATTCTTACATCCTTCAACTGGTCGACATCCTTCAACTGGTCGACATCCTTACATCCTTCAACTGGTCGACATTCTTACATCCTTCAACTGGTCGACATCCTTCAACTGGTCGACATTCTTACATCCTTCAACTGGTCGACATCCTTCAACTGGTCGACATCCTTCAACTGGTCTACATCCTTATATCCTTCAACTGGTCGACATCCTTCAACTGGTCGACATTCTTACATCCTTCAACTGGTCGACATCCTTCAACTGGTCGACATCCTTACATCCTTCAACTGGTCGACATTCTTACATCCTTCAACTGGTCGACATCCTTCAACTGGTCGACATTCTTACATCCTTCAACTGGTCGACATCCTTCAACTGGTCGACATCTTTCAACTGGTCGACATCCTTCAACTGGTCGACATCCTTCAACTGGTCGACATCCTTCAACTGGTCGACATCCTTCAACTGGTCGACATCCTTACATCCTTCAACTGGTCGACATCCTTACATCCTTCAACTGGTCGACATCCTTCAACTGGTCGACATCCTTCAACTGGTCGACATCCTTCAACTGGTCGACATCCTTCAACTGGTCGACATCCTTCAACTGGTCGACATCCTTCAACTGGTTGACATCCTTCAGCTGGTCGACATCCTTCAACTGGTCGACATCCTTACATCCTTCAACTGGTCGACATCCTTCAACTGGTCGACATCCTTCAACTGGTCGACATCCTTCAACTGGTTGACATCCTTCAGCTGGTCGACATCCTTACATCCTGCAACTGGTCGACATCCTTCAACTGGTCGACATCCTTCAACTGGTCGACATCCTTACATCTTTCAACTGGTCGACATCCTTCAACTGGTCGACATCCTTCAACTGGTCGACATCTTTCAACTGGTTGACATCCTTCAGCTGGTCGACATCCTTCAACTGGTCGACATCCTTACATCCTTCAACTGGTCGACATCCTTCAACTGGTCGACATCCTTCAACTGGTCGACATCTTTCAACTGGTCGACATCCTTCAACTGGTCGACATCCTTCAACTAGTCGACATCCTTCACCTGGTCGACATCCTTCAACTGGTCGACATCCTTCAACTGGTCGACATCCTTCAGCTGGTCGACATCCTTCAACTGGTCGACATCCTTCAGCTGGTCGACATCCTTCAACTGGTCGACATCCTTCAGCTGGTCGACATCCTTCAACTGGTCGACATCCTTCAGCTGGTCGACATCCTTACATCCGTCAACTGGTCGACATCCTTCAGCTGGTCGACATCCTTCAGCTGGTCGACATCCTTCACCTGGTCGACATCCTTCAACTGGTCGACATCCTTCAACTGGTCGACATCCTTCTTCTGGTCGACATCCTTCAACTGGTCGACATCCTTCAACTGGTCGACATCCTTCAACTGGTCGACATCCTTACATCCTTCAACTGGTCGACATCCTTCAGCTGGTCGACATCCTTCACCTGGTCGACATCCTTACATCCTTTAGCTGGTCGACATCCTTCAGCTGGTCGACATCCTTCAACTGGTCGACATCCTTCAACTGGTCGACATCCTTCAGCTGGTCGACATCCTTCAACTAGTCGACATCCTTCAACTGGTCGACATCCTTACATCCTTCAACTGGTCGACATCCTTCAACTGGTCGACATCCTTCAACTGGTCGACATCCTTACATCCTTCAACTGGTCGACATCCTAACATCCTTCAACTGGTCGACATCCTTCAGCTGGTCGACATCCTTACATCCTTCAACTGGTCGACATCCTTCAACTGGTCGACATCCTTCAACTGGTCGACATCCTTCAACTGGTCGACATCCTTCAGCTGGTCTACATCCTTACATCCTTCAACTGGTCGACATCCTTCAACTGGTCGACATCCTTCAACTGGTCGACATCTTTCAACTGGTCGACATCCTTCAACTGGTCGACATCCTTCAGCTGGTCGACATCCTTACATCCTTCAAATGGTCGAAATCCTTCAACTGGTCGACATCCTTACATCCTTCAACTGGTCGACATCCTTCAACTGGTCGACATCCTTCAACTGGTCGACATCCTTCAACTGGTCGACATCCTTCAGCTGGTCGACATCCTTACATCCTTCAACTATTCGACATCCTTCAACTGGTCGACATCCTTCAGCTGGTCGACATCCTTCAACTGGTCGACATCCTTACATCCTTCAACTGGTCGACATCCTTCAACTGGTCGACATCCTTCAACTGGTCGACATCCTTCAACTGGTCGACATCCTTACATCCTTCAACTGGTCGACATCCTTCAACTGGTCGACATCCTTCAACTGGTCGACATCCTTCAACTGGTCGACATCCTTCAACTGGTCGACATCCTTCAACTGGTTGACATCCTTCAGCTGGTCGACATCCTTCAACTGGTCGACATCCTTACATCCTTCAACTGGTCGACATCCTTCAACTGGTCGACATCCTTCAACTGGTCGACATCCTTCAACTGGTTGACATCCTTCAGCTGGTCGACATCCTTACATCCTGCAACTGGTCGACATCCTTCAACTGGTCGACATCCTTCAACTGGTCGACATCCTTACATCTTTCAACTGGTCGACATCCTTCAACTGGTCGACATCCTTCAACTGGTCGACATCCTTCAACTGGTCGACATCCTTACATCCTTCAACTGGTCGACATCCTTACATCCTTCAACTGGTCGACATACTTCAACTGGTCGACATCCTTCAACTGGTCGACATCCTTCAACTGGTCGACATCCTTCAACTGGTCGACATCCTTCAACTGGTCGACATCCTTCAGCTGGTCGACATCCTTCAACTGGTCGACATCCTTACATCCTTCAACTGGTCGACATCCTTCAACTGGTCGACATCCTTCAACTGGTTGACATCCTTCAGCTGGTCGACATCCTTACATCCTGCAACTGGTCGACATCCTTCAACTGGTCGACATCCTTCAACTGGTCGACATCCTTACATCTTTCAACTGGTCGACATCCTTCAACTGGTCGACATCCTTCAACTGGTCGACATCTTTCAACTGGTTGACATCCTTCAACTGGTCGACATCCTTCAACTGGTCGACATCCTTACATCCTTCAACTGGTCGACATCCTTCAACTGGTCGACATCCTTCAACTGGTCGACATCTTTCAACTGGTCGACATCCTTCAACTGGTCGACATCCTTCAACTAGTCGACATCCTTCACCTGGTCGACATCCTTCAACTGGTCGACATCCTTCAACTGGTCGACATCCTTTAACTGGTCGACATCCTTCAACTGGTCGACATCCTTCAGCTGGTCGACATCCTTCAACTGGTCGACATCCTTACATCCTTCAACTGGTCGACATCCTTCAGCTGGTCGACATCCTTACATCCGTCAACTGGTCGACATCCTTCAGCTGGTCGACATCCTTCAGCTGGTCGACATCCTTCACCTGGTCGACATCCTTCAACTGGTCGACATCCTTCAACTGGTCGACATCCTTCTTCTGGTCGACATCCTTCAACTGGTCGACATCCTTCAACTGGTCGACATCCTTCAACTGGTCGACATCCTTACATCCTTCAACTGGTCGACATCCTTCAGCTGGTCGACATCCTTCACCTGGTCGACATCCTTACATCCTTTAGCTGGTCGACATCCTTCAGCTGGTCGACATCCTTCAACTGGTCGACATCCTTCAGCTGGTCGACATCCTTCAACTAGTCGACATCCTTCAACTGGTCGACATCCTTACATCCTTCAACTGGTCGACATCCTTCAACTGGTCGACATCCTTCAACTGGTCGACATCCTTACATCCTTCAACTGGTCGACATCCTAACATCCTTCAACTGGTCGACATCCTTCAGCTGGTCGACATCCTTACATCCTTCAACTGGTCGACATCCTTCAACTGGTCGACATCCTTCAACTGGTCGACATCCTTCAACTGGTCGACATCCTTCAGCTGGTCTACATCCTTACATCCTTCAACTGGTCGACATCCTTCAACTGGTCGACATCCTTCAACTGGTCGACATCCTTCAACTGGTCGACATCCTTCAACTGGTCGACATCCTTCAGCTGGTCGACATCCTTACATCCTTCAAATGGTCGAAATCCTTCAACTGGTCGACATCCTTACATCCTTCAACTGGTCGACATCCTTCAACTGGTCGACATCCTTCAACTGGTCGACATCCTTCAACTGGTCGACATCCTTCAGCTGGTCGACATCCTTACATCCTTCAACTATTCGACATCCTTCAACTGGTCGACATCCTTCAGCTGGTCGACATCCTTCAACTGGTCGACATCCTTACATCCTTCAACTGGTCGACATCCTTCAACTGGTCGACATCCTTCAACTGGTCGACATCCTTCAACTGGTCGACATCCTTACATCCTTCAACTGGTCGACATCCTTCAACTGGTCGACATCCTTCAACTGGTCGACATCCTTCAACTGGTCGACATCCTTCAACTGGTCGACATCCTTCAACTGGTTGACATCCTTCAGCTGGTCGACATCCTTCAACTGGTCGACATCCTTACATCCTTCAACTGGTCGACATCCTTCAACTGGTCGACATCCTTCAACTGGTCGACATCCTTCAACTGGTTGACATCCTTCAGCTGGTCGACATCCTTACATCCTGCAACTGGTCGACATCCTTCAACTGGTCGACATCCTTCAACTGGTCGACATCCTTACATCTTTCAACTGGTCGACATCCTTCAACTGGTCGACATCCTTCAACTGGTCGACATCTTTCAACTGGTTGACATCCTTCAGCTGGTCGACATCCTTCAACTGGTCGACATCCTTACATCCTTCAACTGGTCGACATCCTTCAACTGGTCGACATCCTTCAACTGGTCGACATCTTTCAACTGGTCGACATCCTTCAACTGGTCGACATCCTTCAACTAGTCGACATCCTTCACCTGGTCGACATCCTTCAACTGGTCGACATCCTTCAACTGGTCGACATCCTTCAGCTGGTCGACATCCTTCAACTGGTCGACATCCTTCAGCTGGTCGACATCCTTCAACTGGTCGACATCCTTACATCCTTCAACTGGTCGACATCCTTCAGCTGGTCGACATCCTTACATCCGTCAACTGGTCGACATCCTTCAGCTGGTCGACATCCTTCAGCTGGTCGACATCCTTCACCTGGTCGACATCCTTCGACTGGTCGACATCCTTCAACTGGTCGACATCCTTCTTCTGGTCGACATCCTTCTTCTGGTCGACATCCTTCAACTGGTCGACATCCTTCAACTGGTCGACATCCTTCAACTGGTCGACATCCTTACATCCTTCAACTGGTCGACATCCTTCAGCTGGTCGACATCCTTCACCTGGTCGACATCCTTACATCCTTTAGCTGGTCGACATCCTTCAGCTGGTCGACATCCTTCAACTGGTCGACATCCTTCAACTGGTCGACATCCTTCAGCTGGTCGACATCCTTCAACTGGTCGACATCCTTACATCCTTCAACTGGTCGACATCCTTCAACTGGTCGACATCCTTCAACTGGTCGACATCCTTACATCCTTCAACTGGTCGACATCCTAACATCCTTCAACTGGTCGACATCCTTCAGCTGGTCGACATCCTTACATCCTTCAACTGGTCGACATCCTTCAACTGGTCGACATCCTTCAACTGGTCGACATCCTTCAGCTGGTCTACATCCTTACATCCTTCAACTGGTCGACATCCTTCAACTGGTCGACATCCTTCAACTGGTCGACATCCTTCAACTGGTCGACATCCTTCAACTGGTCGACATCCTTCAGCTGGTCGACATCCTTACATCCTTCAAATGGTCGAAATCCTTCAACTGGTCGACATCCTTACATCCTTCAACTGGTCGACATCCTTCAACTGGTCGACATCCTTCAACTGGTCGACATCCTTCAACTGGTCGACATCCTTCAGCTGGTCGACATCCTTACATCCTTCAACTATTCGACATCCTTCAACTGGTCGACATCCTTCAGCTGGTCGACATCCTTCAACTGGTCGACATCCTTACATCCTTCAACTGGTCGACATCCTTCAACTAGTCGACATCCTTCAACTGGTCGACATCCTTCAACTGGTCGACATCCTTACATCCTTCAACTGGTCGACATCCTTCAACTGGTCGACATCCTTCAACTGGTCGACATCTTTCAACTGGTCGACATCCTTCAACTGGTCGACATCCTTCAACTGGTCGACATCCTTCAACTGGTCGACATTCTTCAGCTGATCGACATCCTTACATCCTTCAACTATTCGACATCCTTCAACTGGTCGACATCCTTCAGCTGGTCGACATCCTTACATCCGTCAACTGGTCGACATCCTTCAAATGGTCGACATCCTTCAGCTGGTCGACATCCTTCAGCTGGTCGACATCCTTCAACTGGTCGACATCCTTCAACTGGTCGACATCCTTACATCCTTCAACTGGTCGACATCCTTCAGCTGGTCGACATCCTTCAGCTGGTCGACATCCTTCAACTGGTCGACATCCTTCAACTGGTCGACATCCTTACATCCTTCAACTGGTCGTCATCCTTCAACTGGTCGACATCCTTCAACTGGTCGACATCCTTACATCCTTCAACTGGTCGACATCCTTCAACTGGTCGACATCCTTCAACTGGTCGACATCCTTACATCCTTCAACTGGTCGACATCCTAACATCCTTTAACTGGTCGACATCCTTCAACTGGTCGACATCCTTCAACTGGTCAACATCCTTCAGCTGGTCGACATCCTTACATCCTTCAACTATTCGACATCCTTCAACTGGTCGACATCCTTCAGCTTGTCGACATCCTTACATCCTTCAACTGGTCGACATCCTTACATCCTTCAACTGGTCGACATCCTTCAACTGGTCTACATCCTTCAACTGGTCGACATCCTTCAACTGGTCGACATTCTTACATCCTTTAACTGGTCGACATCCTTCAACTGGTCGACATCCTTCAAATGGTCGACATCCTTACATCCTTCAACTGGTCGACATCCTTCAACTGGTCGACATCCTTGAACTGGTCGACATCCTTCAACTGGTCAACATCCTTCAACTGGTCGACATTCTTACATCCTTCAACTGGTCGACATCCTTCAACTGGTCGACATCCTTACATCCTTCAACTGGTCGACATTCTTACATCCTTCAACTGGTCGACATCCTTCAACTGGTCGACATTCTTACATCCTTCAACTGGTCGACATCCTTCAACTGGTCGACATCCTTCAACTGGTCGACATCCTTCAACTGGTCTACATCCTTATATCCTTCAACTGGTCGACATCCTTCAACTGGTCGACATCCTTCAACTGGTCGACATCTTTCAACTGGTCGACATCCTTCAACTGGTCGACATCCTTCAACTAGTCGACATCCTTCACCTGGTCGACATCCTTCAACTGGTCGACATCCTTCAACTGGTCGACATCCTTCAGCTGGTCGACATCCTTCAACTGGTCGACATCCTTCAGCTGGTCGACATCCTTCAACTGGTCGACATCCTTACATCCTTCAACTGGTCGACATCCTTCAGCTGGTCGACATCCTTACATCCGTCAACTGGTCGACATCCTTCAGCTGGTCGACATCCTTCAGCTGGTCGACATCCTTCACCTGGTCGACATCCTTCGACTGGTCGACATCCTTCAACTGGTCGACATCCTTCTTCTGGTCGACATCCTTCTTCTGGTCGACATCCTTCAACTGGTCGACATCCTTCAACTGGTCGACATCCTTCAACTGGTCGACATCCTTACATCCTTCAACTGGTCGACATCCTTCAGCTGGTCGACATCCTTCACCTGGTCGACATCCTTACATCCTTTAGCTGGTCGACATCCTTCAGCTGGTCGACATCCTTCAACTGGTCGACATCCTTCAACTGGTCGACATCCTTCAGCTGGTCGACATCCTTCAACTGGTCGACATCCTTACATCCTTCAACTGGTCGACATCCTTCAACTGGTCGACATCCTTCAACTGGTCGACATCCTTACATCCTTCAACTGGTCGACATCCTAACATCCTTCAACTGGTCGACATCCTTCAGCTGGTCGACATCCTTACATCCTTCAACTGGTCGACATCCTTCAACTGGTCGACATCCTTCAACTGGTCGACATCCTTCAGCTGGTCTACATCCTTACATCCTTCAACTGGTCGACATCCTTCAACTGGTCGACATCCTTCAACTGGTCGACATCCTTCAACTGGTCGACATCCTTCAACTGGTCGACATCCTTCAGCTGGTCGACATCCTTACATCCTTCAAATGGTCGAAATCCTTCAACTGGTCGACATCCTTACATCCTTCAACTGGTCGACATCCTTAAACTGGTCGACATCCTTCAACTGGTCGACATCCTTCAACTGGTCGACATCCTTCAGCTGGTCGACATCCTTACATCCTTCAACTATTCGACATCCTTCAACTGGTCGACATCCTTCAGCTGGTCGACATCCTTCAACTGGTCGACATCCTTACATCCTTCAACTGGTCGACATCCTTCAACTAGTCGACATCCTTCAACTGGTCGACATCCTTCAACTGGTCGACATCCTTACATCCTTCAACTGGTCGACATCCTTCAACTGGTCGACATCCTTCAACTGGTCGACATCTTTCAACTGGTCGACATCCTTCAACTGGTCGACATCCTTCAACTGGTCGACATCCTTCAACTGGTCGACATTCTTCAGCTGATCGACATCCTTACATCCTTCAACTATTCGACATCCTTCAACTGGTCGACATCCTTCAGCTGGTCGACATCCTTACATCCGTCAACTGGTCGACATCCTTCAAATGGTCGACATCCTTCAGCTGGTCGACATCCTTCAGCTGGTCGACATCCTTCAACTGGTCGACATCCTTCAACTGGTCGACATCCTTACATCCTTCAACTGGTCGACATCCTTCAGCTGGTCGACATCCTTCAGCTGGTCGACATCCTTCAACTGGTCGACATCCTTCAACTGGTCGACATCCTTACATCCTTCAACTGGTCGTCATCCTTCAACTGGTCGACATCCTTCAACTGGTCGACATCCTTACATCCTTCAACTGGTCGACATCCTTCAACTGGTCGACATCCTTCAACTGGTCGACATCCTTACATCCTTCAACTGGTCGACATCCTAACATCCTTTAACTGGTCGACATCCTTCAACTGGTCGACATCCTTCAACTGGTCAACATCCTTCAGCTGGTCGACATCCTTACATCCTTCAACTATTCGACATCCTTCAACTGGTCGACATCCTTCAGCTTGTCGACATCCTTACATCCTTCAACTGGTCGACATCCTTACATCCTTCAACTGGTCGACATCCTTCAACTGGTCTACATCCTTCAACTGGTCGACATCCTTCAACTGGTCGACATTCTTACATCCTTTAACTGGTCGACATCCTTCAACTGGTCGACATCCTTCAAATGGTCGACATCCTTACATCCTTCAACTGGTCGACATCCTTCAACTGGTCGACATCCTTGAACTGGTCGACATCCTTCAACTGGTCAACATCCTTCAACTGGTCGACATTCTTACATCCTTCAACTGGTCGACATCCTTCAACTGGTCGACATCCTTACATCCTTCAACTGGTCGACATTCTTACATCCTTCAACTGGTCGACATCCTTCAACTGGTCGACATTCTTACATCCTTCAACTGGTCGACATCCTTCAACTGGTCGACATCCTTCAACTGGTCGACATCCTTCAACTGGTCTACATCCTTATATCCTTCAACTGGTCGACATCCTTCAACTGGTCGACATTCTTACATCCTTCAACTGGTCGACATCCTTCAACTGGTCGACATCCTTACATCCTTCAACTGGTCGACATTCTTACATCCTTCAACTGGTCGACATCCTTCAACTGGTCGACATTCTTACATCCTTCAACTGGTCGACATCCTTCAACTGGTCGACATCCTTCAACTGGTCGACATCCTTCAACTGGTCGACATCCTTCAACTGGTCTACATCCTTATATCCTTCAACTGGTCGACATCCTTCAACTGGTCGTCATCCTTCAACTGGTCGACATCCTTACATCCTTCAACTGGTCGTCATCCTTCAACTGGTCGACATCCTTCAACTGGTCGACATCCTTCAACTGGTCGACATCCTTACATCCTTCAACTGGTCGACATCCTTACATCCTTCAACTGGTCGTCATCCTTGAACTGGTCGACATCCTTCAACTGGTCGACATCCTTCAACTGGTCGACATCCTTCAACTGGTCGACATCCTTACATCCTTCAACTGGTTGACATCCTTCAACTGGTCGACATCCTTCAACTGGTCGTCATCCTTCAACTGGTCGACATCCTTACATCCTTCAGCTGGTCGACATCCTTCAACTGGTCGACATCCTTCAACTGGTCGACATCCTTCAACTGGTCGTCATCCTTCAACTGGTCGACATCCTTACATCCTTCAACTGGTCGACATCCTTCAACTGGTCGACATCCTTCAACTGGTCGTCATCCTTCAATTGGTCGACATCCTTCAACTGGTCGACATCCTTACATCCTTCAACTGGTCGACATCCTTCAACTGGTCGACATCCTTCAACTGGTCGACATCCTTCAACTGGTCGTCATCCTTCAACTGGTCGTCATCCTTACATCCTTCAACTGGTCGACATCCTTACATCCTTCAACTGGTCGACATCCTTCAACTGGTCGACATCCTTCAACTGGTCGACATCCTTCAACTGGTCGACATCCTTCAACTGGTCGACATCCTTCAACTGGTCGACATCCTTCAACTGGTCGACATCCTTCAACTGGTCGACATCCTTCAACTGGTCGACATCCTTACATCCTTCAACTGGTCGACATCCTTCAAATGGTCGACATCCTTACATCCTTCAACTGGTCGACATCCTTCAACTGGTCGACATCCTTCAACTGGTCGACATCCTTACATCCTTCAACTGGTCGACATCCTTCAGCTGGTCGACATCCTTACATCGTTCAACTGGTCGACATCCTTACATCCTTCAACTGGTCGACATCCTTCAGCTGGTCGACATCCTTACATCGTTCAACTGGTCGACATCCTTCAACTGGTCGACATCCTTACATCCTTCAACTGGTCGACATCCTTCAACTGGTCGACATCCTTACATCCTTCAACTGGTCGACATCCTTCAGCTGGTCTACATCCTTACATCCTTCAACTGGTCGACAGCCTTCAACTGGTCGACATCCTTACATCCTTCAACTGGTCAACATCCTTCAACTGGTCGACATCCTTTAACTGGTCGACATCCTTCAACTGGTCGACATCCTTCAACTGGTCGACATCCTTACATCCTTCAACTGGTCGACATCCTTCAGCTGGTCGACATCCTTACATCGTTCAACTGGTCGACATCCTTACATCCTTCAACTGGTCGACATCCTTCAACTGATCAACATCCTTCAACTGGTCGACATCCTTCAACTGGTCGACATCCTTACATCCTTCAACTGGTCGACATCCTTACATCCTTCAACTGGTCGACATCCTTCAACTGGTCGACATCCTTCAACTGGTCGACATCCTTCAACTGGTCGACATCCTTTAACTGGTCGACATCCTTCAACTGGTCGACATCCTTACATCCTTCAACTGGTCGACATCCTTACATCCTTCAACTGGTCGACATCCTTCAACTGATCAACATCCTTCAACTGGTCTACATCCTTCAGCTGGTCAACATCCTTCAACTGGTCGACATCCTTACATCCTTCAACTGGTCGACATCCTTCAACTGGTCGACATCCTTCAACTGGTCTACATCCTTACATCCTTCAACTGGTCGACATCCTTCAACTGGTCTACATCCTTACATCCTTCAACTGGTCTACATCCTTACATCCTTCAACTGGTCGACATCCTTCAACTGGTCGACATCCTTCAACTGGTCGACATCCTTCAACTGGTCGACATCATTCAAGGGTTCGACATCATTCAAGTGGTCGACATCCTTCAGCTGTTAGAAACCGATCGTTGATCAACTCTGGGTGGATTCCGTATCACGCGTGCCATGTTTTCAACGGCCTGCTGAGGAAACTATGAAAGAAAACAGAGCGTCGCAGAGATGATAGAAAACAGCACTTCCCAGAGACGATAGAAAACAGCACTTCCCAGAGATGATATAAATCAGCACTTCCCAGAGATGATATAAAACAGCACTTCCCAGAGATGATATAAAACAGCACTTCCCAGAGATGATATAAAACAGCACTTCCTAGAGATGACATAGAACAGCACTTCCAAGAGATGATATAAAACAGCACTTCCCAGAGATGATATAAAACAGCACTTCCCAGAGATGATAGAAAACAGCACTTCCAAGAGATGATATAAAACAGCACTTCCCAGAGATGATATAAAACAGCACTTCCCAGAGATGATATAAAACAGCACTTCCCAGAGATGATATAAAACAGCACTTCCTAGAGATGATATAAAACAGCACTTCCCAGAGATGATATAAAACAGCACTTCCCAGAGATGATATAAAACAGCACTTCCAAGAGATGATATAAAACCGCACTTCCCAGAGATGATAGAAAACATCGCTTAACAGAGCTGATAGAAAAAGTTATCAACATTGGAAAACAAAAGCAGCCAGGCAAGAACAGACAGAAGAGCTTTAACTGTCAAACACACAGAGAATCACTACATAAGCAACAGCTGGACGCATCTATATACAGATGGATCAGCAACAGAGGAAAGAGGTGGCTGGATCTAAGCCTAAAAAGAATACACAAAGACAGCTATCAGTGGCGACTGGAACATTTTCAAGTAACTTCAGAGCAGATGCAGAGGCCTTGAAGATTGCAGCAGAAACTCAAATGACAGACGGAGACACAGAGATACAAGTTGTACTCTTCACAGACTCCCTGTCAGTGGTTGTGACACTGGGAAGGCAGACAAACACAGACTTAAAGAAACTAAAAGTGATACTCTATAAACTATATCACCGGTTCAAGAGAGTTGTGATACAGTGGATTATATCTCATCGAAATAATGAAAAGGCTGACAGATTGTCAAGAGAAGGTGGAAAGTTACCTCAACCTGATATATGTTTAACTTATGATGAGGCCAGTAGGTTTACCAGGTGTAGATACAGGAACAATGGGGAAGCAGAGCATACAGGTCATCAACCAAATGATTACCAGCTCAACAGAGACGAGCAGTCGATAATCTTTAGACTCCACACAGGTCAGAACAGACTGAGGTACCATCTGATGAACAAACTAAGGTACCATCTGATGAAAAAACTAAGGATAGAACATACAGATGAGTGTCTGCGGCACTGACAAAATGACTGCTGAGCATCTGCTGCAAAGATGATCAACATACGATGACAAATGACCAACATACGAGGACCAATGACCAACATATGAGGACCAGATAAAGCTCGTGTGGCCATCACCGATACTAGTCCTGGACAAGCTATGAAGACACCAATAGCTTTAGGCTGACCACTGCGACCTTTATATATGTTCAAGCTGACGTCTGAAAGCGTACGAAGAAGAAATGGTTTGGTCACATGACCCTAATATCATCAAACCTACCCGAGGCTATAACACTAAACATCAGATCTTACGGGCAGGAATAAAATAAAGAAAGAGATCGATTGATGGCGTGACAGAAGGACTGCTACAGTATGGATTGTCAGTTACACAGATGGTACAGAAAAGCGCGCGACGTCAACAGGCCTCGATCAAGGTCACATGAAATGATAACCAACCAAGGAGCGTCATCTGGGCCAGGATCTCGTGCACACAGCGTTTTACTCTCTGTTTCTCTCCCACCCCTACCCCTTCTCTTTGTCTATCACACACGCACACACACACAATAAAATAGGCAAACGACACTGGAAAACAAAATCACCCAGGCAATAACAGAAAGATGAGATGTGATCTCTAACTGTCAAACACAGAGAATCACTGGCCAAGCAACAGCTGGGCCCATCTATGTACAGATGTATCAGCAACAAATGCAACAGAGAAAATAGATAGTGATAGTACTAGTCAAACTGTATAAAGCATTGGTTAGACCTAGACTGAAGTACTGTGCACAGGTGTGGAGCAGAATGGACGAGAACAATATTAGAATGATAGTTAAGGTAAGGGACCTAATGTTATAATAGATCATACAGGTAAGGTGAGTGAGCAAGGCAAATGCAATGTTAGGTAAGAAATATTAAACATAGGAGTAAGGAAATGATTGTCAAACTGTATAACGCATTAGTTAGACCTAGATTGGAGTACTGTGTACAGGTGTGGAGTCCTTATCGTAGAGGGGATATAAACATGCTGGAAAGGATACAAAGAAGAGCGACAAAACTGACAGTGGGATTCCAATTATGAGGTAAGACTCAGAAAAACCGACCTAAAGTGTATAGAAAAGAGAAGAATTCGAGGTCACTTAATACATGTTAAAAGATAATCAAAGAAACGGATACATCAGACTATAGAAAGTTTTTCAAAATACAATCACCTACAAGAACAAGTGGCCATAGCTACAAATTAACTAAAGAGAGGTCCAGATTAGATATTTGGAAATATTTTCTTAGAGAGTCGTGAATGCTTGGAATGCATTGCCACAGGAAATAGAGGCGGCAGGGACAATTAATGTATTTGAGAATATATTTCAGCAAGGAAATGTAAATGAAGCTGGTTGTATACATACTCTGCAGAATCTTCTAAACCAGTATAAAGTTACTTTTTTTTCGAAGTATTTTTGTTGCTTTATTCACTTCTGAGCTATGTTTTGCTTGTCTAAATATTTTAAATGTGTTTCTTTTGATTTACCTGCCTCTATATATTTTTCCATGCTTTATTTTTAGCTTTTCTACATTTCACTACAAATCTAGTTATCCACTTTTTACGCTTGGGGTTTACCTCCCTCATGGAACACATTCCTCTTTTAGCGTTTCGAGAACTGTTTTAAAACTCTCCCACTCTTGTTCAACATCTGTTCCTCCGACAATATCTTTCCAGATTATGTAGCTCACTGCTTCTTTTATCTTCCTAACATCTGTCTTTGAGTAGTCGTATGTTTGCGTGTTTATATTGAATTCTTTCCCTGTTATAAGATCCCAAAGGAATATCGGATGATCACTTGAGCTAAACAATTCCCTAACGGTAACGTTTTCAATCCCATTTTCCTCTGTAGTAAAATCGTCGAGTGTGTTTTTGCTACTAGTAGCTGCTTCTACATGTTGAATAAAAAAAATGTGTAACAGATCTTAGCGATGTAGATTTTGTTTAGGGATAGTATTTTAGACATGTTTTATTTAAGTTAGAAAGGGTGGGAGTTTTGATAGTCAGTAGCCATTTATTGTTTATTATAGAATTGTAACTAACCAAACCAACCAGTACAGATGTACTCAAATCTGCACATTGGAATGCGTAGCGTTAGTTTCCAAGCCACATATGTTTAAAACTTCGTAACCTTGCATAACGCCTAGACGTATAGAAGCCTGTTACATCATGATCAGCAGGGACGAATGCTATTAACTGGTTTTTATGAACTCCCGAGGAATAAAACCTAGGCGCGAGATCTGGAAAACGCGACGGAAGTAGTTAGCTAATGGCGACAGACCATGATCAGTTGGAGAGAGAGCTTTTGAGAGCGAAGATCGGAGAGACAAATTGTGAGTTTCCAAAGCGAAGGGCAGAGAGAAGTCGAGATCATATTTGGGAGCGAGATAGCGAAGAGAAAAGAGGACAAATTGATATTCTAGATCGAAAATCGAAGAACAAGTCGTCATCTGTCGGCATCTAGCAATGAGAACAGGACCGCCTTGATAACGGCGAAGAGGAAAGAACAAAGCAGATATATTTTGGGAGCCCAGAGAGAGAGAGAGAGAGGTTCTACAGACAATCTTTCACCAGGTGAGCCCATCTGTTGAGCAGCTTATCCAGGAAAGGTAGCTAATAATGAAATTCATGTTTCGCAACAGCAAGTGTTAGAACCAGATATAGTAGTGTCTCACGAGGAACACGAAGGAGATAGTCATCTTAAATACTACTTTATTTACAACGCTGATGAGAATTCATCGTCTAACAGAATTCTCTCAGAGAGTCAAGCGTCTAACTAGAGAGATATTCGACTAGCAGAACGATCCAGCTTCTTACTAGAGAGATATTCGACTAGCAGAACGGTCCATCGTCTAACTAGAGAGATATTCGACTAGCAGAACGGTCCATCGTCTTACTAGAGAGATATTCGACTAGCAGAACGATCCAGCGTCTTACTAGAGAGATATTCGACTAGCAGAACGATCCAGCTCTTCAACTACAATCCACAGACGACAAGGAGAATAGAACCACGGACGAAATCCCCTGGGCTGCAGAACAGGCAGGAATCTTCTATCCTGTGGCAATCAACAAAACAGTTCGTCTATCAAAATTACAGTTCGTAAAGCAAGTTACAGTTCGTCTAAAGTTTCGGTTCGTCTATCAAGTAACTATTCGTTTATCAAGTGACAGTATGCTTATCAAGTAACTATTCGTTTATCAAGTTACAGTCCGTCTATCAAGTAAATATTCGTTTATCAAGTTACAGTCCGTCTATCAAGTAACTATTCGTTTATCAAGTGACAGTATGATTATCAAGTAACTATTCGTTTATCAAGTGACAGTATGATTATCAAGTAACTATTCGTTTATCAAGTTACAGTCGTCTATCAAGTAACTATTCGTTTATCAAGTTACAGTCCGTCTATCAAGTAACTATTCGTTTATCAAGTGACAGTATGATTATCAAGTAACTATTCGTTTATCAAGTTACAGTCCGTCTATCAAGTAACTATTCGTTTATCAAGTGGTAGTTCGTAAGCAAGTTTCTTTGAGTTTATCAAGTGGTAGTTCGTAAGCAAGTTTCTTTGAGTTTAGTTTAGTTCATATTTCTACAGCCAGCCAACCGGATCCAGGAAAAGTGTTGTGGGAGGCCAGAGAAACCCCTCCTGCCAAGAGTCCACGAATAGTCCCGAAGTGACCATGACGATACTGTTTGGTGTCTGCGGAAAGACATGGAAGGGCCCGAGAAGGGTCTTGTGGAAGCCCAAATCTAAATGTATTATTTATGGCGGAGTTTTGAATTATATGAGGCCACTTTAAATTATCATTGCTCAGGACTGTTCGCTTTCTGGTTTAGGACGAGAATCACTGATTGTGTGATTGACCTTATTGCTCCAACTGGGTCTTGCACATAGCCAGGATACCACCAGGATTGGACTCTCTGATGTTGAGACCTAACAAGGACAATTGGATTCAAAGTATGAACAATAATTATGAAAATCGTTAATTGTTTGAACACTACACACACGTCATATCCACCATTGCATTCCAATCCTGACCCCTAACACGACATCGCATTGTCCCTCAACCCAACCCGCTCCCTCCTCCCTGTCCATTTCTTACCTTCTCAAACCACCGATCTCTGTCTACCGCAAACCTCTTCCCCCACCCGCAGCAAACTACTCATCTCGTCCCCACCCCCCAACTCATGAATTTTTTTCTGCTCCCCCAAGACTGACAATCTATCCCTCAACTTTGACTGCCCTTCTCTTCGCCCCCCGCCCCTATTATAATCTCTTCCCCCTCCAACCTGCCCGTCTCTCTCCTTCAACCTTTAGTTCCTAACTTGACCATATTAATACACACAATGTTCTTGTAACAACAATAATCTCTTCCCCCTCCAACCTGCCCGTCTCTTTCCTTCAACCTTTAGTTCCTAACTTGACCATATTAATACACACAATGTTCTTGTAACAACAATAATCTCTTCCCCCTCCAACCTGCCCGTCTCTTTCCTTCAACCTTTAGTCCCTAACTTGACCATATTAATACACACAATTTACTTGTAACCACAATAATCTCTTCCCCCCTCCAACCTGCCCGTCTCTTTCCTTCAACCTTTAGTTCCTAACTTGACCATATTAATACACACAATTTACTTGTAACTCCAACATGAAGCCAACAATGTTCCTACGATAAATAAAAGGAAAATAAACATTTTGATTTTTACTGTTGTCCTAAACTGTTCATGTCAGTCAAGGTATCAGTTCATAACGTCAGTTCTTTGTGTCAGTTTATGGTGTCAGTCAAGGTATCATTTCATGGTGTCAGTCAAGGTATCATTTCATGGTGTCAGTCAAGGTATCATTTCATGGTGTCAGTCAAGGTATCATTTCATGGTGTCAGTCAATGTATCAGTTCATGGCGTCGGTTCTTTGTGTCAGTTTATGGTGCCAGGTCATGGTGTCAGTTTACGGTGTTAGGTCATGGTGTCAGTTTATGGTGTCATTTTATGGTGTCATTTTATGGTGCCAGGTCATGGTGTTAGTTTATGGTGACAGTTTATGGTGCCAGGTCATGGTGTCATTTCATGGTCCTGGTTCGGTGTGTCAGTATTTGCTGGTAAGCAATATTCTTCGTGTGACAATAACTCGTGAAGTGAACAACATAAATATTCAATCCGTCATATTTTTTGAAGAGACAATACTTGTATTTGTGTGATGTATTTGGTGATGTCTCTTGAATTATATAATATTATATATGTGGAGTATAGAGATATGGCCATAACCCATAGAAAGGTAAGGCACAGAAACCTGATATAAATTGTACTCACTACAACTGGGTCATAAAATGTTTAGTGAAAATTTCAGATCGATATTTTTCTGTTCGAGAGTTATGGCGTCTTCAGTAAGCAAATATAAATATACACGACGTATATACACACTTTTAGATTCATTTAATTAGATTAATTTAATTAGATTCATTTCATTAGATTTAATTAATTAGATTCAATTAAGACAAGAGTAACTCGATCAAAACTATGCTTCTCTCAAAGAAGCGGTTAAGTGAAGAGCTCAGATTCAAATGGGATTATTTCTTGTGTAACAATCTCTCTAGCCCTTTGCCTTATAGCCTGAGCTGTTAAAGGAAAGTGTATCCGCACAGACAAAGCTGTACTAGTCAACACATCTGGTCGCGATTGCGGGGCGTTCATAGTAAACAGCATGCAGGTCATAATCTGTTCACAGGTTGACCGTCTTTCTTGTGTCGCTTTCCTGTCAGGTATGTAGTGGTAATATTCAAGCCGGGGCACGTGACACACTATCTCAGGTAGGTGGTTTCAAGGCTCAATGTATTATCGTCGATAGTCTGAACATGCGGAGGTCAATAGGACCAGTGGCATTTCTGTGGTGTTAAGAGGTTCAGATTGGACAATATTGCTAGGGTTTGGTAAACTGTGTTCGTTTCTGACTGTTAGAACAAAGAATTTCGTATGTGATGGTAGAATGTATTTGTGGTGGTAGAATGTGTTTGTGATGGTAGAATGTGTTTGTGATGGTAGAATGTGTCTGTGGTGGTAGAATGTGTTTGTGGTGGTAGAATGTGTTTGTGGTGGTAGAATGTGTTTGTTGAACTTGTGTGTGTTTGTGGTAGTAGACTGTGTTTGTTGTAGTAGACTGTGTTTGTGGTAGTAGACTGTTTGTGGTGGAATGTGTTTGTTGAACTTGTGTGTGTTTGTGGTAGTAGACTGTGTTTGTGGTAGTAGACTGTGTTTGTGGTAGTAGACTGTGTTTGTGGTAGTAGACTGTGTTTGTGGTGGTAGACTGTTTGTGGTAGTAGACTGTGTTTGTGGTAGTAGACTGTGTTTGTGGTGGTAGACTGTTTGTGGTGGTAGAATGTGTTTGTTGAGCTTGTGCGTGTGTTTGTGGTAGTAGACTGTGTTTGTGGTGGTAGACTGTGTTTGTGGTGGTAGACTGTTTGTGGTAGTAGAATGTGTTTGTGGTGGTAGACTGTTTGTGGTAGTAGACTGTGTTTGTGGTGGTAGACTGTTAGAATGTGTTTGTTGAGCTTGTGTGTGTGTTTGTGGTGGTAGAATGTGTTTGTGGTGGTAGAATATGTGTGTTGAGGTTGTGTATGTTTGTTGAGTTGAGATTTTGTGTGTGTGTGTGTGTGTGTTGAGGCTGTGTGTGTGTGTGTGTGTGTTGAGGCTGTGTGTGTGTGTAGATTGTACTTGTTGAGACTGAATTGATATATTGTGTTTTGGAAAGAATTTTCTTTTTAAAGATTATATATATACGTGGAAGTAGTTTGTGTGTTATGAGGTTGAGGACATGTGTTATGGGGGGGGGGGGGGCGGTGTAGATTGTGTGCCGAGGACATGTATATGTATGTGAGTGTATGTGTGTAAGAGAGAGAGAAAGAAAGAAAGAGAGACAGAGAGAAACATAAGTTTGTGTTTGTTAAAATGATGTGTGTTTGTGAAAGCAGTTTGCGTTTGCTTGCTTCAATAGTTAATTAGTTAATGTCCGTTAGCGTCTACATTATTTTGATTACAGGGACAGTTACAATGTGTTCATACTGACTTGGATGTGACGTAAGGACATCCTTTGATGAGTTGGTCGTCATGACGACTGGAACAAACAACAGTACCTCTGATGAGCGCCATCTGTCCGACCATCAACACAATGTTTCCTCAAATTGGCTCTCTCCTGACGAGAAGGACCGCAGGCTCGGCGTCACAGAACCACAGTTAAACAGGCCTGGTACTGATAGCAAGCTTAGTGCCAAAATACTCAGGGACTTCTTTCGAAGATTTTTCCGCGGATTTGCAAGCGGTGTGCTACTACACTCTGGAGTAAGGATTGTTACAGCATTATTGCGGAATCCTTTCAGGAAAAAGTTAGTGTTCATGATTATTCTTGTTTTATATATCGTCGCTCTTACAACCTATTCGGCTGTTATCAATTTATTGGCATGTGTGCAGTACTGTAGATTACCAATACTTTCCGTACGTGTAGAAGCGATCGGGGCAAGAGAAAACCGCGTGTCTGACAAACTGGATATGGAGGGATTAATTTCTGGTGTGATGAGATTGCGAAACCGAGCAAGGTTCACCTCTAGGCTGGGACGACGTGGCTAACGTCTGGTCAGGCAAAACACACTGGTCAGACAAGGTTAGCCAGGATCAGGCAAAACACACTGGTCAGACAAGGTTAGCCAGGGTCAGGCAAAACACACTGGTCAGACAAGGTTAGTCAGGGTCAGGCAAAACACACTGGTCAGACAATGTTAGCCAGGGTCAGGCAAAACACACTAGTCAGACAAGGTTAGTCAGGGTCAGGCAAAACACACTGGTCAGACAATGTTAGTCAGGGTCAGGCAAAACACACTGGTCAGACAAGGTTAGCCAGGGTCAGGCAAAACACACTGGTCAGACAAAGTTAGCCAGGGTCAGGAGAAGTATACTGGCAAAGATCCTCACCTGACCTCCTCGTTGGTCGTCCTGGAAACGGGCTGTTGTCGAGGACAACAGCCTAGCTAACAAGGTGAGGATCGACGTGATTCCTGTAGTAGTGAGCGACACGCAGATGATGCCAAGCATAGGACAACCGCATGGAGGACCCCGGTCCACATTCACCAGCACGCTCGGGATGTAAGGAAAGCTACTGCAACCCGCGACTTAACGCCCTTTTCAGCGAACACAAAAGAGTAAACCTATTTATTATGGGCATTCGCAAACAACAACAACCCCTAGGCCACGCTGCCTACATACACAAATACATCAATACACATATACATCAATAAATGTACACACACACACACAACCCTAACCACACGCACACCACCGAACCACAACACACACATACTACACAAATACACACCATAAAAACACACATACACCCCACAACCACAACAAACCCATGTATACACCATACACAATACAAAGACACAAAACACACTTACACCACACAAATACACACTTACACCACACAAACACACACTTACACCACACACATACATACCAGAAACACCACACACACAGCACATACCCCACATAAAAATAGCACACACCACACACACGCCACAAACACATACACACACATAACCACACACACATACATAACCACACACACTAAACAGACGCACACACACATAACCACACACACTAAACAGACGCACACATACACCACATATATACAAACACATAAATACACCACACAAATGCACACCATACAAACACAAACCACACAAACACCACAAAAACACACACACATACACACCACACAAACACACACCCCCAACCAAAACAAACATTTACCACACAAACGCACACATACACTACACCCTACACACCATACACACACCCCACAAACACACACTACACACACAAACATCACACCATAGACACACATACCACACAAACACACACACACACATACCTCGCAACCCCAAAAGCACACATGCAACATCCTTCCACATACATTTGGTCATGCTATTGACTAAGAAAAATCCAAACAGACTAAACGGACAGTTAAAGCTGTCATGTAGCCCTATAAGCTGAGTCACAAACACCCAACTGAAAGTCTGACTAGACGGACAGTTAAAGCTGTCATGTAGCCGTATAAGCTGAGTCACAAACACCCAACTGAAAGTCTGACTAGACGGACAGTTAAAGCTGTCATGTGGCCGTATAAGCTGAGTAACAAACTCCCAACTGAAAGTCTGACTAGACGGACAGTTAAAGCTGTCATGTAGCCGTATAAGCTGAGTCACAAACACCCAACTGAAAGTCTGACTAGACGGACAGTTAAAGCTGTCATGTAGCCCCCAATGAGCTGAGCCACAAATACTCCCAAGACCGACTAGACGGACAGTTAAAGCTGTCATGTGGCCGTATAAGCTGAGTCCCAAACTCCCAACTGAAAGTCTGACTAGACGGACAGTTAAAGCCCCCCCCCCCCCCCCCCCCCCCCCATTAGCTGATCCACAACCCTTGTATTTCCTCAGATTTCCTCAGATATGGCACGGTATTATCTCCCGAGACTGCCTGAGACTGGCCATGTTTTGTGCCCTGTATCCAAGTGTCTACCACTGCCTTGTGGATGTATTCAGTGTGCTGCAGAGACGGAAAGTGGGTCGTCAACGTGCTTCTTGTCTTGTTGTGTCCTACTAACCCACTTACTTCCCCTGACTTCATCTTCATTGGTTGTACAGGCAGTCAGCCATTTTAATTTCAGTTCATTACATCAGCACAACCAAGTACTAACTCACTGACTCACTCACTGACCCATTTACTCACTGCCTGACTCACTCACTCACTAACAAACTCACTCAGTCACCCACTTACCCACTCACCCATCCAGTCACTATATCGCCCACTCACTAACTCACCCACTCACTTAATTAATGACCCACTTACTCACTCACTCCCTCACCCACTCACTCATTCAGCAATTAGTCACTCACTCACTCACCTACCCACTCACTCACCACTCACACACCCACCCACCCACTTACTCAATTACCCACTTACTTACCCATCCACTGACTCACCCACTCACTCCCTCACTGACCTGCCCCCTCACTCACTCCCACACTCACTCACTCACCCACTCATTCACCCATTGATCACCAACTCACTCACACACTCACCCACCAACTCACTCACCTGCTCACTCACCCACTCACTCACCCTCTCACTCACCCACTTGCTCACCCACTCATTCACCACTCATTCACCCACTCACTCACCAAATCTCTCACCCACTCACTCACTCACTCACCCACCCACTCACCTGCCCACTAACGCACCCATACACTCACTCACACTCACTCACCCACCCACTGACGCACTCACTCACTTACACACCCACTCATTCATCTACCCACTCACTCCTCCACTGACACGCCCCCTCACTCACTCACCTACCCACTCACTCACTCACCCATTTGTCACTCACTCACTCACTCACCCACTCACGTACTCACTCATCCACCCACCCACTCACCCACTCAACCCACACTCACCCACCTACTCACTCATAGACCCATTCACTCATTCACCCACTCACTCACCAAATCTCTCACCCACTCACTCACTCACCGACCCACTCACCTGCCCACTAACGCACCCATACACTCACTCACACTCACTCACCCACCCACTGACGCACTCACTCACTTACACACCCACTCATTCATCTACCCACTCACTCCTCCACTGACACGCCCCCTCTCTCACTCACTCACCTACCCACTCACTCACTCACCCATTTGTCACTCACTCACTCACTTACCCACTCACGTACTCACTCATCCACCCACCCACTCAACCCACACTCACCCACCTACTCACTCATAGACCCATTCACTCATGCACCCACTCACTTATCCACTCAAACTCACCAACCCACCCAAATCAGCCCACTCACCCATCCACTTACTCACTCACTCACCCACTCTCTCACCCCCACTTACTCACTCACCAACTCACTCACGTACTAACTCATCAACTCAACTCTGCCCATCCACCTTCCTATTCACTCAACTCACCCACCGACCTACTCACTCACTAACTCATTTAACTCACCACTCACTCTCCCATTCACCAACCCACCTATTTACTCACCCACCCACTCACCAACCATATCACTCACCCACTCACCAACTCCCCCACCTACTCATTAACCTACCCACTCACCCACCTACCCACTCACCCACCTACCCACTCACTCACCCACCTACCCACTCACTCACCCACCCACTCACCCACCCACTCACCCACCTACCCACTCAGTCACCCATCTACCCACTACCCACCCACCCACTCACTCACCCACCTACCCACTCATTTACTCACCCACTTACTCACAAACCCACCCACTCACCCACCTACCCACTCACTCAAGGCACTGACTCTCTCATCTCTGTCACCCACTAACCTACCCACTCACTCACCCACCTACCCACCCACCCAGTCACCAACCAACCCACTCACCTACCCACCAACTCACCCACCTACCAACCCACTCACTCACCCACCTACCCATCCACTCACCGACCTACAGACCCACTCACTCACCCACTCACCCACCTACCCACCCACCCACTCACTCACCCACTCACTCAGAAAAACTCACCCACTCACCCACCCACCTAAACTCACCCACCCACTCACCTAAACTCACCCACTCACTCACCCACCCAAACTCACCTACTCACTCACTCACCCACCCACCCACCTAAACTCACCCACTCACTCACCCACCCACCTAAACTCACCCACCCAATCACCCACCTAAACTCACCCACCCACTCACTCACCTACCCACTCACCTACCCACCCACTCACTCACCCACCCACCCACCCAAACTCACCCACGCAATCACTCATTGCTCACTCACTCACTCACCCACCCACTCACTCACCCACCCACCTAAACTCACCCACCCACCTAAACTCACCACCCACTCACTCACCCACCCACTCACCTACCCACCCACTCACTCATCCACTCACAAAAACTCACCCACCCACCCACTCACTCACCCACCCACTCAGAAACTCACCCACTCACTCACCCACTCAGCCTAAACTCACCCACTCACTCACCTAAACTCACCCATTCACTCACTCACCCACCCACTCACCCACCCACTCACCTACCCACTCACCTACCCACCCACTCACTCATCCACTCACAAAAACTCACCCACCCACCTAAACTCACCCACTCACTCACCTAAACTCACCCATTCACTCACTCACCCACCCACTCTCTCACCCACCCACTCACCTAAACTCACCCACCCACCCAAACTCACCCACCCACCCACCCACTCACTCACCCACACACTCACTCACTCACCCACTCACTCACTCACCCACCTAAACTCACCCACCCACCCAAACTCACCCACCCACTCACTCACCCACACACTCACCCACTCACTCACTCACCCACCCACTCACTCACCCACCCATTCACCCACCCACTCACTCACCCACCCACTCACCTACCCACCCACTCACTCATCATGTACTTGCTAACCAACTATTCTAGCCTCGTATCACTACCCCAAGCACACTTACCACTTTCTGTCCCAACTCAGAATGGATGGACGTACGCCATATCCGGTGGATTAGCTGGTATATCCGTGGCTATTTTGGATAAGTCCAAACGCCAGACGTTAGCATTCTTTACCGTGTCGAGGGCCGTGGGAGCAGGCCTGTCAACGCTCGTCACAAGAGGTACATCTCTTTTTCTCTCTCTCTCTCTCTCTCTCTCTCTCTCTCTCTCTCTCTCTCTCTTTCAGCTTCCTCTACATTTATTCACCGTTAGCCACGCCTACCCAGAAGTCACGTTTCGCTTGTTTTTGTCAGTCTCAAAGTTTTATCAATAAAATTATATGCTGCCATGTGTAGAAGATCACGGCCCATCATATCTTTTCATCAATTCTGTTTTTTTGACTTATAAGCTGTAGTTTCTTCTGTTCCTCTCCATCTTGGACACTCTAGTCCGCCGCCGTCTGTCTGTGTTTTGGTCACGTGTTTCAACTACACCAGGAAGTTCCGGCTCACCAGATCATGTCCAAGTCGGTTATTTGTAATACAGGTCTCCCACCGACCGGTTGGAGGCGTGGGAGGAGCCGCCTCCGTGCTACATGGTTCCGACAGATAGCGGTCGCTCCTTTGGCATCGGGCGTGGTGTGGCTACAAGCCTCAGCAGTTTGGCATGGTAGTGGTTGATCCCTACAAGCCTCAGCAGTTTGGCATGATAATGGTTGATCCCTACAAGCCTTAGCAGTTTGACATGGTAGTGGTTGATCCCTACAAGCCTTAGCAGTTTGGCATGGTAGTGGTTGATCCCTACAAGCCTCAGCAGTTTGGCATGGTAGTGGTTGATCCCTACAAGCCTCAGCTGTTGGACGTGGTAATGGTTGATCCCTACAAGCCTCAGCTGTTGGACGTGATAATGGTTGATCCCTACAAGCCTCAGCTGTTGGACGTGGTAATGGTTGATCCCTACAAGCCTCAGCTGTTGGACATGGTAGTGGTTGATCGACCCAACGGGCCCTAGATGCCTAGGCGAGCATTATTATTATCTTCTGTATCTTTACTTCACCCTTTTCATCCTGGGGTCCAACCAACCCCCACCAAGCAGACCTCTGAGACCACCAACCAACCCTCTCCAACCAGACCTGTCCTGTGAGACCACCAACCAACCCCCTCCAAGCAGACCTGTCCTGTGACCATCAACCAACCCTCTCCAACCAGACCTGTCCTCTGAGACCACCAACCAACCCTCTCTGAGCAGACCTGTCCTCTGAGACCACCAACCAACCCTCTCCGAGCAGACCTGTCCTGTGAGACCACAAACCAACCCTCTCAAACAGACATGTCCTGTGACCATCAACCAACCCTCTCCAACAGTCCTGTCCTGATCTGTTTTCTGATCTGTTTGTCTGGTCTCTGCCTATAGGTCTCTCTTCCGTGTGTTCTTGGCTTGTCTTCTCCTCCTCCCCACCCCTCCTCAGGAGTTCTTTGACTGGCTGGTGATACTGACTTGGGTCTTTCGCAATATATGACCTATCCATCGTCACACTCTTCCTAAAATGTTCCGTCCATCGTTTTGTGTAATGTTTTCTCCCATTACATTATTTTATTATAAGCTCCCTTAGAGCTCACCGGATATTATCATTCCACTTTCACCCAACTTTTAAACAATTCATCTTCTGGTATATTCCTCGACTCCTCCCAAACCACAGTAAAACGAGTTATTCCCTCTTCTTCTGTTATGCGTAGTGTTGTGTGTAGAGTTTTCTATCAATCTGAGAAGGCTATTCCACACTCAGCAGCATAGATGGGTTAAGCATGGAGTCAATGGTTGAATTGCCCCTTCGCTAAGTAATTGTTTTTGGATTTACAAGTATATACAAGATCTACAAGTATATTCTGCTTGAACTTAGTGGCTCATGAGGTCCTCTGATTCACACATTCAAATATCTCTGGGCTTGGAATTCGTTGGACTTATACGGACTTGGCAAAAACCTGTTGAGTTTCTGGAGAAGTTAATGAAAAACCTGGTCAGTTTATGGAAAAACTGGCCAGTTTATGGAACAGTTTATAGAAATCCTGGTCAGTTTATGGAAAACCTGGTCAGTTTATTGAACAGCTAATTGAAATTCTGGTCAGTTTATGGAAAATCTGGTCAGTTTATTGAACAGCTAATTGAAATTCTGGTCAGTTTATGGAAAACCTGGTTAGTTTATGAAAAACCTCGTAAGTTTATGGAAAACTCGGTCAGTTTATAGAAAACTTGGTCAATTTATGGAAAATTTTAAAGAAAAACTGGTCAGTTTATGGAAAAGTTTATAGAAAACCTTGTTAGTTTATGAAAAACATTGTACGTTTATGGAAAACTCGGTCAGTTTATAGAAAACCAGGTCAGTTAATGGAAAAACCTGTTCAGTTTATGGAAAAGTTTATGAAAAACCTGGTCAGTTTATGCATAAGTTTATGTAAAACCTGGTCAGTTTATGGACAAGTTTATGAAAAATCTGGTCAGTTAATGGAAAAGTTTATGAAAAACCTGGTAAGTTTATGAAAAACCTGGTAAGTTTATGAAAAACCTGGTAAGTATATGGAAAAGTTTATGAAAAACCTGGTCAGTTTATGGAAAAGTTTATGTAAAACCTGGTCAGTTTATGGAAAAGTTTATGAAAAACCTGGTCAGTTTATGGAAAAGTTTATGAAAAACCTGGTCAGTTTATGGAAAAGTTTATGTAAAACCTGGTCGGGTTTATGGTAAAGTTTATGTAAAATCTGGTCAGTTTATGGACAAGTTTATGTAAAACCTGGTCAGTTTATGGAAAAGTTTATGTAAAACCTGGTCAGTTTATGGAAAAGTTTATGTAAAACCTGGTCAGTTTATGGAAAAGTTTATGTAAAACCTGGTCAGTTAATGGAAAAGTTTATGTAAAACCTGGTCAGTTTATGGAAAAGTTAATGTAAAACTTGGTCAGTTTATGGAAAAGTTTATGTAAAACCTGGTCAGTTAATGGACAATTTTATGAAAAACCTGGTCAGTTTATGGAAAAGTTTATGAAAAACCAGGTCAGTAAATGGAAAACCTGATCAGGTTATGCATAAACCTGTCTGGTTTATAGAAAAATCTGGTAAATTTATGGAAAACTTGGTTAGTTTATGGAAAACCTGGTCAGCTTATAAAAACATCTCTTGTTAATGTCCGTTAGGTCACATGTCAGCTGTCCCGTTTGGTGAAGTGCTTGCTTTCTGCGCATGCACCGCTGTGATCATTTACTGTACGGCGCTGAAACCGGAGCATCTCAACCATGGCTACTACAAGTCCATCCTCAAGTGGTCGCGTGATTACACTGACCATACATTACAACATGTCTTGAGGTATGACAAATGGAATGCTTTCTTCCTAGAAAAAATGCACATCTATAACTTTGAAACTCCATTTGAAAGTAAAAAAACTTGCAATCACTGGACAAATTACATTTTGTTTAGTCCTTGTAGGAGCTTGGATCTGACCGTGATAAGAGCTTTGGCTTAGCCCTGCAGGAGCTTGGATTTAACTTATTAGAAACTGGGTTTAGTTCTAGAAGAAGCTTGGTTTTTAGCCCTTTTATGAGCTGGGTTTAGCCCTGGTATACGTTTGGATTTAGGCATGTTAGGAATTGGGTTTAGCCCTGATAGGAGCTTGGGTTAGTCCTGGAAGCAGCTTGGGCTTAGCCGTGGTAGAAACGTGTGTTCAGATCTGGTAGGGGTGGGTTTAGGCATGTCAGGAGTTGGGTTTAACCCTGATATGAGCTTGGGGTTAACCCTGATATGAGCTTAGGTTAGTCCCCATAGGAGCTTGGGTTAGTCCTGGTAGAACTGTGTTCAGGTCTGGTAGGGGTTTGGGTTTAGCCTTTTAGCGAGCTTGAGTTAAGCCCTGGTATGAGCTTGGGTTTGGCTGTGGTAGCTGGCTTAGGTTTAGCTCAGATAGGATATGAATTTGTTGAATTATAGCCTCCATGTTGGACTGGTCTATGCAGTGCATGGTATCTGTCAGTCTAGAGAAAGTCGGATTTGTGTGTGTGTCCGAGGCTTCAACTCATGTGCTGACAGCTGATCACCTATGGGTCTGTCAGGAGTGTAATGTTGTCGGTCTGCATAAAATCACAGAGTTACAATATTAAATACTGAATTTATAACTTCTATCGTTTGTCCTACACTTGGCCGAGGGCGAAGAGGTTGGATGCTTAGATTTCTTGTTATCGCCAGGTGGAAGTTCCAATTTTCTGTCAGATTTCTCACTTTGTCTCTTCCAGTGATCTTGTACGTGACTGCTTTTACAGGCATCTTCCTAGGCCAGGGTCAGGGTCCATGTCTGACACTGAGAGACGAGAGAGGTCAGGGTCCATGTCTGACACTGAGAGACGAGAGAGGTCAGGGTCCATGTCCGACACTGAGAGAAGAGAGAGGTCAGGGTCTATGTCTGATTCTGAGAGACGAGAGAGGTCAGGGTCCATGTCTGACACTGAGAGAAGAGAGAGGTCAGGGTCATGCCTGACACTGAGAGAAGAGAGAGGTCAGGGTCCATGTCTGACACTGAGAGACGAGAGAGGTCAGGGTCCATGTCTGACACTGAGAGACGAGAGTTGGTTAAGGTCCATGCCTGACACTGAGAGACGAGAGTTGGTTAAGGTCCATGCCTGACACTGAGAGAAGAGAGAGGTCTGGGTCTATGTCTGACACTGAGAGATGAGAGAGGTCAGGGTTCATGTCTGACACTGAGAGACGAGAGAGATCAGTGTCCATGTCTGACACTGAGAGAAGAGAGAGGTCAGGGTCCATGTCTGACACTGAGAGACGAGAGAGGTCAGGGTCCATGTCTGACACTGAGAGACGAGAGTTGGTTAAGGTCCATGCCAGACACTGAGAGAAGAGAGAGGTCAGGGTCTATGTCTGACACTGAGAGACGAGAGAGGTCAGGGTCCATGTCTGACACTGAGAGACGAGAGAGGTCAGGGTCCATGTCCGACACTGAGAGAAGAGAGAGGTCAGGGTCTATGTCTGACACTGAGAGACGAGAGAGGTCAGGGTCCATGTCTGACACTGAGAGAAGAGAGAGGTCAGGGTCATGCCTGACACTGAGAGAAAAGAGAGGTCAGGGTCCATGTCTGACACTGAGAGACCAGAGAGGTCAGGGTCCATGTCTGACACTGAGAGACGAGAGTTGGTTAAGGTCCATGCCTGACACTGAGAGAAGAGAGAGGTCTGGGTCTATGTCTGACACTGAGAGATGAGAGAGGTCAGGGTCCATGTCTGACACTGAGAGACGAGAGAGGTCAGGGTCCATGTCCGACACTGAGAGAAGAGAGAGGTCAGGGTCTATGTCTGATTCTGAGAGACGAGAGAGGTCAGGGTCCATGTCTGACACTGAGAGAAGAGAGAGGTCAGGGTCATGCCTGACACTGAGAGAAGAGAGAGGTCAGGGTCCATGTCTGACACTGAGAGACGAGAGAGGTCAGGGTCCATGTCTGACACTGAGAGACGAGAGTTGGTTAAGGTCCATGCCTGACACTGAGAGACGAGAGTTGGTTAAGGTCCATGCCTGACACTGAGAGAAGAGAGAGGTCTGGGTCTATGTCTGACACTGAGAGATGAGAGAGGTCAGGGTTCATGTCTGACACTGAGAGACGAGAGAGATCAGTGTCCATGTCTGACACTGAGAGAAGAGAGAGGTCAGGGTCCATGTCTGACACTGAGAGACGAGAGAGGTCAGGGTCCATGTCTGACACTGAGAGACGAGAGTTGGTTAAGGTCCATGCCAGACACTGAGAGAAGAGAGAGGTCAGGGTCTATGTCTGACACTGAGAGACGAGAGAGGTCAGGGTCCATGTCTGACACTGAGAGACGAGAGAGGTCAGGGTCCATGTCCGACACTGAGAGAAGAGAGAGGTCAGGGTCTATGTCTGACACTGAGAGACGAGAGAGGTCAGGGTCCATGTCTGACACTGAGAGAAGAGAGAGGTCAGGGTCATGCCTGACACTGAGAGAAAAGAGAGGTCAGGGTCCATGTCTGACACTGAGAGACCAGAGAGGTCAGGGTCCATGTCTGACACTGAGAGACGAGAGTTGGTTAAGGTCCATGCCTGACACTGAGAGAAGAGAGAGGTCTGGGTCTATGTCTGACACTGAGAGATGAGAGAGGTCAGGGTTCATGTCTGACACTGAGAGACGAGAGAGATCAGTGTCCATGTCTGACACTGAGAGAAGAGAGAGGTCAGGGTCCATGTCTGACACTGAGAGACGAGAGAGGTCAGGGTCCATGTCTGACACTGAGAGACGAGAGTTGGTTAAGGTCCATGCCTGACACTGAGAGAAGAGAGAGGTCAGGGTCTATGTCTGACACTGAGAGACGAGAGAGGTCAGGGTACATGTCTGACACTGAGAGACGAGAGAGGTCAGGGTCCATGTCCGACACTAAGAGAAGAGAGAGGTCAGGGTCTATGTCTGACACTGAGAGACGAGAGAGGTCAGGGTCCATGTCTGACACTGAGAGAAGAGAGAGGTCAGGGTCATGCCTGACACTGAGAGAAGAGAGAGGTCAGGTTCCATGTCTGACACTGAGAGACGAGAGAGGTCAGGGTCCATGTCTGACACTGAGAGACGAGAGTTGGTTAAGGTCCATGCCTGACACTGAGAGACGAGAGTTGGTTAAGGTCCATGCCTGACACTGAGAGAAGAGAGAGGTCTGGGTCTATGTCTGACACTGAGAGATGAGAGAGGTCAGGGTTCATGTCTGACACTGAGAGACGAGAGAGATCAGTGTCCATGTCTGACACTGAGAGAAGAGAGAGGTCAGGGTCCATGTCTGACACTGAGAGACGAGAGAGGTCAGGGTCCATGTCTGACAATGAGAGACGAGAGTTGGTTAAGGTCCATGCCTGACACTGAGAGAAGAGAGAGGTCAGGGTCTATGTCTGACACTGAGAGACGAGAGAGGTCAGGGTCCATGTCTGACACTGAGAGACGAGAGAGGTCAGGGTCCATGTCCGACATTGAGAGAAGAGAGAGGTCAGGGTCTATGTCTGACACTGAGAGACGAGAGAGGTCAGGGTCCATGTCTGACACTGAGAGAAGAGAGGTCAGGGTCATGCCTGACACTGAGAGAAGAGAGAGGTCAGGGTCCATGTCTGACACTGAGAGACCAGAGAGGTCAGGGTCCATGTCTGACACTGAGAGACGAGAGAGGTCAGGGTCCATGTCCGACACTGAGAGAAGAGAGAGGTCAGGGTCTATGTCTGACACTGAGAAACGAGAGAGGTCAGGGTCCATGTCTGACACTGAGAGAAGAGAGAGGTCAGGGTCATGCCTGACACTGAGAGAAGAGAGAGGTCACGTTCCATGTCTGACACTGAGAGACGAGAGAGGTCAGGGTCCATGTCTGACACTGAGTGACGAGAGAGGTCAGGGTCCATGTCTGACACTGAGAGACGAGAGTTGGTTAAGGTCCATGCCTGACACTGAGAAAAGAGAGAGGTCAGGGTCTATGTCCGACACTGAGAGACGAGAGAGGTCAGGGGCCATGTCTGACACTGAGAGAAGAGAGAGGTCAGGGTCATGCCTGACACTGAGAGAAAAGAGAGGTCAGGGTCCATGTCTGACACTGAGAGACCAGAGAGGTCAGGGTCCATGTCTGACATTGAGAGACGAGAGTTGGTTAAGGTCCATGCCTGACACTGAGAGAAGAGAGAGGTCTGGGTCTATGTCTGACACTGAGAGATGAGAGAGGTCAGGGTTCATGTCTGACACTGAGAGACGAGAGAGATCAGTGTCCATGTCTGACACTGAGAGAAGAGAGAGGTCAGGGTCCATGTCTGACACTGAGAGACGAGAGAGGTCAGGGTCCATGTCTGACACTGAGAGACGAGAGTTGGTTAAGGTCCATGCCTGACACTGAGAGAAGAGAGAGGTCAGGGTCTATGTCTGACACTGAGAGACGAGAGAGGTCAGGGTACATGTCTGACACTGAGAGACGAGAGAGGTCAGGGTCCATGTCCGACACTAAGAGAAGAGAGAGGTCAGGGTCTATGTCTGACACTGAGAGACGAGAGAGGTCAGGGTCTATGTCTGACACTGAGAGAAGAGAGAGGTCAGGGTCATGCCTGACACTGAGAGAAGAGAGAGGTCAGGGTCCATGTCTGACACTGAGAGACCAGAGAGGTCAGGGTCCATGTCTGACACTGAGAGACCAGAGAGGTCAGGGTCCATGTCCGACACTGAGAGAAGAGAGAGGTCAGGGTCTATGTCTGACACTGAGAAACGAGAGAGGTCAGGGTCCATGTCTGACACTGAGAGAAGAGAGAGGTCAGGGTCATGCCTGACACTGAGAGAAGAGAGAGGTCACGTTCCATGTCTGACACTGAGAGACGAGAGAGGTCAGGGTCCATGTCTGACACTGAGAGAAGAGAGAGGTCAGGGTCATGCCTGACACTGAGAGAAAAGAGAGGTCAGGGTCCATGTCTGACACTGAGAGACCAGAGAGGTCAGGGTCCATGTCTGACACTGAGAGACGAGAGTTGGTTAAGGTCCATGCCTGACACTGAGAGAAGAGAGAGGTCTGGGTTTATGTCTGACACTGAGAGATGAGAGAGGTCAGGGTTCATGTCTGACACTGAGAGACGAGAGAGATCAGTGTCCATGTCTGACACTGAGAGAAGAGAGAGGTCAGGGTCCATGTCTGACACTGAGAGACGAGAGAGGTCAGGGTCCATGTCTGACACTGAGAGACGAGAGTTGGTTAAGGTCCATGCCTGACACTGAGAGAAGAGAGAGGTCAGGGTCTATGTCTGACACTGAGAGACGAGAGAGGTCAGGGTACATGTCTGACACTGAGAGACGAGAGAGGTCAGGGTCCATGTCCGACACTAAGAGAAGAGAGAGGTCAGGGTCTATGTCTGACACTGAGAGACGAGAGAGGTCAGGGTCCATGTCTGACACTGAGAGAAGAGAGAGGTCAGGGTCATGCCTGACACTGAGAGAAGAGAGAGGTCAGGTTCCATGTCTGACACTGAGAGACGAGAGAGGTCAGGGTCCATGTCTGACACTGAGAGACGAGAGTTGGTTAAGGTCCATGCCTGACACTGAGAGACGAGAGTTGGTTAAGGTCCATGCCTGACACTGAGAGAAGAGAGAGGTCTGGGTCTATGTCTGACACTGAGAGATGAGAGAGGTCAGGGTTCATGTCTGACACTGAGAGACGAGAGAGATCAGTGTCCATGTCTGACACTGAGAGAAGAGAGAGGTCAGGGTCCATGTCTGACACTGAGAGACGAGAGAGGTCAGGGTCCATGTCTGACAATGAGAGACGAGAGTTGGTTAAGGTCCATGCCTGACACTGAGAGAAGAGAGAGGTCAGGGTCTATGTCTGACACTGAGAGACGAGAGAGGTCAGGGTCCATGTCTGACACTGAGAGACGAGAGAGGTCAGGGTCCATGTCCGACATTGAGAGAAGAGAGAGGTCAGGGTCTATGTCTGACACTGAGAGACGAGAGAGGTCAGGGTCCATGTCTGACACTGAGAGAAGAGAGGTCAGGGTCATGCCTGACACTGAGAGAAGAGAGAGGTCAGGGTCCATGTCTGACACTGAGAGACCAGAGAGGTCAGGGTCCATGTCTGACACTGAGAGACGAGAGAGGTCAGGGTCCATGTCCGACACTGAGAGAAGAGAGAGGTCAGGGTCTATGTCTGACACTGAGAAACGAGAGAGGTCAGGGTCCATGTCTGACACTGAGAGAAGAGAGAGGTCAGGGTCATGCCTGACACTGAGAGAAGAGAGAGGTCACGTTCCATGTCTGACACTGAGAGACGAGAGAGGTCAGGGTCCATGTCTGACACTGAGTGACGAGAGAGGTCAGGGTCCATGTCTGACACTGAGAGACGAGAGTTGGTTAAGGTCCATGCCTGACACTGAGAAAAGAGAGAGGTCAGGGTCTATGTCCGACACTGAGAGACGAGAGAGGTCAGGGGCCATGTCTGACACTGAGAGAAGAGAGAGGTCAGGGTCATGCCTGACACTGAGAGAAAAGAGAGGTCAGGGTCCATGTCTGACACTGAGAGACCAGAGAGGTCAGGGTCCATGTCTGACATTGAGAGACGAGAGTTGGTTAAGGTCCATGCCTGACACTGAGAGAAGAGAGAGGTCTGGGTCTATGTCTGACACTGAGAGATGAGAGAGGTCAGGGTTCATGTCTGACACTGAGAGACGAGAGAGATCAGTGTCCATGTCTGACACTGAGAGAAGAGAGAGGTCAGGGTCCATGTCTGACACTGAGAGACGAGAGAGGTCAGGGTCCATGTCTGACACTGAGAGACGAGAGTTGGTTAAGGTCCATGCCTGACACTGAGAGAAGAGAGAGGTCAGGGTCTATGTCTGACACTGAGAGACGAGAGAGGTCAGGGTACATGTCTGACACTGAGAGACGAGAGAGGTCAGGGTCCATGTCCGACACTAAGAGAAGAGAGAGGTCAGGGTCTATGTCTGACACTGAGAGACGAGAGAGGTCAGGGTCTATGTCTGACACTGAGAGAAGAGAGAGGTCAGGGTCATGCCTGACACTGAGAGAAGAGAGAGGTCAGGGTCCATGTCTGACACTGAGAGACCAGAGAGGTCAGGGTCCATGTCTGACACTGAGAGACCAGAGAGGTCAGGGTCCATGTCCGACACTGAGAGAAGAGAGAGGTCAGGGTCTATGTCTGACACTGAGAAACGAGAGAGGTCAGGGTCCATGTCTGACACTGAGAGAAGAGAGAGGTCAGGGTCATGCCTGACACTGAGAGAAGAGAGAGGTCACGTTCCATGTCTGACACTGAGAGACGAGAGAGGTCAGGGTCCATGTCTGACACTGAGAGACGAGAGTTGGTTAAGGTCCATGCCTGACACTGAGAGACGAGAGTTGGTTAAGGTCCATGCCTGACACTGAGAGAAGAGAGAGGTCTGGGTCTATGTCTGACACTGAGAGATGAGAGAGGTCAGGGTTCATGTCTGACACTGAGAGACGAGAGAGATCAGTGTCCATGTCTGACACTGAGAGAAGAGAGAGGTCAGGGTCCATGTCTGACACTGAGAGACGAGAGAGGTCAGGGTCCATGTCTGACACTGAGAGACGAGAGTTGGTTAAGGTCCATGCCTGACACTGAGAGAAGAGAGAGGTCAGGGTCTATGTCTGACACTGAGAGACGAGAGAGGTCAGGGTCTATGTCTGACACTGAGAGACGAGAGAGGTCAGGGTCCAAGTCTGACACTGAGAGACGAGAGAGGTCAGGGTCCATGTCTGAGACTGAGAGACCAGAGAGGTCAGGGTCCATGTCTGACACTGAGAGACGAGAGTTGGTTAAGGTCCATGCCTGACACTGAGAGACGAGAGTTGGTTAAGGTCCATGCCTGACACTGAGAGAAGAGAGAGGTCTGGGTCTATGTCTGACACTGAGAGATGAGAGAGGTCAGGGTTCATGTCTGACACTGAGAGACGAGAGAGATCAGTGTCCATGTCTGACACTGAGAGAAGAGAGAGGTCAGGGTCCATGTCTGACACTGAGAGACGAGAGAGGTCAGGGTCCATGTCTGACACTGAGAGACGAGAGTTGGTTAAGGTCCATGCCTGACACTGAGAGAAGAGAGAGGTCAGGGTCTATGTCTGACACTGAGAGACGAGAGAGGTCAGGGTACATGTCTAACACTGAGAGACGAGAGAGGTCAGGGTCCATGTCCGACACTGAGAGAAGAGAGAGGTCAGGGTCAATGTCTGACACTGAGAGACGAGAGAGGTCAGGGTCCATGTCTGACACTGAGAGAAGAGAGAGGTCAGGGTCATGCCTGACACTGAGAGAAGAGAGAGGTCAGGGTCCATGTCTGACACTGAGAGACGAGAGAGGTCAGGGTCCATGTCTGACACTGAGATACGAGAGTTGGTTAAGGTCCATGCCTGACACTGAGAGACGAGAGTTGGTTAAGGTCCATGCCTGACACTGAGAGAAGAGAGAGGTCTGGGTCTATGTCTGACACTGAGAGATGAGAGAGGTCAGGGTTCATGTCTGACACTGAGAGACGAGAGAGATCAGGGTCCATGTCTGACACTGAGAGAAGAGAGAGGTCAGGGTCCATGTTTGACACTGAGAGACGAGAGAGGTCAGGGTCCATGTCTGACACTGAGAGAAGAGAGAGGTCAGGGTCATGCCTGAAATTGAGAGAAGAGAGAGGTCAGGGTCCATGTCTGACACTGAGAGACGAGAGAGGTCAGGGTCCATGTCTGACACTGAGAGACGAGAGTTGGTTAAGGTCCATGCCTGACACTGAGAGACGAGAGATGGTTAAGGTCCATGCCTGACACTGAGAGAAGAGAGAGGTCTGGGTCTATGTCTGACACTGAGAGATGAGAGAGGTCAGGGTTCATGTCTGACACTGAGAGACGAGAGAGATCAGTGTCCATGTCTGACACTGAGAGAAGAGAGAGGTCAGGGTCCATGTCTGACACTGAGAGACGAGAGAGGTCAGGGTCCATGTCTGACACTGAGAGACGAGAGTTGGTTAAGGTCCATGTCTGACACTGAGAGAAGAGAGAGGTCAGGGTCTATGTCTGACACTGAGAGACGAGAGAGGTCAGGGTCCATGTCTGACACTGAGAGACGAGAGAGGTCAGGGTCCATGTCCGACACTGAGAGAAGAGAGAGGTCAGGGTCTATGTCTGACACTGAGAGAAGAGAGAGGTCAGGGTCCATGTCTGACACTGAGAGAAGAGAGAGGTCAGGGTCCATGTCTGACACTGAGAGACGAGAGAGGTCAGGGTCCATGTCTGACACTGAGAGACGAGAGTTGGTTAAGGTCCATGCCTGACACTGAGAGAAGAGAGAGGTCAGGGTCTATGTCTGACACTGAGAGACGAGAGAGGTCAGGGTACATGTCTGACACTGAGAGAAGAGAGAGGTCTGGGTCTATGTCTGAGAGATGAGAGAGGTCAGGGTTCATGTCTGACACTGAGAGACGAGAGAGATCAGTGTCCATGTCTGACACTGAGAGAAGAGAGAGGTCAGGGTCCATGTCTGACACTGAGAGACGAGAGAGGTCAGGGTCCATGTCTGACACTGAGAGACGAGAGTTGGTTAAGGTCCATGCCTGACACTGAGAGACGAGAGTTGGTTAAGGTCCATGCCTGACACTGAGAGAAGAGAGAGGTCTGGGTCTGTGTCTGACACTGAGAGATGAGAGAGGTCAGGGTTCATGTCTGACACTGAGAGACGAGAGAGATCAGTGTCCATGTCTGACACTGAGAGAAGAGAGAGGTCAGGGTCCATGTCTGACACTGAGAGACGAGAGAGGTCAGGGTCCATGTCTGACACTGAGAGACGAGAGTTGGTTAAGGTCCATGCCTGACACTGAGAGAAGAGAGAGGTCAGGGTCTATGTCTGACACTGAGAGACGAGAGAGGTCAGGGTCCATGTCTGACACTGAGAGACGAGAGAGGTCAGGGTCCATGTCCGACACTGAGAGAAGAGAGAGGTCAGGGTCTATGTCTGACACTGAGAGACGAGAGAGGTCAGGGTCCATGTCTGACACTGAGAGAAGAGAGAGGTCAGGGTCATGCCTGACACTGAGAGAAGAGAGAGGTCAGGGTCCATGTCTGACACTGAGAGACCAGAGAGGTCAGGGTCCATGTCTGCACTGAGAGACGAGAGTTGGTTAAGGTCCATGCCTGACACTGAGAGACGAGAGTTGGTTAAGGTCCATGCCTGACACTGAGAGAAGAGAGAGGTCTGGGTCTATGTCTGACACTGAGAGATGAGAGAGGTCAGGGTTCATGTCTGACACTGAGAGACGAGAGAGATCAGTGTCCATGTCTGACACTGAGAGAAGAGAGGTCAGGGTCCACATCTGACACTGAGAGACGAGAGAGGTCAGGGTTCATGTCTGACACTGAGAGACGAGAGTTGGTTAAGGTCCATGCCTGACACTGAGAGAAGAGAGAGGTCAGGGTCTATGTCTGACACTGAGAGACGAGAGAGGTCAGGGTACATGTCTGACACTGAGAGACGAGAGAGGTCAGGGTCCATGTCCGACACTGAGAGAAGAGAGAGGTCAGGGTCTATGTCTGACACTGAGAGACGAGAGAGGTCAGGGTCCATGTCTGACACTGAGAGAAGAGAGAGGTCAGGGTCATGCCTGACACTGAGAGAAGAGAGAGGTCAGGGTCCATGTCTGACACTGAGAGAAGAGAGAGGTCAGGGTCCATGTCTGACACTGAGAGACGAGAGAGGTCAGGGTCCATGTCTGACACTGAGAGACGAGAGTTGGTTAAGGTCCATGCCTGACACTGAGAGAAGAGAGAGGTCAGGGTCTATGTCTGACACTGAGAGACGAGAGAGGTCAGGGTACATGTCTGACACTGAGAGAAGAGAGAGGTCTGGGTCTATGTCTGACACTGAGAGATGAGAGAGGTCAGGGTTCATGTCTGACACTGAGAGACGAGAGAGATCAGTGTCCATGTCTGACACTGAGAGAAGAGAGAGGTCAGGGTCCATGTCTGACACTGAGAGACGAGAGAGGTCAGGGTCCATGTCTGACACTGAGAGACGAGAGTTGGTTAAGGTCCATGCCTGACACTGAGAGACGAGAGTTGGTTAAGGTCCATGCCTGACACTGAGAGAAGAGAGAGGTCTGGGTCTATGTCTGACACTGAGAGATGATAGAGGTCAGGGTTCATGTCTGACACTGAGAGACGAGAGAGATCAGTGTCCATGTCTGACACTGAGAGAAGAGAGAGGTCAGGGTCCATGTCTGACACTGAGAGACGAGAGAGGTCAGGGTCCATGTCTGACACTGAGAGACGAGAGTTGGTTAAGGTCCATGCCTGACACTGAGAGAAGAGAGAGGTCAGGGTCTATGTCTGACACTGAGAGACGAGAGAGGTCAGGGTCCATGTCTGACACTGAGAGACGAGAGAGGTCAGGGTCCATGTCCGACATTGAGAGAAGAGAGAGGTCAGGGTCTATGTCTGACACTGAGAGACGAGAGAGGTCAGGGTCCATGTCTGACACTGAGAGAAGAGAGAGGTCAGGGTCATGCCTGACACTGAGAGAAGAGAGAGGTCAGGGTCCATGTCTGACACTGAGAGACCAGAGAGGTCAGGGTCCATGTCTGACACTGAGAGACCAGAGAGGTCAGGGTCCATGTCCGACACTGAGAGAAGAGAGAGGTCAGGGTCTATGTCTGACACTGAGAAACGAGAGAGGTCAGGGTCCATGTCTGACACTGAGAGAAGAGAGAGGTCAGGGTCATGCCTGACACTGAGAGAAGAGAGAGGTCACGTTCCATGTCTGACACTGAGAGACGAGAGAGGTCAGGGTCCATGTCTGACACTGAGAGACGAGAGTTGGTTAAGGTCCATGCCTGACACTGAGAGACGAGAGTTGGTTAAGGTCCATGCCTGACACTGAGAGAAGAGAGAGGTCTGGGTCTATGTCTGACACTGAGAGATGAGAGAGGTCAGGGTTCATGTCTGACACTGAGAGACGAGAGAGATCAGTGTCCATGTCTGACACTGAGAGAAGAGAGAGAGTTCAGGGTCCATGTCTGACACTGAGAGACGAGAGAGGTCAGGGTCCATGTCTGACACTGAGAGACGAGAGTTGGTTAAGGTCCATGCCTGACACTGAGAGAAGAGAGAGGTCAGGGTCTATGTCTGACACTGAGAGACGAGAGAGGTCAGGGTCCATGTCTGACACTGAGAGACGAGAGAGGTCAAGGTCCAAGTCTGACACTGAGTGACGAGAGAGGTCAGGGTCCATGTCTGACACTGAGAGACCAGAGAGGTCAGGGTCCATGTCTGACACTGAGAGACGAGAGTTGGTTAAGGTCCATGCCTGACACTGAGAGACGAGAGTTGGTTAAGGTCCATGCCTGACACTGAGAGAAGAGAGAGGTCTGGGTCTATGTCTGACACTGAGAGATGAGAGAGGTCAGGGTTCATGTCTGACACTGAGAGACGAGAGAGATCAGTGTCCATGTCTGACACTGAGAGAAGAGAGAGGTCAGGGTCCATGTCTGACACTGAGAGACGAGAGAGGTCAGGGTCCATGTCTGACACTGAGAGACGAGAGTTGGTTAAGGTCCATGCCTGACACTGAGAGAAGAGAGAGGTCAGGGTCTATGTCTGACACTGAGAGACGAGAGAGGTCAGGGTACATGTCTAACACTGAGAGACGAGAGAGGTCAGGGTCCATGTCCGACACTGAGAGAAGAGAGAGGTCAGGGTCAATGTCTGACACTGAGAGACGAGAGAGGTCAGGGTCCATGTCTGACACTGAGAGAAGAGAGAGGTCAGGGTCATGCCTGACACTGAGAGAAGAGAGAGGTCAGGGTCCATGTCTGACACTGAGAGACGAGAGAGGTCAGGGTCCATGTCTGACACTGAGAGACGAGAGTTGGTTAAGGTCCATGCCTGACACTGAGAGACGAGAGTTGGTTAAGGTCCATGCCTGACACTGAGAGAAGAGAGAGGTCTGGGTCTATGTCTGACACTGAGAGATGAGAGAGGTCAGGGTTCATGTCTGACACTGAGAGACGAGAGAGATCAGGGTCCATGTCTGACACTGAGAGAAGAGAGAGGTCAGGGTCCATGTTTGACACTGAGAGACGAGAGAGGTCAGGGTCCATGTCTGACACTGAGAGAAGAGAGAGGTCAGGGTCATGCCTGACACTGAGAGAAGAGAGAGGTCAGGGTCCATGTCTGACACTGAGAGACGAGAGAGGTCAGGGTCCATGTCTGACACTGAGAGACGAGAGTTGGTTAAGGTCCATGCCTGACACTGAGAGACGAGAGATGGTTAAGGTCCATGCCTGACACTGAGAGAAGAGAGAGGTCTGGGTCTATGTCTGACACTGAGAGATGAGAGAGGTCAGGGTTCATGTCTGACACTGAGAGACGAGAGAGATCAGTGTCCATGTCTGACACTGAGAGAAGAGAGAGGTCAGGGTCCATGTCTGACACTGAGAGACGAGAGAGGTCAGGGTCCATGTCTGACACTGAGAGACGAGAGTTGGTTAAGGTCCATGTCTGACACTGAGAGAAGAGAGAGGTCAGGGTCTATGTCTGACACTGAGAGACGAGAGAGGTCAGGGTCCATGTCTGACACTGAGAGACGAGAGAGGTCAGGGTCCATGTCCGACACTGAGAGAAGAGAGAGGTCAGGGTCTATGTCTGACACTGAGAGAAGAGAGAGGTCAGGGTCCATGTCTGACACTGAGAGAAGAGAGAGGTCAGGGTCCATGTCTGACACTGAGAGACGAGAGAGGTCAGGGTCCATGTCTGACACTGAGAGACGAGAGTTGGTTAAGGTCCATGCCTGACACTGAGAGAAGAGAGAGGTCAGGGTCTATGTCTGACACTGAGAGACGAGAGAGGTCAGGGTACATGTCTGACACTGAGAGAAGAGAGAGGTCTGGGTCTATGTCTGACACTGAGAGATGAGAGAGGTCAGGGTTCATGTCTGACACTGAGAGACGAGAGAGATCAGTGTCCATGTCTGACACTGAGAGAAGAGAGAGGTCAGGGTCCATGTCTGACACTGAGAGACGAGAGAGGTCAGGGTCCATGTCTGACACTGAGAGACGAGAGTTGGTTAAGGTCCATGCCTGACACTGAGAGACGAGAGTTGGTTAAGGTCCATGCCTGACACTGAGAGAAGAGAGAGGTCTGGGTCTATGTCTGACACTGAGAGATGAGAGAGGTCAGGGTTCATGTCTGACACTGAGAGACGAGAGAGATCAGTGTCCATGTCTGACACTGAGAGAAGAGAGAGGTCAGGGTCCATGTCTGACACTGAGAGACGAGAGAGGTCAGGGTCCATGTCTGACACTGAGAGACGAGAGTTGGTTAAGGTCCATGCCTGACACTGAGAGAAGAGAGAGGTCAGGGTCTATGTCTGACACTGAGAGACGAGAGAGGTCAGGGTCCATGTCTGACACTGAGAGACGAGAGAGGTCAGGGTCCATGTCCGACACTGAGAGAAGAGAGAGGTCAGGGTCTATGTCTGACACTGAGAGACGAGAGAGGTCAGGGTCCATGTCTGACACTGAGAGAAGAGAGAGGTCAGGGTCATGCCTGACACTGAGAGAAGAGAGAGGTCAGGGTCCATGTCTGACACTGAGAGACCAGAGAGGTCAGGGTCCATGTCTGACACTGAGAGACGAGAGTTGGTTAAGGTCCATGCCTGACACTGAGAGACGAGAGTTGGTTAAGGTCCATGCCTGACACTGAGAGAAGAGAGAGGTCTGGGTCTATGTCTGACACTGAGAGATGAGAGAGGTCAGGGTTCATGTCTGACACTGAGAGACGAGAGAGATCAGTGTCCATGTCTGACACTGAGAGAAGAGAGGTCAGGGTCCACATCTGACACTGAGAGACGAGAGAGGTCAGGGTCCATGTCTGACACTGAGAGACGAGAGAGGTCAGGGTCCATGTCCGACACTGAGAGAAGAGAGAGGTCAGGGTCTATGTCTGACACTGAGAGACGAGAGAGGTCAGGGTCCATGTCTGACACTGAGAGAAGAGAGAGGTCAGGGTCATGCCTGACACTGAGAGAAGAGAGAGGTCAGGGTCCATGTCTGACACTGAGAGACCAGAGAGGTCAGGGTCCATGTCTGACACTGAGAGACGAGAGTTGGTTAAGGTCCATGCCTGACACTGAGAGACGAGAGTTGGTTAAGGTCCATGCCTGACACTGAGAGAAGAGAGAGGTCTGGGTCTATGTCTGACACTGAGAGATGAGAGAGGTCAGGGTTCATGTCTGACACTGAGAGACGAGAGAGATCAGTGTCCATGTCTGACACTGAGAGAAGAGAGGTCAGGGTCCACATCTGACACTGAGAGACGAGAGAGGTCAGGGTTCATGTCTGACACTGAGAGACGAGAGTTGGTTAAGGTCCATGCCTGACACTGAGAGAAGAGAGAGGTCAGGGTCCATGTCTGACACTGAGAGACGAGAGAGATCAGTGTCCATGTCTGACACTGAGAGAAGAGAGGTCAGGGTCCACATCTGACACTGAGAGACGAGAGAGGTCAGGGTCCATGTCTGACACTGAGAGACGAGAGTTGGTTAAGGTCCATGCCTGACACTGAGAGAAGAGAGAGGTCAGGGTCTATGTCTGACACTGAGAGACGAGAGAGGTCAGGGTACATGTCTGACACTGAGAGACGAGAGAGGTCAGGGTACATGTCTGACACTGAGAGACGAGAGAGGTCAGGGTCCATGTCCGACACTGAGAGAAGAGAGAGGTCAGGGTCTATGTCTGACACTGAGAGACGAGAGAGGTCAGGGTCCATGTCTGACACTGAGAGAAGAGAGAGGTCAGGGTCATGCCTGACACTGAGAGAAGAGAGAGGTCAGGGTCCATGTCTGACACTGAGAGAAGAGAGAGGTCAGGGTCCATGTCTGACACTGAGAGACGAGAGAGGTCAGGGTCCATGTCTGACACTGAGAGACGAGAGTTGGTTAAGGTCCATGCCTGACACTGAGAGAAGAGAGAGGTCAGGGTCTATGTCTGACACTGAGAGACGAGAGAGGTCAGGGTACATGTCTGACACTGAGAGAAGAGAGAGGTCTGGGTCTATGTCTGACACTGAGAGATGAGAGAGGTCAGGGTTCATGTCTGACACTGAGAGACGAGAGAGATCAGTGTCCATGTCTGACACTGAGAGAAGAGAGAGGTCAGGGTCCATGTCTGACACTGAGAGACGAGAGAGGTCAGGGTCCATGTCTGACACTGAGAGACGAGAGTTGGTTAAGGTCCATGCCTGACACTGAGAGACGAGAGTTGGTTAAGGTCCATGCCTGACACTGAGAGAAGAGAGAGGTCTGGGTCTATGTCTGACACTGAGAGATGATAGAGGTCAGGGTTCATGTCTGACACTGAGAGACGAGAGAGATCAGTGTCCATGTCTGACACTGAGAGAAGAGAGAGGTCAGGGTCCATGTCTGACACTGAGAGACGAGAGAGGTCAGGGTCCATGTCTGACACTGAGAGACGAGAGTTGGTTAAGGTCCATGCCTGACACTGAGAGAAGAGAGAGGTCAGGGTCTATGTCTGACACTGAGAGACGAGAGAGGTCAGGGTCCATGTCTGACACTGAGAGACGAGAGAGGTCAGGGTCCATGTCCGACATTGAGAGAAGAGAGAGGTCAGGGTCTATGTCTGACACTGAGAGACGAGAGAGGTCAGGGTCCATGTCTGACACTGAGAGAAGAGAGAGGTCAGGGTCATGCCTGACACTGAGAGAAGAGAGAGGTCAGGGTCCATGTCTGACACTGAGAGACCAGAGAGGTCAGGGTCCATGTCTGACACTGAGAGACCAGAGAGGTCAGGGTCCATGTCCGACACTGAGAGAAGAGAGAGGTCAGGGTCTATGTCTGACACTGAGAAACGAGAGAGGTCAGGGTCCATGTCTGACACTGAGAGAAGAGAGAGGTCAGGGTCATGCCTGACACTGAGAGAAGAGAGAGGTCACGTTCCATGTCTGACACTGAGAGACGAGAGAGGTCAGGGTCCATGTCTGACACTGAGAGACGAGAGTTGGTTAAGGTCCATGCCTGACACTGAGAGACGAGAGTTGGTTAAGGTCCATGCCTGACACTGAGAGAAGAGAGAGGTCTGGGTCTATGTCTGACACTGAGAGATGAGAGAGGTCAGGGTTCATGTCTGACACTGAGAGACGAGAGAGATCAGTGTCCATGTCTGACACTGAGAGAAGAGAGAGAGTTCAGGGTCCATGTCTGACACTGAGAGACGAGAGAGGTCAGGGTCCATGTCTGACACTGAGAGACGAGAGTTGGTTAAGGTCCATGCCTGACACTGAGAGAAGAGAGAGGTCAGGGTCTATGTCTGACACTGAGAGACGAGAGAGGTCAGGGTCCATGTCTGACACTGAGAGACGAGAGAGGTCAGGGTCCAAGTCTGACACTGAGTGACGAGAGAGGTCAGGGTCCATGTCTGACACTGAGAGACCAGAGAGGTCAGGGTCCTTGTCTGACACTGAGAGACGAGAGTTGGTTAAGGTCCATGCCTGACACTGAGAGACGAGAGTTGGTTAAGGTCCATGCCTGACACTGAGAGAAGAGAGAGGTCTGGGTCTATGTCTGACACTGAGAGATGAGAGAGGTCAGGGTTCATGTCTGACACTGAGAGACGAGAGAGATCAGTGTCCATGTCTGACACTGAGAGAAGAGAGAGGTCAGGGTCCATGTCTGACACTGAGAGACGAGAGAGGTCAGGGTCCATGTCTGACACTGAGAGACGAGAGTTGGTTAAGGTCCATGCCTGACACTGAGAGAAGAGAGAGGTCAGGGTCTATGTCTGACACTGAGAGACGAGAGAGGTCAGGGTACATGTCTAACACTGAGAGACGAGAGAGGTCAGGGTCCATGTCCGACACTGAGAGAAGAGAGAGGTCAGGGTCAATGTCTGACACTGAGAGACGAGAGAGGTCAGGGTCCATGTCTGACACTGAGAGAAGAGAGAGGTCAGGGTCATGCCTGACACTGAGAGAAGAGAGAGGTCAGGGTCCATGTCTGACACTGAGAGACGAGAGAGGTCAGGGTCCATGTCTGACACTGAGAGACCAGAGTTGGTTAAGGTCCATGCCTGACACTGAGAGACGAGAGTTGGTTAAGGTCCATGCCTGACACTGAGAGAAGAGAGAGGTCTGGGTCTATGTCTGACACTGAGAGATGAGAGAGGTCAGGGTTCATGTCTGACACTGAGAGACGAGAGAGATCAGGGTCCATGTCTGACACTGAAAGAAGAGAGAGGTCAGGGTCCATGTTTGACACTGAGAGACGAGAGAGGTCAGGGTCCATGTCTGACACTGAGAGAAGAGAGAGGTCAGGGTCATGCCTGACACTGAGAGAAGAGAGAGGTCAGGGTCCATGTCTGACACTGAGAGACGAGAGAGGTCAGGGTCCATGTCTGACACTGAGAGACGAGAGTTGGTTAAGGTCCATGCCTGACACTTAGAGACGAGAGATGGTTAAGGTCCATGCCTGACACTGAGAGAAGAGAGAGGTCTGGGTCTATGTCTGACACTGAGAGATGAGAGAGGTCAGGGTTTATGTCTGACACTGAGAGACGAGAGAGATCAGTGTCCATGTCTGACACTGAGAGAAGAGAGAGGTCAGGGTCCATGTCTGACACTGAGAGACGAGAGAGGTCAGGGTCCATGTCTGACACTGAGAGACGAGAGTTGGTTAAGGTCCATGTCTGACACTGAGAGAAGAGAGAGGTCAGGGTCTATGTCTGACACTGAGAGACGAGAGAGGTCAGGGTCCATGTCTGACACTGAGAGACGAGAGAGGTCAGGGTCCATGTCCGACACTGAGAGAAGAGAGAGGTCAGGGTCAATGTCTGACACTGAGAGAAGAGAGAGGTCAGGGTCCATGTCTGACACTGAGAGAAGAGAGAGGTCAGGGTCCATGTCTGACACTGAGAGACGAGAGAGGTCAGGGTCCATGTCTGACACTGAGAGACGAGAGTTGGTTAAGGTCCATGCCTGACACTGAGAGAAGAGAGAGGTCAGGGTCTATGTCTGACACTGAGAGACGAGAGAGGTCAGGGTACATGTCTGACACTGAGAGAAGAGAGAGGTCTGGGTCTATGTCTGACACTGAGAGATGAGAGAGGTCAGGGTTCATGTCTGACACTGAGAGACGAGAGAGATCAGTGTCCATGTCTGACACTGAGAGAAGAGAGAGGTCAGGGTCCATGTCTGACACTGAGAGACGAGAGAGGTCAGGGTCCATGTCTGACACTGAGAGACGAGAGTTGGTTAAGGTCCATGCCTGACACTGAAAGACGAGAGTTGGTTAAGGTCCATGCCTGACACTGAGAGAAGAGAGAGGTCTGGGTCTATGTCTGACACTGAGAGATGAGAGAGGTCAGGGTTCATGTCTGACACTGAGAGACGAGAGAGATCAGTGTCCATGTCTGACACTGAGAGAAGAGAGAGGTCAGGGTCCATGTCTGACACTGAGAGACGAGAGAGGTCAGGGTCCATGTCTGACACTGAGAGACGAGAGTTGGTTAAGGTCCATGCCTGACACTGAGAGAAGAGAGAGGTCAGGGTCTATGTCTGACACTGAGAGACGAGAGAGGTCAGGGTCCATGTCTGACACTGAGAGACGAGAGAGGTCAGGGTCCATGTCCGACACTGAGAGAAGAGAGAGGTCAGGGTCTATGTCTGACACTGAGAGACGAGAGAGGTCAGGGTCCATGTCTGACACTGAGAGAAGAGAGAGGTCAGGGTCATGCCTGACACTGAGAGAAGAGAGAGGTCAGGGTCCATGTCTGACACTGAGAGACCAGAGAGGTCAGGGTCCATGTCTGACACTGAGAGACGAGAGTTGGTTAAGGTCCATGCCTGACACTGAGAGACGAGAGTTGGTTAAGGTCCATGCCTGACACTGAGAGAAGAGAGAGGTCTGGGTCTATGTCTGACACTGAGAGATGAGAGAGGTCAGGGTTCATGTCTGACACTGAGAGACGAGAGAGATCAGTGTCCATGTCTGACACTGAGAGAAGAGAGGTCAGGGTCCACATCTGACACTGAGAGACGAGAGAGGTCAGGGTTCATGTCTGACACTGAGAGACGAGAGTTGGTTAAGGTCCATGCCTGACACTGAGAGAAGAGAGAGGTCAGGGTCTATGTCTGACACTGAGAGACGAGAGAGGTCAGGGTACATGTCTGACACTGAGAGACGAGAGAGGTCAGGGTCCATGTCCGACACTGAGAGAAGAGAGAGGTCAGGGTCTATGTCTGACACTGAGAGACGAGAGAGGTCAGGGTCCATGTCTGACACTGAGAGAAGAGAGAGGTCAGGGTCATGCCTGACACTGAGAGAAGAGAGAGGTCAGGGTCCATGTCTGACACTGAGAGAAGAGAGAGGTCAGGGTCCATGTCTGACACTGAGAGACGAGAGAGGTCAGGGTCCATGTCTGACACTGAGAGACGAGAGTTGGTTAAGGTCCATGCCTGACACTGAGAGAAGAGAGAGGTCAGGGTCTATGTCTGACACTGAGAGACGAGAGAGGTCAGGGTACATGTCTGACACTGAGAGAAGAGAGAGGTCTGGGTCTATGTCTGACACTGAGAGATGAGAGAGGTCAGGGTTCATGTCTGACACTGAGAGACGAGAGAGATCAGTGTCCATGTCTGACACTGAGAGAAGAGAGAGGTCAGGGTCCATGTCTGACACTGAGAGACGAGAGAGGTCAGGGTCCATGTCTGACACTGAGAGACGAGTGTTGGTTAAGGTCCATGCCTGACACTGAGAGACGAGAGTTGGTTAAGGTCCATGCCTGACACTGAGAGAAGAGAGAGGTCTGGGTCTATGTCTGACACTGAGAGATGAGAGAAGTCAGGGTTCATGTCTGACACTGAGAGACGAGAGAGATCAGTGTCCATGTCTGACACTGAGAGAAGAGAGAGGTCAGGGTCCATGTCTGACACTGAGAGACGAGAGAGGTCAGGGTCCATGTCTGACACTGAGAGACGAGAGTTGGTTAAGGTCCATGCCTGACACTGAGAGAAGAGAGAGGTCAGGGTCTATGTCTGACACTGAGAGACGAGAGAGGTCAGGGTCCATGTCTGACACTGAGAGACGAGAGAGGTCAGGGTCCATGTCCGACACTGAGAGAAGAGAGAGGTCAGGGTCTATGTCTGACACTGAGAGACGAGAGAGGTCAGGGTCCATGTCTGACACTGAGAGAAGAGAGAGGTCAGGGTCATGCCTGACACTGAGAGAAGAGAGAGGTCAGGGTCCATGTCTGACACTGAGAGACCAGAGAGGTCAGGGTCCATGTCTGACACTGAGAGACGAGAGTTGGTTAAGGTCCATGCCTGACACTGAGAGACGAGAGTTGGTTAAGGTCCATGCCTGACACTGAGAGAAGAGAGAGGTCTGGGTCTATGTCTGACACTGAGAGATGAGAGAGGTCAGGGTTCATGTCTGACACTGAGAGACGAGAGAGATCAGTGTCCATGTCTGACACTGAGAGAAGAGAGGTCAGGGTCCACATCTGACACTGAGAGACGAGAGAGGTCAGGGTCCATGTCTGACACTGAGAGACGAGAGTTGGTTAAGGTCCATGCCTGACACTGAGAGAAGAGAGAGGTCAGGGTCTATGTCTGACACTGAGAGACGAGAGAGGTCAGGGTACATGTCTGACACTGAGAGAAGAGAGAGGTCAGCGTCTATGTCTGACACTGAGAGACGAGAGAGGTCAGGGTCCATGTCTGACACTGAGAGAAGAGAGAGGTCAGGGTCATGCCTGACACTGAGAGAAGAGAGAGGTCAGGGTCCATGTCTGACACTGAGAGACGAGAGAGATCAGTGTCCATGTCTGACACTGAGAGAAGAGAGGTCAGGGTCCATATCTGACACTGAGAGACGAGAGAGGTCAGGGTCCATGTCTGACACTGAGAGACGAGAGTTGGTTAAGGTCCATGCCTGACACTGAGAGAAGAGAGAGGTCAGGGTCTATGTCTGACACTGAGAGACGAGAGAGGTCAGGGTACATGTCTGACACTGAGAGACGAGAGAGGTCAGGGTCCATGTCCGACACTGAGAGAAGAGAGAGGTCAGGGTCTATGTCTGACACTGAGAGACGAGAGAGGTCAGGGTCCATGTCTGACACTGAGAGAAGAGAGAGGTCAGGGTCATGCCTGACACTGAGAGAAGAGAGAGGTCAGGGTCCATGTCTGACACTGAGAGACGAGAGAGGTCAGGGTCCATGTCTGACACTGAGAGACGAGAGTTGGTTAAGGTCCATGCCTGACACTGAGAGACGAGAGTTGGTTAAGGTCCATGCCTGACACTGAGAGAAGAGAGAGGTCTGGGTCTATGTCTGACACTGAGAGATGAGAGAGGTCAGGGTTCATGTCTGACACTGAGAGACGAGAGAGATCAGGGTCCATGTCTGACACTGAGAGAAGAGAGAGATCAGGGTCCATGTCTGACACTGAGAGACGAGAGAGGTCAGGGTCCATGTCTGACACTGAGAGACGAGAGTTGGTTAAGGTCCATGCCTGACACTGAGAGAAGAGAGAGGTCAGGGTCTATGTCTGACACTGAGAGACGAGAGAGGTGAGGGTCCATGTCTGACACTGAGAGATAAGAGTTGGTTAAGGTCCATGCTTGACACTGAAAGAAGAGAGAGGTCAGGGTCTATGTCTGACACTGAGAGACGAGAGAGGTCAGGGTCCATGTCTGACACTGAGAGAAGAGAATTAGTCAGGGTCTATGTCTGACACTGAGAGAAGAGAGAGGTCAGAGTCTATGTCTGACACTGAGAGACGAGAGTTGGTTAAGGTCCATGCCTGACACTGAGAGAAGAGAGATGTCTGGGTCTATGTTTGACACTGAGAGATGAGAGAGGTCAGGGTTCATGTCTGACACTGAGAGACGAGAGAGATCAGGGTCCATGTCTGACACTGAGAGAAGAGAGAGGTCAGGGTCCATGTCTGACACTGAGAGACGAGAGAGGTCAGGGTCCATGTCTGACACTGAGAGACGAGAGTTGGTTAAGGTCCATGCCTGACACTGAGAGAAGAGAGAGGTCAGGGTCTATGTCTGACACTGAGAGACGAGAGAGGTGAGGGTCCATGTCTGACACTGAGAGATAAGAGTTGGTTAAGGTCCATGCCTGACACTGAAAGAAGAGAGAGGTCAGGGTCTATGTCTGACACTGAGAGACGAGAGAGGTCAGGGTCCATGTCTGATACCGAGAGAAGAGAATTAGTCAGGGTCTATGTCTGACACTGAGAGAAGAGAGAGGTCAGAGTCTATGTCTGACACTGAGAGACGAGAGTTGGTTAAGGTCCATGCCTGACACTGAGAGAAGAGAGAGGTCAGGGTCTATGTCTGACACTGAGAGAAGAGAGAGGTCAGGGTCTATGTTTTTTTTGCAAAGGCCTTTGATAGAGTACCGCAGATTATTTAGAAAGTTAAAATCACATGGAATAGGTGGGGAAGTTGCCAAATGTTTTAAAATTGGTTAACGGGAAGAAGGCAGAGGGTGGGCATAAATTAGACTATAACAAGTTTTTTAAAATACAACCACTTACAAGAACAAGAGGGCATAGCTACAAATTAACTAAAGAGAGGTCAAGATTATATAGCATAGCTTTTAGAGCAAGGTAATGTAAAGGAAACTGGTTGTATACAGACTCTGCAGGGTCTTCTAAACCAGTATAAAGACGTTAAGTTAAGTCTGGCCGAATCACACACATACACACACACATACACACTCACACCTACATCGTGCTTTACACAGATAGATAGAGAATATGCTAATTGACACACACACACACACACACACACATATACATACACATAGATACATGCACATATAAATACACATACACACACACACACATATATATATATATATATATATATATACATACACACACACATGCACATTTACACACCTACATCGTGCATCCTACAGAAACCCAGGACCTCACTTCATTAGCTGCCAAGATGGAGGTATGCACGATTCTTCCTGCGTCCAGCACTCGTGGATAGACTTCCTGGACAGTCTGCCAGGGTTTGCCAAGTTATATCTGCCCATTCACGTCACCCCACTCATTGTGTTTAGAAGGCAGATGATCAAAGACAGGTAACGGGGGCTGTCTATCTATCTGTCTGATGGTATGTCTGTCTATCTGTCTGATGGTATGCCTGTCTTTCTGTCTGATGATCTGTCTGTCTTTCTGTCTGATAGTCTATCTATCTGTCTGATGGTCTGTCTGTCTATCTGTCTGATGGTATGTCTGTCTTTCTGTCTGATGATCTGTCTATCTATCTGTCTGATGATATGTCCATCTCTGTCTGATGATATGTGTATCTGTCTGATGGTCTGTCTATCTATCTGTCTGATGGTCTGTCTGTCTTTCTGTTTGATGATCTGTCTATTTATCTGTCTGATAGTCTGTCTGTCTTTCTGTCTGATGATCTGTCTGATGGTCTGTTTATCTGTCTGATGATCTCTCTATCTATCTGTCTGATGGTATGTCTATCTATCTATCTGATGGTATGTCTATCTATCTCTCTGATGGTATGTCTGTCTATCTGTCCAATGGTCTGCCTATCTGTCTGATGGTGTGTATGTCTTTCTGTCTGATGGTCTGTCTATCTACCTTTTTGATTGTATGTCTGTCTTTCTGTTTGATGATCTGTCTATCTATCTGTCAGATGGTCTGTTTGTCTTTCTGTCTGACGGTCTGTCTATTTATCTGTCTGATGGTCTGTCTATCTATCTGTCGGATGGTCTGTCTGTCTATCTGTCTGATGGTCTGTCTGATGGTCTGTCTATCTGTCTGATGGTCTATCTATCTGTCTGATGGTCTGTCTATCTATCTGTCTGATGGTCTGTCTATCTATCTGTCTGATGGTCTGTCTATCTGTCTGATAAGTCTTTCTATCTATCTGTTTGATGGTCTGTCTATCTGTTTGATGGTCTTTCTGTCTGATGGTCTGTCTATCTACCAGTCTGATGGTCTGTCTATCTACCTGTCTCATGGTCTGTTTATCTACCTGTCTGATCGTATGTCTATTTACCTTTCTGATGGTATGTCTATCCATCTGTCTAATGGTCTGTCTGTCTTTCTGTCTGATGATCTGTCCGATGGCACTGAACATCAAATTGCGACTTTATGTGTGTATCAATCAAGTGATCTGTATGTTGTCTGCGTTGCTGTATCTGAGATCAGATCAAGTTACTTTTATGTTGTTTAGGCTGCTGAAAATCAATATGGTCATTAAAACACCAGATTAGCTCAAGTTTAACAAAAAATATCTTTAAAACAAGTTTCATACAATTGCATATACATACCATACGATAATAATGCTCATAGCAAACATGATTCTCAGCGAGGATTTTATGCCTGTCCCTTGTAACGTGTTTTTTGAGTATCTCTCACAAAGGTTCAACAATAGTCGGCTCGTATTGCTGCATTCCATTTCCCTTATTACCTCTTTTTGCGGGTAGTAATGTCCTGCCGAAATCGTTCCCCATGCTCGTCACTGACATCACGACAGTTAGCGGGGAAGAAATCCACTTGAGAGTGTGGCACGTGTCCTTCATGTTGTTGTATCCTAGTCTTTCAAAGAGCTGCAACATGGCTTCAACAAGCTCCTGGGAATTGCCAGCCGTATTGTTTTCTACAAAGTTTGTGGTCACTTGCTGGAAAGTATTCTACGTTAGCTTTTCATCTCCTGTGAGGATATCATCGAATGGCCGACCTCGGAAGAGCGGACGTATCTGTGAACTGACACATACACCTTCCTTGATTTTGGCTTCCCTAAGTCTGGACAATTGACCATGAAGGTATCAAAATCAATCCCGTAACAATTCGATTCACGGCCTTTACAAAATTAAGCTCTGATGTGGGGAGGAGGGAACAAGATCTTGTGGGATTTTGGTGTGGGGAGGAGGGACACGATCTTGTGGGATTCTGGTGTGGGGAGTAGGGAGCAAGATCTTGTGAGATTCTGGTGTGGGGAGGAGGGAGCAAGATCTTGTGGGATTTTGGTGTGGGGAGGAGGGAGCAAGATCTTGTGGGATTTTGGTGTGGGGAGGAGGGACACGATCTTGTGAGATTCTGGTGTGGGGAGGAGGGAGCAAGATCTTGTGGGATTTTGGTGTGGGGAGGAGGGAGCAAGATCTTGTGGGATTTTGGTGTGGGGAGGAGGGACACGATCTTGTGGGATTCTGGTGTGGGGAGTAGGGAGCAAGATCTTGTGAGATTCTGGTGTGGGGAGGAGGGAGCAAGATCTTGTAGGATTCCACACGTTGATCTTTTTCTTTAAGTACATTATCCCCCTTTCTTTTCCCCCCTCACCCCCCCCCCCCAATTGGGGCCAATCCCATTTCTTGTAGTGGAAAGTCCTGGCACGGCTGTCCTACAGACAGAAAACCAAAACAAAACTGTAACCCTGCTGTAGTCCCATCAAGATGGCAATGACCTCAAGGCCACCACAAATATGTCCCTTATACTGTCGTAGGGGATGGTGTGTAACAGATATTTCATGTTGTACGTTTCTTCCATGTGGGCTGATACCAGACTGGAACAGATAACTGTTACTGTAGCAGACCCTCTGCTGCCGTGATCTAACTTAGAACATTCTCACACTCATCCACATCATCATGACCATACTCAGTAAATGACATATCACACAGCAGGTGGCATATTTATTATATCATACTCATATCATAGAATGAGTAGAGAAATTACAAACACAATATAATACACATCTTAACTAAACATTCTACTAAAACGGGAATTGTAAGCATTAGCTATTGATGGTATTCCCAACTATCTAAAAACCCAGTTCTATTGCCTTGCAATTACATCACACACACATCGCCTTAACTGCGTCTTCAACACACCTTATCAAATACTCTTCCTCACTGAAATCCCTCAGGCGGGCGATCTCGACATAACTCGTTCACAATGTGTCCTTGCTTACAAACACACTTTCACATTATCTATTAATGCAAAACTCACACACCTATTTGAGCGATCCTGTTCTATCACTAAACATTCGTCCAACAGTCTATCAATCGCTCCTCTATCTAAGTCGGTGAGTTAAACATACTATCCACATTCAGTCTCTCTCTCTCCCATACAGCCTCTCTCTATCTAGCCTCTCTCTCTCCAGCTTTCCTCCAGCCTCTCTCTCTCTCCAGCATCCCCAGCTAAACTTTGTCTCGAGTTATATATCCTCAAGCAAGGCCAGAGCTTGACCAATCGATCTCAGGTAATGGTCATCTTCAATCCAATTGGACCGAAACACTTTGCACACCTGTCACTCATTCTCTCGCAGCAAGCCCCGTTGCCAATTTCGTCTGTCAATCAATCTCCCCCTACCAAAATCAGAAGGCCAGTGGTCAGTTTCTATCTGTCCACATTCCTTAACCCAACTCTGTTCTCCTTTGCTGAGACGGTGAGTGACCTTGACATGCATTCAGGTAGCTTTAAGCTTTAACATGTTCAGGCATCCTAAACTCCCCTTGCTCCGGCGGGAACTGTTACATTACCATTAAGGAGCAGCACAGCTTTTAAGCTGAACTTGGACGAATCAATGAACAGCCTCTAATCGTCTTCTGTGTAGTTGACGTGTAGTGCTGTCACCAGGCCCACTATATCAATGCTAGCAATGACTTTATCTGTGCAGTGCTGTCACCAGGCCCACTATATCAATGCTAGCAATGACTTTATCTGTGTAGTGCTGTCATCAGGCCCACTATATCAATGCTAGCAATGACTTTATCTGTGTAGTGCTGTCATCAGGCCCACTATATGAATGTTAGCAATGACTTTATCTGTGTAGTGCTGTCATCAGGCCCACTATATGAATGTTAGCAATGACTTTATCTGTGTAGTGCTGTCATCAGGCCCACTATATGAATGTTAGCAATGACGGCATCTGTCATTTTGAAATATGAAAGCCCATCTTTTTGCTGAGCATGAAACACGGAAACATGCATATTATCTTCTAGAAGTCCCCATTCTTGCAGTCCGACCCAAACAGCTCTGATTTATTTGTTGACAATTCCACATCTCACAGCGGATCATTCAACTCGCTCTGGATAATTGTATGTGACTGAGCAGACTCTTCAATACACGTGAAGTCAGACTGTAGGGGTGTTCATGGGGAGCGGATGTCTACTGGCATTATTATCTTCTTCATCGTCTAGGTTATCAGATTCTGGTGGGTACGGGGCAGGACGTCATTTCCCGTGAGACACTGGCCACACAGCAGAGGGGAAATTGGGATAGGTCACATGCCAATTTTTCCTCTTAGAGATACCATGTCTAATTGGAGAGGTCATACACAAGTAACAATCATTAAGATGGATTGGCTTCGTTCATTCTCAATCTCCCGCTACCAAACCCCGAAAAGGGCTTAAGTAGCAGAACGTTGTCCAAAAAAAAAGGAATGCGTGTCGTAGTTTAGATTGACCGAGATATTTGCACCTTTCGGTCCGACACATCCGACTTCAGAAGGCATTTTTTAGTACCGGGTTAGTTTTCCCTTTTCGATCCCTTCTCCTTAACCAGTCTGCCCTGCTGCAGTCTATTATCCAGGATCACCACGTAGAGATGTAGAAGGGTATTGGCAACTGGTTCGTTGGCCCTGACACTAGCAGTCATCTAAAGATCACTGAACGCTGCACCTCATGCGCTGATCAGCGTCTTGATCCCGAGAGAAATAAAACTACTCAATCATTAGGATGATTTGTTAGTTCCCCATACACCATCGGAACTGCAAAACTCATCGATCGTCTATTATGCTTCAACCAACAGCACAGAATCGTTGCACAGGATTGGAAATTTGTGTTGGACCCATTACTGGTCCTAGTTATCCATCTCACAACTAAAATACAAGCTGTAAACCTTCTTTATCATCGGGGTAATTGATCACCTTTGTGATAGCAAAGTTATTTGTCCAAAAATAAAGCAAAAATAAGCTGCACTGTTCATGCATTCACTAAACAGTTTGAACGGCACACTTGCATTCACAAAATCCACAAAGCAAATAATGACAAGCAGGAGATGTGGTTCCAATTCCTGCTACAGATTGCGTCATTCAATTGACACTCAATGCTATCAAGCCCCGTGGGAAATCATGCGACTGGGCTATAGAAAAGAAAAGGATTGGGTCCTTTGCGTTTGGAAGACGAGGCTTCCAACCTACTGATCCACGCCCCCTCGTATCTTGGAAACTAGAGCTCTTTCGTGATTTTGAAGTTCATTGTGTCCAAATTAGTTAAGACCAGCTACTGATGTCTGAGGTACATGTCATCAAGTCTGTCTGTCTGGGTGATGGTCTGTCTGTCTGGGGGATGGTATGTCTGTCTGGGTAATGGTCTGACTGTCTGGGTGATGGTATGTCTGTCTGGGTGATGGTCTGACTGTCTGGGTGATGGTATGTCTGTCTGGGGGATGGTATGTCTGTCTTGGTAATGGTCTGTCTGTTCATCTGGCTGATGGTATGTCTGTCTGGGTGATGGTCTGATTGTCTGGGTGATGGTATGTCTGTCTGGGTGATGGTTTGACTGTCTGGGTGATGGTATGTCTGTCGGGGGGATGGTATGTCTGTCTGGGTAATGGTCTGTCTTTTCATCTGGCTGATGGTATGTTTGTCTGGGTGATGGTCTGTCTGGCTGAGTGAAGGTATGTCTGTTCACCTGGCTGATGGTATGTCTGTTCATCTGGCTGA